>JAANYP010005118.1:0-45811 GCA_020465985.1 Centrapalus pauciflorus
TGAAAGTATCTCCAATGAGAAATGTGGTTCGATTTATAAAGAGAAACAAGCTAGCCGTTCAAGATTATTGAAAAGATAGGAAATCAATCTTATCGTCTTGAACTGCCAGCAGACTTATCCGGAATACATCCTGTATTTCATGTTAGTCACTTGAGAAAGAGCTTAGCAGACGAAAGAGAAGTTCAAATACCACACGTTAACTTGCAAATTGATGAGAAGCTTCGTGTGGTTGAAGAGCCAGAACGTATTCTGGACTCGAAGACTAAAAAGCTTCGGAATAAATCGATACAGATGGTGTTCGTCCAGTGGAAACACCACAAAGGTTCGCATCAGTCTTGGGAATCCAGAGATGTCATGAAAGCTACTTATCCAAGTCTGTTCGAACATAGCTAACTTCGAGGACGAAGTTTGTGCGTGGTGGAGCCCATTCTGTAACAACCTAACTTTTGATCATGTCATAAATTCAGTATTTGAACCGATAATGTAATATTATTACATTATTTGAATTATAATTTAATTAAGTTATGAAATATTTAATTAAATTATATAAATATTTATATTATGAATTAATAAATTATTAAAGATAATTAAATAAAAGAGATATAATATACAAAAATGAAAGTGGGTTAGCTAGCAAATATAACTAGATGAAGTATATAAACGTGAATTATATTTCAAAAACTCAGATGCTCTCTCTCTCTACTCTCTCTCTAACTTTCTCTCTCTACTCTCTCTCTACCTTCTCTCTAAATTTTCTCTCAAACCGACCGTCCGATTATCAAGTTATATATATCGTTAGAAAGATCTCGGAGAATACTACACGAATCTACTATCTCCTACGAGATTTCATACGAATTTGAGGTAAGAATCGATATTTTTACGTTTTTATATATATTTCGGTTTTTCGAATTTATTAGTTTTATGAAATTTAAAGCTATTTTTATAGAGTTTAACTAGAATTTGTATAATATAATCGAACATAGGTTTGTTACGTAACATATTCGTGATTTTAGGTCTAAAAATGTATGTTTTAAAGCTGCAAATATGAACAAATTCGAGAATGCCAAGAACAAACTCGAAAATACATAGAACAAACTCGAAATTGAGTTAAATTCGAAAAATATTCGAAATTAATCATTAAATTCGAAAAGTAAAATTCGAATCTAATAGATTCGAATGAAGATTTGGAATTTGACATTAAAGTCAAATCATGCAAACAACTTAGTTGGTATTCAATATAATAGCTTTGAATTTATTGGTGTTTGAATTTAACTAGAAACCATGGAATTAATTTTAGTAAATATGATTAATTTATTATATATTCGAATATGTGGCTTCGAATCTATGTCTTATATATATATTCGAATTTAGTCTTTTATTCGAATATAATGCCTTCGAATTTACATTCCTATTCGAATTTAATTTATAAATTCGAACCCCACTCCTTAAATTCGAATATATTGAATAAAATACATAGACAACGCATAAAATAATGAGATAATTAGCAAAATGATTATTATATATATATATATATATATATATATATATATATATATATATACATATATATATATATAAATGTACCGACCTTTTGAGAATATTAATAAAACAAAGAATGATTTATGAACGAACAAGTTATCAGAATAAAACAAAGAATGATTTTGACACGATAAATTCTGGACAGGTTCAGTGAAATTCTGAACAAACATTTAAAGATTTATAAAGTGGGTCAAAGACTTGATTTGAAAGAGAACTGATTGAGATAAAATCCTGAGATAATCCAGGTGGCAGATTTTACATCTGTTTGATAAAGACCCAACACCATGGATGGGTGTTGCCCAGTGGATCATGATAGCTATTTGACTTCATTTCTTATTTCATATGATATTGCATTTATAGTTCATTTCTGGATACTGCTTTGAGATTACTGCTATCATGACATTGATACGTATGCTTCATCATTGCATATACTTTGACATATTGATTCAGCTTGATTAGCCTTGATTGGTCTATTGTTCTAGACCTGGCTATTTCACCAGTTCTATTGAACTTGGTAATGACCTCCGATGTTCCGCCACGTTGATTTACTGGTAGCTAGCCCAGTATGTGGCTGATCCCCACGATTTAAGCGTGAGCGTGGCCTGAGCATCATCCGACTCTATGATTTCTATGTCTCAATCATGAGGGCTGTAGCGGCAGCCAAGACATATCACGCTAGATTGATGATCCGCTTGACATGCATGTTAATTTGAAAATCTATTTACTCACTAAGCATTGCTTACGGTTGCTACATTAACATTTTTTTACAGGAAAAGATAAAGGAAAGTCACCTGCCGGACCTAGTTCTTAGGTCTTACACGCTCAAGACAGAAGTTTCATAGACCTCTACTCAGCGACCCCATTTTGGTACTAATTGGATGACGATATTATGGTGATCTGGGTAGATTTATTTTGATAATATGATGGCATTAATTAGATTAGACTTGTGCCCTTTATAAGTTTAATTTAAAAACTTAATCTGTATTAAACTTAAATCTTAATAGCTTGTACTGTAATTTATAATTCCGCATCTAAAATTACTCTATCTTAGTTTGATTGATATCGTATTGCATGATGTGGGACCTAGACTTGTGAGAACTGCCCTGTAAGGGGTGGTCTTCACACTTCGGCACCCAAATCCTTCCGTATACACCTTTTAATCCAGACTCGCTAGTTTCCATATTCTTAATCTGTACTCTAATATCCTCAGCACCGACATTTTCTTCTTTCAAAGCTTCTAGTTGGGCAGCTTTGACATCGTTAATGATCGTGGAACTTAGTATAGTGGACGTCATCATATAGCAGCAATCCTTAGTATAAGCTTTCCGGCTCAAGGCATCGGCTACCACATTAGCCTTTCCGGGGTGATAAAGTATCTCACAATCGTAGTCTTTAATAAGCTCCATAGACCTACGTTGTCTCATATTAAGTTCCTTCTGGCTAAAGATATACTTCAAACTCTTATGGTCCGTGTAAAGTTGACACTTAGTACCGTACAGGTAATGCCTCCATAACTTCAAATCAAATGTTACCGCAGTCAACTCGAGGTCATGAGTCGAATAATTCTTCTCATGCTGCTTCAACTGTCTTGAAGCATATGCTATAACCTTCCCACGCTGCATCAATACAGCGCCTAACCCTAACCTCGAAGCATCAGTATAAACTACAAAGTCATCATTGCCTTCAGGTAAGGCAAGTATCGGAGCCTTGCTTAACGCTTTCTTCAGAACCTCAAAGGCCTCCTGTTGCACAGTTTCCCATATAAACGGTGCATTCTTCTTGGTTAATGCAGTTAGAGGAACTGCAATTTTCGAGAAATCCTTAATAAATCTCCGATAATACCCTGCCAGTCCAAGAAAACTTCTAACTTCGGTAGCTGATTGAGGCGGCTCCCAGTTCTTTATCGCTTCTACCTTAGCTGGATCTACCGAAATCCCAGCTCCAGATATCACATGTCCTAAAAACTGAATCTGTTGCAGCCAAAACTCACACTTTGAGAACTTGGCATACAACCTTTCTTTTCTTAACAACTCTAACAGTTTCTTTAAATGTTCAGCATGCTCAGCCTTAGACTTAGAGTAGACCAGAATGTCATCAATAAACACTATCACCGATTTGTCCAACATCGGTCTACAAACCCTATTCATTAAGTCCATAAAGACAGCTGGGGCGTTAGTTAATCCGAAAGGCATGACCAGAAACTCGTAATGCCCATACCGAGTTCTGAAAGCTGTCTTCGGTACATCTTCTTCTCTTACTTTCAATTGATGATATCCTGATCTCAGATCAATCTTAGAAAATACACTAGCCCCGTGTAACTGATCAAACAAGTCGTCTATCCTAGGAAGAGGATACTTGTTCTTAATAGTCAACTTATTCAGCTCCCGGTAATCTATGCACATCCTCATCGTGCCATCCTTCTTCTTTACAAACAGTACCGGGGCTCCCCACGGCGATGAACTCGGTCGAATGAAGCCCTTGTCCAACAACTCTTGAAGTTGTGTCATCATCTCTTTCATTTTGGTTGGGGCAAGGCGATAAGGAGAACGAGCTACCGGCGCAGCTCCAGGGATCAAGTCAATCTTAAATTCTACTTGTCTCTCAAGCGGTACTCCAGACAAGTCTTTCGGAAACACATCCGGAAACTATGAAACAACAGGCACGTCGGCCAACGTTCTCTTTTCAGCCTTGGCATCAATAGCATATGCCAGGTAGGCGTCACACCCCTTTGCAACAAGCTTTCGAGCTTTTGCAATGGTCAGTAAGCACAGATCCCCACTTCTCCTATCCCCGTAGATGCAAATCTCACGCCCCTCCGGAGTAGTTATCTTTATCATTCGGCTCTTACACACTATATGGGCTTCATTCTCTATCAACCAATCCATCCCGATTATCACATCGAATTCACTGAATTCTATAGGGATCAAGTCCAAATTGAAGACTACATCTTCAATTACTAACGTGCAGTTACGGTAGACATGATCTACTTTTACTAGAGTGTTGCTAGCAGTTTCTATATCAAGAACAGCAGATAATCTAGATAGTGGCATGGCAAGTCTTTGTGCAAACATAGTAGAAACAAACGATCTATTGGCACCCGAATCAAATAAAACTCGTGCTGGCATAGAGTTAACTATGAACGTACCCGTAACGACTTCCGGATTTTCCCTTGCCTCCTCTGCAGTTATCTGAAAAGCACGAGCAGGTGCCCTTTGAGACTGACCCCGGCCTCGGTTAACTGAACCACCGCTTGAACCTCCCGAAGATCGTGTTGTAGATGGAGCAGCAGCAGCTGGATCGTTCTTTCTGCAATTCCTACTGTAGTGTCCCCATACACCACACTTATGGCAAGCATCTCCCCTCCTTGGGCACTCACTCTGATAATGGCCTAACTCACCGCAACAAAAACAAGCACGTCCATTGGTGCACTTGCCGAAGTGTTCCAAGTGACACCTATTACAATATCTCGGCTCGGTGTTGATAGAGTAGGCACGAGCACGACCACGATCGGAAAAAGCAGATGGTCGACGATACGACTGCTGAGGTGAGTACTGTGAAGACCGGGAAGAACCAGAATATCCTCCCTCGCGCTGGCGCTTCGGCGGTGACGGCTGTGTTGGGTTGGTGGAAGCAGCAGTAGACCCAATCGAATAGCCCGACATAATCAAAATCTGCTCTACATTTCTGGCAGCCTCAAGTAAGCCAGCAAATGTAGGGTAGCGGACGTTGCTCATAACCCTCCTAATTTCAATATCCAGACCAGCCTCGAACCTGGTCACCTTCCTTTCCTCAGTATTGACTTGATGAGGCCCAAACAGACTCAGCCTCGTGAATTCTACAGCATATTGGGACACAGTCTTAGTCCCCTGCATCAGTGCCATAAACTTTGCTTCCAACCTCCGGCGCTCATCAACCGGACAGTACTGCTGAGTGAATAAATCCTTGAACTCAGCCCAAGTCATAACAGAAACCTTCTCCAATGTCAACGCATTCACCATTGCGTTCCACCACATGATTGCATCATTCGTGAACATAGCAGTTGCATAACGAACCATATCCTTCTCAGCACAGTCGCTGATTCGGAATGTTCGTTCAGTTGCTGTTATCCATTCAAGTGCGGCAACAGCATCTCCTAGTCCATTAAACTCCACGGCCCCATTTCCTTTGAAGTCCTTGAAACGACAACCTTTGGGCTTGTTAGACGACCCAATGTTGTCATCTCGTTCCTCGTTGTTACCCCCTTCCTTCTCCTTGTTCTTTCTCTTATCCTCTCTTCTCTTAGCATCGGCCTCATCTCGAGCCCGAAACTGATCTTGTATCATTTTGTTCTGCTCAGCCATCATGGCTAGCATCATTTCTCTGGCTTCTTCGGGTGTCATTCCTCCTCCAGACATGTTCTGAAATAATAAACATAAAACTTGTTTAATAACATGTCATTAATTTAAAGGCACCACTCATTTGTCCCGTGTGATAGTCAATCTCTTATAATTACTAAATCATAACCTATCTTAGTTCAGATCATTACTTAAACCACTACATATCATTACACCTAATGTTTGAGATCAAGACCTCACGGACACTTGAATCTCAAACTACTGCTCTGATACCATCTCGTGTGACACCCTTGCCACAACAACCACCAATTACAATACACCCAGGATTCATCACCAACATGCAATAACATAATGATCTGATAACCTAAATTAAGTGCGGAAGCATTAAAATACATAAATAAAGTAGTGCAACAGTGTCATACACCCTAGAGTGCTATAAGGTACCAAGTCTAAGTCTACACACCCATTACAATTATTACAATCATCCAGAATATATTACAACATTGTCTTATAACATAATTACCGATTAAATAGTGCCAAGTCTTCCAAATCTTCCCAAAATGACCTAACTAGAAGGTCCGGCAGTAGACTTCCCTTTTCCTGTAAAAATAAAGCAACTGAGGGGTAAGCGAATGCTTAGTGAATACACAGATTTACACATTTTATAAATCCTTATGATGCCCACAAGAGTAGCACCGACGACACACGTCGTGCACTCTCCACGTACACAAAGTACGACCACACATGAGCCGTCGCTCTTACGAGCCCAAAGCTCGGCCTTTAAAACATACTACTGAGACAGACATAACATCGGGGATGACATACTGCCTACCGGACCTGGAGGGATCAGCTCCAGCATCATATAGAGCAGTAACATCAGAGTAACAGATGCGACCCACCGGTCCATCGTAGATGCACAACAAACGAACGGACATGCATCAAATAAGAATGTGCATCTAAATCTACGCAAGTTAGTAGAATTCCAAACGAAAAATGAAGCAACATGTCTCAGTAGGCAAAAGCAATCATAAAGCAGATATAAACATGCGAAATCATATGTACTCACAGTGGGTGCGTAATTAAACTTTTAACCAATTTTATTTCTCCTCGGGCTTTCAACCGGATCCACCAAGTACCCCACTGTGGGTTAAACAACACCACAAGGGACCTGTTATATTAATTACAACAATACCTCGTATCAATAACCGTTTAAATCCATAAAATCAAGTTTCGTAAGTTTTGCAATATTTTTTCCCATTTCGGGTCCATGTCTAAATTCATACCATAATTAATTTTGAGCTTATCTCATGTTCATACATTGTCCTTTGAGTAACCCTTGTCATTTTATGTGTTTTTTATGAGTTTCATTCAAAATACACGAGTTTAGAGAGTAGATTTCTCAATTTTAGGCATTAAACTCGAATTTAATGGGTTAGATTCGAACCCACCATCAAATATGATGATAGATTCGAACTCCATGGCTCAGATTCGAACCATGCTTCGAATTTAGGGGCAGATTCGAACTCCCCCTTCGAATCTAATGGTACACACTCGAATCTAGTACCAAACTCGAGTTTGTTCTTGCATTTCGACTCTGTTCTTGGTATATTCGAGTCTGTTCATCCTTATAACTTAAATCCTTCATTCTAAGGCCTAAGATCACTGATATATCATGTATGATGCCTAGTTTCGATTCTATTATGCATATACTATCACATCCTAGCAATATTTCAAGCAAAACAAGCTCCAATTTACATAAAATGACAGATTCGAATTCTAGTTTACTTCAAAACCGAAACTACAAACTTAAAAGAGTCGATTCTTACCTCAATTCGTACGAAATCAGAAATTCGTTTGTAGATTGTTGTAGCACTCCTCGATATCTTTCCGATGACGTATAATTCTTGATAATCGGACGGTCGGTTTGTGAGATATCTTAGAGAGATGTAGAGAGAAAATACTTAGAGAGAGAGTCTAGAGAGAGAGGAATGGTGACAAATGAAGGCTTAACTTATTTTATTCCCATTTTCACCATTTTGCACATTTCTCCCCTCGACTTAACCGGTTCCATAAAATACTGATTTAATCTTAAAATTATCATTAATAACTTTTAATTTCTTAGTACTCCATAACAATGATTCCGAGTTCAATTTTCTTAAAATAGCAACAAACTTTCTAAATATCCAAAACACATAATAATCGCTCAAATTTCAACTTAAATATATATTTTTCCACTTAATTAACCAAAATACAATAAAATAAATCCGAGGATAATTTATTTTTTCTATATAGAAAATTATTTAATTGTTAAAAAAATAAAGTATTTTATATAGAAATATTATATGTCTATATAGAATATTTTTCTTCTATATAAAATATGTTAACGAACATATTCAATGTATAATTAACATAGAATGTCATGCATTCTACGTAGAATGACATGCAATCTACGTAAAATGTCGTGTAGAATGTCAAATATCATATATTATACGTAGATTACCTGATAAAATATATCAAAAACATATTGAAACAAAAAAAAGATTTCATTTAGACATTTTATCAAACACTTGGTATGCAACTGATATAAAATATACCAAAAGACATTGAATAGTAATGTTAATCTACATAAAAAGATATAGAAATTTATAAAAAAACATAAAAATATATGAAATATATAAGAAACATAACATTCTACATAGATTATGTGTTATTTTTTACAAGTAGTCTTGTATTATATCTATTTAGATTATCATTTAATCTACGTAGATTATCATGTAATCTACGTAGATTATCATGTAAAACATCCAATAACTATTACAATCATTATAAATCTAATATCTTACAAACAATCTTCATTATAAAACATGAAAAATGAATCTGCCATATTCTATGTAGAGTATCGACGAACATATTATATGTACAATCTACGTAGAATGTCATGCATTCTACGTAGAATGACATTCATTCTACGTAGAATGACATTCATTCTACGTAGAATGACATTCAATCTACGTAGATTGGCATGCAATCTACGTAGAATCACATGCAATCTACGTAGAATGATATGCAATATACGTAGAATGACATGCAATCTACGTAGAATGTCGTGTAGAATGTCAATTATCATATATTCTACGTAGATTATTACATGATAAAATATACCAAAAACACATTGAATAGTAATGTTAATCCACCTAAAAAGATATAGAAATGTATAAGAAACATAAAAATATCTTAAATATATAAGAAACATAACATTTTACATAGATTATGTGTGATTTTTACAAGTAGTGTTGTATTATATTATATGTAAATTATGATGTAATCTACGTAGATTGTCATGTAATCAACATAGATTATCATGTAAAACATCAAATAATTATTACATTCATTATAAAAATAATATCTTACAAATAATTTTAATTATAAAATATGGAAAATGAATCTGTACAATGTACGTAGATTGTACATAGAATATGTTCGTCGATACTCTACATAGAATGTCACGCAATCTAAGTGGAATGACTATCAATCTACGTTGAATGACATGCAATCTACGTAGAGTATCGACAAACATATTCTATGTACAATCTACGTAGAATGTCATGCAATCTACGTAGAATGACGTAATCTACGTAGAATGTCATTCAATCTACGTAGAATGTCATGTAGAATGTCAAGTATCATATATTCTACATAGATTATATGATAAAATATACCAAAAACACATTGAATGTTAATGTACATTTACATAAAAAGATATAGAAATGTATAAGAAACAAAAAAATATATGAAATATATAAGAAACATAACATTCTACATAGATTATGTGTGATTTTTTACAAGTAGTCTTGTATCATATATTCTATGTAGATTATCATGTAATCTACGTAGATTATCATGTAAAACATCAAATAACTATTACATTCATATATATCTAATATGTTACAAATAATCTTCATTATAAAACATTGAAAATGAATCTGTCATATTCTATGTAGAGTATCGACGAACATATTTTATGTACAATATACGTAGAATGTCATGCAATCTATGTAGAATGACATGCAATCTACGTAGAATGACATTCAACCTACGTAGAATGACATTCAATCTACGTAGAATGTCATGCAATCTGTGTAGAATATCATGCAATCTATGTAGAATGTCGTGTAAAATGTCAAATATCATATATTCTATATAGATTATATGATAAAATATATCAAAAACACATTGAAACAAAAAAAAAATAAGATTTCATTTAGACATTTTATCAAACACTTGGTATGCAACTGATATAAAATATAACAAAAATACATAGAATAAAATTGTTAATCTACGTAGAATAACATGCAATCTACGTAGAATGACATTCAATCTACGTTGAATGACATGCAATCTACGTAGAATGGCATGCAATCTACGTAGAGTATCGACGAACATATTTTATGTACAATCTACGTAGAATGTCATGCAATCTACGTAGAATGACATTCAATCTAAGTAGAATGATATTCAATCTACGTAGAATGACATACAATCTACGTAGAATGTCATGCAATCTATGTAGAATGTCAAGTATCATATATTCTACGTAGATTAAATGATAAAATATAACAAAAACACATTAAAACAAAAAAAAAAGATTTCATTTAGACATTTTATCGAACATTTGATATGCAACTGATATAAAATATACCAAAAACACAATGAATAGTAATGGTAATCTACAAAAAAGATATAGATTTGTATAATAAACATAAAAATATATGAATTATATAAGAAACATAACATTCTACATAGATTATGAATAGTAATGTTAATCTACATAAAAAGATATAGAATTATATAACATTCTATATAGACATATAATATTTCTATATAGAATACATTAATTTTTTAGCAATTAAATAATTTTTTATATAGGAAAAAAATTTATTTTTTTATAAAAAATGTTTTTTTTTAATATTAAAATCAATTCTAATGAAAGAAAGAGAAAATGAAAATGAAAAAAAAAGTAAGAGAGAGAAAGTGAAAAAGAGATGCATATAATAAAAAGGTGGAGAGAGAAAGATAATATTTTTTATTCCAAAAATACCCTTTTGATCCAAGGGCTCTAAAAGGTTCTTAGGTTCTCACCATCTTTAAGGTTCTTAAAAGAACCTCTCCCTATATATATATATATATATATATATATATATATATATATATATATATATATATATATATATATATATATATATATATATATATATATATATATATATATATATATATATAGAGAGAGAGATAGGGGTGGGTTCAATGGAAAACCTATATGCATCGGAAGACCCGGGAACCAGTTTATAGTCATTGGATCAGGTGATGCATCACGCGAGAATTTGATGGAGCACGCATGAATTGTAATGCATTTGTGGTGATGCATGGAGATTTTCCAAAGTTTTCCGATGCATGTTGGTTTTCCATTGAACCCCCTCTCTCTTTCTTTCTCTCTCTCTCTCTATATATATATCTATATATATATATATATATGTATATACATATATATATATATACATACATATGTATATACATATATATATATATATATATATATATATATATATATATATATATATATATATATATATATATATATATATATATATATATATATATATATATATTTAGGTTCAAGTGAGTACCATAATGCAGCGCACCAGAAGGTACCACCCTTAAAAGTAATTTTTTTGAAAATTTTTTTCATGAACATGTTCTAATTAACATTACACAGATCATATGTGAATTTCACGCAAATCCGAACACTCTAAGTGCATGAAAACACACATCACATAAATGCATGTTCATATACATTCGAAATTATATAATTGTGTGTTCACATCATTTTTTAGATGCCAGGAGATGTGAATGTATGTGAAATTTGCATATGATCTTCATAATGTTAATTAAAACATGTTTATGAAAATAAAATTTTAAAAAAGTTTTTTTAAAGGTGGTACCTTCTGGTGCGCTGCATAATGAGTGGTTTCTCTCGAACCATATTTTATATATATATATATATATATATATATATATATATATATATATATATATATATATATATATATATATATATATATATATATATATATATATATATATATATATATATATATATATCATATTTTTTTTTGAATAGACATGTATAAGACAACATTATAAGACTTTTTTTCAAAAGAAGCAATATCATAAATCTTGTGAATGGTAAAAAAAGATCACGTGAATGATCATTCACACCATTCACATGGTATGAAATGACCATTCACATAGATATGCATTGAGCATTCACATAATTTTTAAGGACACAGAAAGCGTGAATGTATGTGAAATTCATATATCATGCGTATAACATTAAATTAAACATGGTTATGAGTAAAAAAATTTAAAAAATTAAGGTTGGTATACCTTCGGGTGCACTTGATTTCGAGAGATACTTTTTTGAACCTGACTCCATATATATATATATATATATATATATATATATATATATATATATATATATATATATATATATATATATATATATATATATATATATATATATATATATATATATATAAAATCATACGGCCATAGATAGTGATATATATACACAAACCTATATAAAGGTGCTGGTGTGATTTGTGATAGATATTTACACATAAATACACGAAGACACTGTTGTGTTTGTGTGATTTTTAAGCCAAAAAGAAAACCAAATCAAAAGTGTTTGATTTTTCTCATGTTTGATTGCGTACCTGGCATCGCTCGACCATGTCATCACCGGTGGATACCGAAATCATTTCATTCGAGTATTTTTGTCATCGAAAATAAAGGTACGAGTTTTAATGTTTTCATGTTACCTATATTATGTTTTACTTGATGATCCGTGTTCGGACTTCATAATTTTTAAAAAGCTTCCATTGTGCATTTAATACGATTAAAAGTTTATGTTGTTATGAAATACCGATACGAATTCCCAACAAATATTATATTATTTATTTATAAAAGAACTCAGTTATATAAAATTTATTACCCTTATATCTAGAACTCAAAGAAATCAAGTATATATTTTTTTTCTCTATAAAAATATGTATTTAATTATTTATGTTGATAGTCACTTTTTAAAAGTGACATGGTTTTTGTTAGGCACAAAAATGCCTCAGTCAAACTTGTTCTACATCTTAGGGGGAGATATTTTAACAAACCTGTTTGATGCACTTGAATATATAATTTAAGGCCTGTTAATGCCTTATTGAAACCTGAAAAGTGATTTGCAATATAAGTCAAATCTGTTTACCCTGTTGCATTTGTTGCAACTAAGGCAGATTGCTCAAGCTGTTCATTTTGTTGAACAGACTGGACATAAACTGTCTACGCTGCTCTATCCTGTTGAGCAGCTTGGACAAATACTGAGTGTTCCGTTCTTTGTAAACAGAACATGTTCTCTGTGAACAGACTAAACACTTTATGGAATATGTTTCCATGTCCTCATGTATTATTTAGGACTACAAGATCAGTTACAAAGTCAAAGACAAAGTGGAAAAACAGAAGCTGCAAAAGCTGCCTACGCTGTTCTGTTACATGAAGACAAAGAGATATTTGAAATGGGTAACAGACCATTTCTTATATCAAAATGGCCTTAACAGAAGATGAAAGGTTCAAAGTTGACATTCCTCTTTTAGTTAAAGGCTTCTGCAACAGAGACAAAAAGAAAAAGACAAAGATTCTGCCATGTAAAGACAAGTCTGCTTTATCAGAATGTGCAGAAAAGTTGTTTTGTCATTTTGGAAAGACATCCCACTATCTCCTTGTCCAATGAAGAAGCTTCACTGAGATTCTCAGTGAGAGTATAATAGGAAGCTTTTATAGAATGTGAGATAACCAAGTGCGAGAAATTTAGATCGTGCATAGAAGTGTGTTTTTCATGCATGCAAGTCTGTTTGAATAAAACAGTAACGTGTGTCCAAGCTGTTCTTATTCAAGCTGTCCATCTGAGTCTTGTAAACAGTGAGTTCATTTTAGTGAGTGTATTAATTGTATCTAGTCTGAGTGTGTCTTAGATTAGTTAAACATCTGTTGTATCTGTCATCTCAGCTTGAACCATTCCGCAGTTCAAGCTTGTTTGTAATTAGGACTTGTTGATAATATACACAAACATTGAGAAAAGTATGTTGACTTTTAATTAGTTGTATTCACCCCCCCCCCCCCTCTACAGCTTAGAACAACACACTAAGGGAAATTTGGGACCTACAACTGGTATCAGATAAGATAGAGTGTGTGTTAACTCTAGATCTCTCATTCTCCCTATCTTTCCATGGACAACAGTGCTGCCAGGTCCTCCTCCTACTATGACAATGGTTCAATGGCCAAACCACCCAAGTTCAATCATCAGAACTTCTCTGGTTGGAAGTGCAGAATGATGCTCTACTTAGAGAATCTGGATGTAAAACTGCCAGAGATAGTAATGGAAGGTCCCTATGTGCCAACCTCTGTTACTACTATCACTCCTGCTGCTGAAGGAGCTGTTCCTGAGATCAGAATCTTTGAAAAGGCAAAAGCTCAATGGTCTGATGAAGACAAAAGGCCGGTTGCTCTTGATGCAAAGGCCAGGAACAACCTGGTTATTTCTCTTCCTCATGATGTGTTCAAACAGGTTGAGAAAATGAAGGCTGCAAAGGAGATGTGGGATACTTTGTGTACCGTCTATGATGGTCCCACTATCACACTAGATAACAGGATCAACAATCTTGTTAGACAGTATAAACTCTTATTTGTAAAGCCAAAGGAGTCTCTCACTGAAACCTATACCAGATTCACTACTCTAATAAATGATCTCAAAGCTGTTGGGATCACCAAGGACAACTTAACTCTGGTAAACAAGCTTTTGGACATTCTGCCTGAAGCATGGAATTATTTTTCTACTATCTTAAGAAACTCAGGAACCATCAAAAGCATGGATCTTGTAAATTTGTATGGATCCTTACTAAATGATGAGCAGTCAAGGCAACAGAAAAGAAATGCCTTGGAGATGTCTAAAAGAGGTGCTGCCTTTGTGGCCAGCGTGAGACAACCTGCTGGTCAGGTGTGTGATGTGTTCACACAAGCTGATCAACAGGCTGATGATGAAATGGAAGAAGTGTCTGAGGAGGAAGACTGTGAAGATCGTATTGAATTAGATGATGAGCAAATGATTGCAATGCTTGTCAGAAAATTCAATAAGAAGAGGTTTGGTGGAAAAATGCTGCAAAAGAAGTCTGCTACCATAAAAAAAAAACATTTGATAAAACTAAGGCTGAGTTCTTTAAATGTGGCAAAACAGGCCATATAGCTGTTGACTGTGTGTCTAAAGCTGTTGGCTCATCATCCAAACCATACAAGACAAACAAAGACGATGGCTACAGGGTTAAGTACCAAATGGCCATGGCTAAGCTGAGGAAGTTGGAAGACTCAGTGGCTTTCAACAAGCAAAAGGGACTCATGGCTGAGACATGTGACTGGGAGGAATCTGACTCATCATCAGATGAAGAAGATAACAACTGTCTGATGGCCAACACTGATGTCCCATCAACAAGCAAATTCAAACAAGACCTGGCTGTAGCTGTTGCTCTCAGCAGCTTGGAGAACTGGAACCTAACAATGATGTATAAGGTACAAAATTTTATGGATTACTGTTCTGATGAGAAAGTTAAAATGTTTGAATATCTGCTTGTTGATCTAAAAGCTTCCATTGAGAAGCATAATGTTTTGTTGTCTGAAATCTCCAAATTGAAAACTGATCTTGAAATAAAAACTAGTAAACTGGACAGCTTCCATAAGTTGGAAACTGAACTTGATGAATTAAAACACATCTATTCCATTTTATTAGAAGAAAAGAGAGAAACAGACACAAAACATGCCAAGCTTCAAAAGATTGTTGACTCTTGGTGCCAATCTGCACAAAAAGTCAATCATTGTATCAGTCAATAGATCCCTGCTCAAATCCAAGCCTCTTGAAGGGGATCTTGACAAAGCAGCTTCAATTGTTGAGATAAATAATCTGGAAAAAGACTTATCCACTCTTGGTGAGCTTCCAAGTACCTTCATTCAGAAAGTAAATGGTAAGCTAGTCTCAACAAATAGGTTTGTCAGGCCTCAAAACACTGACAGCTTGTGGGAAAAAGCTCTAAAAACTGATGATGGAATGTGTTCTCCAACAAATCAGTCTGCTAAGTGCTCAGCTGGTTCACACAAGCAAAAGAAGGGAAAACAAGCTCAAGCTGCAGCTTTGGACGCTAAACCTATTAACAAGACATGTTCTGGGTCTAAAGCTGATGGTAAGAGACCTGTTAATTCTTTTGATGCTGAACATTTTGAGAAAACGTTTTTAAAAGGTAAGCAGTCTGCTTTCAACAGGAGTAAGTCTCATGTTGAAAGTAAATCTGCTGTGATTTCAAATAAGTTTTTAAATCATAGTGGAAAATTGGTTATAAATGAAGGTAAGTCGCTCAAAACCAAAAGTAGTGAGTATGTTGATAGGCAACATCCATCACATCTTAGTAAGGGCAAAGGCAAAGCCATTGCTCAACCTGAGAAAGTTGGGAATAACTTTCCCAACCTGTGGAAGGTCAAAGGCCAATCAAACTTCCTATATTTGATATCTGTCCTCCTAAAAAGAGGAAAAGATACAGGTAAAGCTGTTGCTATTGTGCCTTCCACTAAAAATGATTACTCTCCTAAAATCAGTAATAAGTTTGCTAAACCTGCTGAGAAGCTCTACAAAAATGTTTCAGAATGTGTTTCTGGAAGTACTTCTTCCAAAAAGACCAAAACGTAAAAATGCTATAAATGTGGGAAGAAGACACATATGGCCAAAGACTGTCCTGAAACTGAGAACATGAGGCCTGTTGACTCTGCTAGTGCCAACATTGCAAAAACCAGCAGTGTTGGAAGTAACATGGTCAATGAGGATAGGATCCAAGCTGATACAATCCAAATAGGAAATATTAGTGTTGATCTTACTGGTCCATCAACAAATGTTGATGAAGTAGGAGAACTCATCCCTATGATGAGGTCCCCTAAAAATAAATAATATTTTCCCATCACACTCTGCAGGTCAAACAACCATCCCAGGTTTGGTACTTGGACAGCGGCTGCTCAGGCCACATGACAAGATGCAAGGATCTGCTGAGTGATCTTAGGCCTTAAAAGGGCCAAAAGTCACATTTGGTGATAATGTTAAGGGATTCACAGAGGGATATGGAACCCTTCAAGCTGGTGCTGCAATATTCAAAAGAGTAGCCTATGTGTCTGGGCTGAAACACAATCTTGTAAGCATAAGTCAACTGTGTGATACTGGCTACAAGGTCAATTTTGATGAGCACCTGGGTTACATATTGGATTCCCAAGGCAAAGTTGTGTTGTGTGCACAAAGAAAGAAAGGTGTATATGTTGTGGACATGAAATCTGCTGATCCCACAACTAAAACCTGCGTTATTTACAGAAGCAATGCAGACCTGAACTGGTTATGGCACAAAAGGCTATCACACCTGAACTTCAAGAATATTAACAAACTCTGTAAGAAAGAGTTGGTAACAGGTTTTCCTTCTATAACCTTTGTTAAGGATAAACTCCTCACAACTTGTGAGAAAGGCAAGCAAAGAATAACATCTTTTAAATCTAAGCATAATTTTTCTATTGATACTCCTCTCTTCTTAATCCACATGGACTTGTTTGGACCAGTCAGTGTCCCAAGTCTAGGCAGTAGAAGATACACTCTAGTAATGGTTGATAAGTTCTCCAGGTTTACATGGGTAATCTTTCTGAAGAGCAAAGGAGAGGCTGCTATAGAAATTCTTGGGTTTATCAAAAAGATGGGGATGCTGAACTCTGCTCAAGTTAAGAAGCTTAGAAGTGATCATGGTACTGAATTCAGAAACAGTACCCTTGAGGACTTCTGTGAAGAAAGAGGGATCTCACAAAAATTTTCAGCTTTAAGAACTCCACAACAAAATGGAGTTGCTGAAAGGAGAAACAGAACTCTCATTGAAGCTGCCAGAACCATGTTGTGTGCATCAGGTTTACCTTCATCATTTTGGGCTGAAGCTGTCAACACTGACTGCTTCACTCAAAACAGATCCTTAGTGGTGAAAAGGTTCAACAAAACTCCCTATGAGTTAATCACAAGGAGAAGGCCAAATATTAGTTATTTCCATGTGTTTGGATGTCCCTGCTTCATTCTGAATCAGAGGGACCAGCTGGCGAAATTTGAACCCAAAGCTGATGAAGGTGTGTTTGTTGGATATTTTGCTATCTTCAAAGCCTACAGAGTATACAACTACAAAAGAAAGGTGTTAGATGACTTTATCAATGTCACCTTTGAAGAGTCTAGGAGTGCTTCCACCAAAGCTGTTCCTAAATCAGTTTCAGGAGAGTTCAGCTTTGATGATCTCATGCATTCCAACAATGGAGAAAAGGACTCAAAAGCTTCCACTACACCCAGAGTGGAACCTGTTAATCACAATGGACATGATGATGACTATGTTGATACACCCTGTGTGAATAAGTGTACTGACATAATTAATACACCATGTCCTGAACCAATCAATGCTGATTTCCCTGGATCTTCTGCTGATGTGTTCAACAATGGAGAGTCATGTTCAATATATGAACAGGCTCAAGATAACAATGTGTCTGAAAATCTTGAAAGCTGTTCAACAGGACCCGTTGAAGATAAAAATGATGCAGGAGAATCTTCATTGAGGCATGTTCCTATGTGGATTAGGTGTCACCCCAATGATCAAATAATTTGTGACATAAATAAAGGGGTACAAACAAGATGTGACAGCTTAGGATACTTTTGTATGTTTTCTAGCTTTGTGTCCCTAATGGAGCCTAAGAAAGTGGATGAAGCACTAAAAGATGCCAATTGGATCACTGCCATGCAAGAAGAGCTCAATCAGTTTGAGAGAAACAAAGTATGGAAGTTGGTCCCTGTTCCTAAAGGTAAAACAATAATTGGCATTAAATGGGTTTTCAGGAACAAAATGGATGAGCAAGGTCATGTTATTAGAAATAAGGCAAGACTAGTTGCTCAAGGCTACAAACAGGAAGAATGCATTGATTATGATGAAACATTTGCTCCAGTGGCCAGGTTAGAAGCAATTCGTTTGTTTCTAGCCTATGCTGCCCACAAGAGCATGAAGGTATTTCAAATGGATGTGAAGAGTGCATTTTTGAATGGCAAGCTGCAAGAAGAAGTATATGTCAAGCAACCTCCAGGTTTTGAAAATGAACATCATCCAGGTTTTGTCTATAAGTTGGACAAAACCCTCTATGGTCTAAAACAAGCACCTAGAGTCTGGTATGACACTCTAACTGATTTCTTTATGAGCAATGGTTATTCCAGAGGTAAAGTGGATACCACATTGTTCATAAAGAAGGTGAAGTCTGATATTATGCTTGTTCAAATCTATGTGGATGACATAATATTTGGTTCTACTAATGAGCAGCTATGCAAGAATTTTTCACTACACATGAAATCTAAGTATGAAATGAGTATGATGGGTGAACTTACTTTCTTTCTAGGATTACAGGTTAAACAAACCTCTAATGGAATTTTTATTAATCAAAGAAAGTACACTTTAGATCTTTGAAAAAGTTTAAATTTGATCAAAGTTCTCCTATCAAAACCCCAATGGCAACCAATGTAAAACTGGATGCTGATGCCAGTGGCAAAGCTGTTTCTGTAAGAGCTTACAGAGGCATGATTGGGAGCTTGCTATATTTAACTGCTAGTAGACCAGATATTATGTTTGCTACCTGTCTACGTGCTAGGTTTCAAGCCGATCCTAAGGAATCACATCTAGCTGCTGTAAAAAGAATCTTCAGATACCTTAAGGGTACACCAGGTTTGGGTCTTTGGTATCCCAAAGACTCAAGTCTTGAACTAACAGATTATTCAGATTCTGATTTTGCAGGCTGCAGGTTAGACAGAAAAAGCACAACAGGTGGATGTCAACTCCTTGGTGGTAAGTTGATCAGTTGGTGTAGCAAGAAGCAGAACTCAGTTTCTACTTCTACTGCAGAAGCTGAGTACATTGCTGCTGGAAGCTGCTGTGGGCAGATTCTATGGATGCAGCATCAGCTTGAGGATTATGGGCTTGTATATAGGAAGACTCCTATTCTATGTGATAATACAAGCGCCATAGCTATCTACAACAATCCAGTGTTTCATTCCAGAACAAAGCATATAGAAGCCAGACACCATTTTATTAGACACCACATCCAGAAAGGTAATGTGGAGGTAAGTTTTATTTCCACAGATGAATAGCTTGCAGACATTTTCACCAAGCCTCTTGATGAAAACGGGTTTAGTTACCTTGTAAGCAAGCTACGCATGTTAAATAAAAGTGACTAAGTTCCATTGATGCTCTAAGAAATCGTAAGTCTCAAACTGCTCAAGTTTCTCAGAACAGCTTAAATAGAACAGGCTCTGCATGTTCTCTACTGAGCCAATTTCTGAAACTTGAACAGCTTGGACGTATAACAGGTTTGAAAAAATTAGTTTTAACTCCAAACCTGTTCTGTTGAACAAACCTCCAACCTGCTCACTCTCTCCAACTGTCATACAAGACATTGTCTTGTAACATGTTCAGCTATTGAACAGAACCTGTTCTCATATAGCTGCACAGGTTGAACGAACAACTTGAGGAATGAACAGCTTGTGATGAAACCTTCTCATCACAGGTTTGAACAACAACTTAGAACATCAGTTTTAATTACCTTTCGTCAGAATTAAGTTACTTAATTTCTGTATTTATTTAACTTAATTACCTGCGGATAATGTGTGTTAACGTGTGTTAGTGACTAAAAAGGTTCAAGTGGTCTGACAACCGTTCTGACATGGCAAACTGTTCCGTTTTCCGTTAAAGAACATTTCAAATCAACCGCCCAAACCTTTCTCTCTCCTACTCACTCACATTCAAATCCTATAAATACCTTCTTTCACTGTTTCATCTTCTTCTTCCTCTACGCTTCCATAACTATCCAAAGAACCCTAAATCGACTAAGTGTTCAATATTCTTCATTCCACTACTCTCAAGTGGCTCACCAAAACAACCATTTTCTTCCAGTATTCATCGGTGATGATGTTGAAAAACATCCCTCAGTCACCATGATGCTCACTTTGAAACCCGCTAATTATATTGCCAACCTAACCATTCCTAAAAACTACGTGGTTAAAGGTTATGAAAACACGGTGGAGTTTTTGAAAGTTCACCCCTGTACTATGCTATGACTGCATCTCCTGGTGTCCTGTACTAGGATATGGTGTATGAGTTTTGGTATACCTGTGCTTATGACCCATCAGCAAAAACCATCAGGGGAACCATTCTCAATGGGACTCAGACCATTGAGATAACCACTGCTCTTCTTAGGGAAGTTCTTCATCTCCCTGTTGCTGACACATACAACCAGCCACAGCCTGAGAATGACCAGATGGGTAATCTGCTACGCTTCTGTGGTGTAGGAGAACCCAAAGTTGGAGCCACTCTGTTCAGAAGGGATTTATCACCTACATACAACTTCCTATTTGCCTCTATGGTGATGTGTTTTAGCAGCAAGGTTGGTTCATTTGACCAGCTTAGCAGAGATGAAATCCCCAAAGTCATACAGCTTGTAGATGAGACTACACTGAACATGGCTCGTTGGATTTTTGTGAATCTGAGGAACTTGGTGCAGCAGGAAACTCGCCCAGCTGCTGTCAGATATCCAAGGTTTCTGAGCCTCATATTCAGACATGTTTGTGGTGAGCAACTCTACAACTCCCAGCCCCTGCTACTTACTGTTGCATTCCCTGTAATTGGGAATAGAGTATTTTACACTCCGGTGCTTCCAAATGAACCTCCTCTCTGTAACCAATGAGGAGGTTACTTGGTTTGGTGGAAGGACCCTCTGCTGTGAGGGTGGATCCAATGGCTGCTCCCAAAAGAAAATCCAAATCCAGGCCCAAGGTGATCAAAAGGGGCTTGGAATCGACTGAAGCTGAGCCTATCCTCAAGAAGGCTAAAACAGTTAAGTCCAAGTCTGCCCCCATCAGCCTCAGTGGCTGAGGGGGAGCAGACTTCTCATCCTGGTTCATTTGTTGAACCTGAAGCCTTTGTGGTTGGTGCCTCTGTGGCACCTGAGACCATGGAACAAGTTAACCCCCTTGTTTCTAACCCAGTCTCATCACCAGTCCAAACAAAACTCCCTGCTACCTCTCCTCAATCCCCCAAATAGTCACAATACTCAAGGAGAAAATCTTTAGCTAAGAAGAAACCATCCTCCCAAACCAGCCCCTCTGACCCCTCTCAACATGAGTCAGTTGAAAAAGAAGCAACCCATGCTGCCTCTCCTATTTTTGAAGAAGGCTCAGCACCTTTGGAGCAGGCTTCACTCCAACATGAGTCAACCCAGAGTCAGCCTAGACCTTCTGGTTCCTCCCAACAGGAACCAGTTGTACAAATGAAGACTACCATATCCATTATCCCAGCCTCCCAACAGGCTGAGGATATTGACAGACAGGAGTTCACTCCACTCCACACTGAGTCCACACAGTCTCCACTTCATCCTTCTTCTACACCATCTGAGTCTGCACGAGGTGCCAAAGCTGCTGGAACAGACCATCCAGCAGATCAACCTCCAACTTCTGCTCCTAGTGATGCCCCTGTTGTACACCCAACAACTATTGAAGGACCATCTTCTCAAGCTGACGAACCAAAAGGATGGACCATCCCTCTGGTGAGGCTGCCCCCCAAATGCAAATTCCATCAACAGGTTTCACCACTGCTGATGTTGAAATGCACATCCCCAATCCCCATGAAGAGGTACTTACTAACCAAGGTACTGCTGAGGGAACCTCCTCAGGTCTTAATGAAGGTGTTGCAACACAAGATGCATCTGAAAGGCCACCAACTCCTACCACCTCTCCTAATGATGCTTATATAGCCATTGCTGAAGGATCTCTTGACCCTTCCAAGCTGGGTCATCTCACATAAGCCCAGACTATGGAACTTCTCTCTAAAGTCTCCCTGCCTTCCCCCACAAATCCTCAAACACCTGCCTCATCATCATCCCATTCTCATTCTTCACCATCAACCCAATCCAAACAATCCACACATACTCCTCCATCCCCCAAAGATCTTCCTTTGAAGGATCATCTCTCTTTGCTGACCAACAAAGTTGGTTCTTTGGAAAACTCCATGACCTCCCTACCTTCCATAATCTTAGACTCTGTGTCTGCACAACTTAAAGGATTTTTTGATTCATTCAAGACTTCCTTTCCAACCCCTCCTCCTCAAGCTGATCAATCCTCACAACTGCTTGCACTCACTACACAGCTGCAAACACTCTCCACTACCCTCTCCTCCATTCTTTCTACTCAACAGGACTCTGTGTCCTCTCTGGAAGCTGTCTCCCAACAATTGTCAACTCTCCTAAATACTTGCACAACTACTCTTCCTTTCACGTTGGCCAGCTTGAACACTTTAGTAGTCTCTCTGTCATATTCTGTGTCATCAAACCTTGATGATATGCAAGATTCTCATAAATTAAATCTTGCACAGCTTCAAAGTTTGTTGTTCACGCCTTCTGACAGGGAAGCCATCTCTCAGCTGTCCTCTCTTGCTACTTCCCAATCTGTCTCTCTTCAAACCTGTCTTGCCCAACTTGCAGAGGTGAAAGACAACTTGGCTTACTTAGTGCATAGCCTGGTTGGCCCCAAACCTATTGCCAAAACTGCTTCTCAGCCTGCTGAATTCGTTTCTCCAGGCAGACCTAGTGTTGAAGGCTATGTGCCATCTCTTTCAAAGGGGGAGAAGATATCAGCCTCAAAGACCAAGTCTAAGGGGGAAAAATCTTCGTCTCCCTCTAAGGAGAAATCATCATCTATAGGTCAAGCAGCAGGTTCTTCACAAACACGTCCTACTGTGGATGTCTCCCAAACAACTGAAGCTGCTCCGCCTACTCAGGCTGGATCTCCAAACCCTGCTCCATCTAAGGGGAAGGAATCCATTCCTGGGGACATGCCAAGTATAAGGAGACATCTAATACTGGAGCAAACAGAAGAAGAAGAGGAAGAGGAACCTGAAGCTCTTCCAACCACAACAGCTAAAGGAAAGAGGAAAGCCTCAGTGGACCCTGACAAGGCCAGAGCCAAAGAAATGGGTGTTCCCATGGAGACCTATTATGAATTCAAAGAAGAGCAGCTTCGACGCCTTTGAAAAGCTAAAGAAAGATGAAGCCTCTGCTAAAGCTGCAAAAGCCTTTGCATACAATGAGGCAAGAAAAGTTAAAATGTATTCCTTGGATGTCCAAAGGAAACTGCTAGAGGCTGGCAAAGAGTCAGTGGTTGAGAAGGAATGAGAGAAAAAACAGGGTGCTCAGGTCTCTGTGACCAAGTCTAAGCCATCATCCTTCTCTGGAAGAGCCCAGATTCACTTTGACAACCTGTCAAGAAAGAAGTTCTTTGATGTTGCAAACAAAAGGCTTGCCAAAGAGACAAATGTCAAAGTTGTTCCCATTTCAAAGAAAGGAAAACAGTGGAAACTACAGATAACCATAATGGGTGCTGAAGGTCCAGAACTGGAAGCATATGAACACACTGATGTTGCTCAAATGGGATTTAGAGGATGGGTGGAATTGGCAGTTGCCCTGAGCCAGTCTAAGTATGAAACTGCTAATACTTCAGGGCATATGTCAAAACGTTAATGGAGAGAGTTAAGAATCTTGGCCTGATTCCAGAAGAACAAATTAAGGGTACCTCAGTGGTTGAACCCAAGATAAAGGTCAGGAGGAGGAGAAAGGATACTGAGCTGGAAGAACTCCTGATAATGATTGATCAAGGTGATGTAGCTGTTGAGATCAAGGGAGTAGATCACAGCATGCCCAGGGGAGTGGAACATGAGGAAGACAAGCTGATAGAGGAACCTGAGCTTGGGGTATTTTTTGTAGATCCCCTATCAAAGAAAAAGTGTTTCCAGAGAGCATCAGATTTGCACAAGGTTGGTCTTAAGCAGCTCATTGCTTTTAGACTTGCAAACTCCTTTAAAAAATCTGTAAGATGGAGAGCAGCTATCTAGGAACAGCTTAAAGGGTTCCATGAGAGAAGAGAGCTTCAACATCCCAACTTCATGTTCCTAAGAAATGAAATGGAGGAAATTGAAAAAACCAGGGAGCATTTCGAGCAAATGTTCTAAGAAGAAGAACCACCACAGCTTGGAGGTCCATCTGCTGCTGAGTAGATGAAGAATGGAAGCTGTCCATCAGTTGGACAGGCTTGCCATTACTTGCTCCCACCATCAACAGTCCAACATGTTGAATTTCTTTATGTACATAAGTTGTACTCTATTACATTAGTTGTAAATTTTCTATTACATCAGTTGTAATCTACATTAGTACATTAGTTATACTCTTGTAAGAACATATGTTGTTTTGTAATCAAAATCAGTATATATAAACTGATCCTTTACTTTACTTCAATGTTGTAACTTCAGCAAAGTTTTTTGTAAAAATATATAGTGATTATTGATAAAATCAGCTTAGACTGATTATTGCTAATAGGGGGAGATTGTTAGGCACAAAAAGGCCTCAGTCAAACCTGTTCTACATCTTAGGGGGAGATTTTTAATCAAACCTGTTTGATGAACATGAAGGTGTAATTTAAGGTCTGTTAATGCCTTATTGAAACCTGAAAAGTGATTTGCAATATAAGTCAAAGCGGTTTACCCTGTTCCATTTGTTGCAACTAAGACAGATTGCTCAAGCTGTTCATTCTGTTGAACAGGCTGGACATAAACTGTCTACGCTACTCTATCCTGTTGAGCAGCTTGGACAAATACTGAGTGTTTCGTTCTTTGTGAACAGAACTTGTTCTTTGTGAACAGGCTAAACACTTTATGGAATATGTTTCCATGTCCTCATCTATTGTTTTGGATAGGGATGGCAATGGGTGAGGAAAAAACCGAAACCCGTGGCTACCCGCCCATTATGGGTGGGTAAACCCGTGAAAACACACCTGTGGACAAGGGTATGGGTACACAATCATACCCTCTGGCGGGTGACGAGCGGGCACCGGTTTACTACTTCACCCGCGGGTATACCCGCCACCCGTACCCGTGAAACCCGTCACGTTCACCCGCAGGTATACCCGCCGATTTACCCGTTAAACCCGCGTAATGTAGTCATATTATATATATATATATATATATATATATATATATATATATAATAATAATAATAATAATAATAATAATAATAATAATAATAATAATAATAATAATAATAATAATATTTTTTTTGAATACCCATAACCCGTTGCCCTTTACCCAGGCACCCAGCCGTAGCAATTAGCAAACCCAAAGTCCCAAACCCTACTTCTATTTTCTCAATCTCTCATTCTCTTACTCAGTTTTCTCTGTCTCGACTCTCTTCGCCGCATGCCGCCGACCGCCCCCAAGGCCCCAACTCCCCAAGTATCTTCCGATCTCTTCGCCGTCGCCACAGTCTCTTCGCCGTTGCCGACCAACAGAGTGACAGATCTATGTATCTCGTTGTCTCCTGATTATCGGTAACTATGTATCTTGAAATATATAATTTGTGTTTTTGTGGCCGGTGAATCACCGACCGATGTTTGGTTCTTTTGATTTAAACACTTATACATGTATTTATGTTTGTATCTTTGATATTATTATTATTTGGATGTATTTGCCATATCTTTAATTCTTTATGTTTAGTTGGAATTTGAAGTGTTTTACTGCTAAAATATGTTTCGTTGGGTAAAAAAATGTTTATAATTGTTAAAAAAGGTGAAACCCGTGGGTTTACCCGTGCCCACGGGTATCCGTGGGTGGCGGGCATGGGCGAGAAAATCCACCCATTGGCGGGTTTTTGGCGGGTGGCGGGCATTGAAAAACCCGCAGGCACGGGTGACGGGTGATATGTATCCGTGTCCGCCGCCCGCAGGTGCCATCCCTAGTTTTGGACTAGAAGATCAGTTACAAAGTCAAAGACAAAGTGGAAAAACAGAAGCTGCAAAAGCTGCCTACGCTGTTCTGTTACATGAAGACAAAGGGATATCTGAAATGGGTGACTGTTAGGAATAAATATTAAATAGAGATGAAAACAATTATAGTGAAAATGTTTAGGGGCTTTATTGTAAATACACAATAGTTGTAAATTGTGTATATATATAGAGTTAGGTGATCACATACAAAAACACGGATCAAAGAGAATTGTCAAGGAAGAAAGCTTTCAAGAACTTCAATGTAATATTCTCTCATCTCAATCTAAGCATTCGATATTATGTGATTGAATTGTTAATTGTTCATATGATTGTTTTGTGTTGAATGAATTGCTAGAAATATGAATTCACAATTGGTATCAGAGCCAAAATATGGCTGAATTTAAGTGATTTTTGAAAATTTCGAACACTGTTACATTCCATTTTTTTTCGAAAATTAGAAAATCATCAAAGGGTTTTTATTGAGTGGATGATATGGATTGATATTGTGATCGAAGGTGGAGTTTTTAATTTCGATTAGGATGATATAAGCATCAAATAATATCTCCAAACACTTTAATTTTGATTTTTCTGAATTTTTGAAAAAGTTTGTGTTCTTAAGGTTTTTGGTCGATTTTTGGTTTTTAATCGAGAATTAGCCAAAGTGATTTCACAAAAGTTATTTCTGCTATTAAAACGAACCTTCGAAATCAATTTGAGGTCAATTCATGTATTTTTGTTGAACAAGTTTGAATCTGATCTTGTTTTTGTTGAAAAATGATAAAACTCGGGCATAACTAAATTCATAGTGTCATTCGAGTTTTACAAAGAAGGCATTCGAGTTGATCAAAGAGAGTAAATCGAGAAACTTTATATTCTATTCGAGTTTCATGCTTTATTATCCAAGTTTCAAGCTTAATTAATCGAGTTTCAGGCTTCATTAATCGAGTTTCAAACTTCATTAATCGAGTTTTAAGCTGAATCATTCGAGTTTGTTGCCAAGTACTTCGAGTTTTGCTGTGATTCATTCGAGTTTTAAATAGGTTGATTCGAGTTTCAACCTTAATCATCCGAGTTTCATTTAAGTTCATTCGAGATTTACACAGTGTCAATCGAGATTCATTCTTCATTCTTCGAGTTTCACTGATAATCATTTAGTTTGAATATTCTTCATTCGAGTTTCATCCCATATCATTCGAGTTTTGACTATTTGACCTTTGATGCTTAAATTGACCATAACTTTTGACTGGAACATCGTTAGAAGGCATACTATACGTCAAATCGAAGCTTAAACCGAGATCTACGATTTCTACAATAAGCGAAGCCAATTCAGTAAATTTTCGAGGCCCAAATCCACTCCAGAAAAAAGTTACGGGCATTTTTCTGCAGAAAATCTAAAATTTCACGTCAAAAGTCAAATCAGAGTTGTTTTTTAACAAATTAATCATTCAAGATTCATTTTTCTTCAATCCAGATTCATTCAAATTTTCATAAGTCCATAAAAGATCTTAGAAGTTCATTTTTCTGCAATTCATAATGGAATTTGAAAAAAATTTTAAAGTCTGAGCTGATTGCCAAACTTACTGAATCTGAAAAGATTCGTAAGAACAATTACGGCATTCTCGTTCTGTTAAATACTGAGAAACATTTGGCGTTATGTGACATACGAATATTGAATGAAGAAATTCAGAGCTTAAAAGAAAAACAAAACTCTGAGAGTTGTGCTCATCAATTGAAAATATCTGAATTACTTAAAGAACTTGATGATGTGAAACAAGAAAATTTTCAGAATGCAACTCAACTGAAATATCTTTTGCCTGAAAGATCTGATCTTTACAAGAAAGTTAAGGATCTTGAAGAATTACTTTCTAATACAAATCATACCGATCAAAATTGTGTTTTAAACAAATCTATTGAATTTTTTGCTCTTGAAAAAGAGTTGTCTTTAACTAAAGATTCTCTTGAGAAAGAAAGACATAAGTTCTTACCGAAAGAACAAGATTTTAAATCAAAATCTAAGTTGTTTGAAGATGAAAGAAAGGTGTTCTTAATTAAAGAACTATCTTTTAAAACTGATTTCCAATCATTTGATAATGATAGAAATTCTTGTTTGATCATTATCAAAGGTTTAGAAGATCAGATACTTCATCTTTCCAAACAAATTATTGATTCTCCTTCTTCAAAAGAATCAAAGGTTGAGATTTCTTCAGTTTGTATAAAATCCAAAGTTGATCATTCTGATTTATCTACAGAAAGTGAAAATAATACAACTGAATTTTCTAAATTTGATTCTTCTGTAGATCTTAAACTTAAGTATATGTTAAAGATACATAGAGGCAAAGATAAAGTTGTTGAACAACTTCCAGTAAAGATTTACGCCGGTGAATCTTCAAAGTCAACTTTTCCTAAAGTTTCTGGAAATACCGGTCATTCTTCACAGAAAAGAATTTCTCAGAAAAACACCAAGTATTACCAGAATCAGGCTAGAACCGGACAGTTGTTCATAAAGAAGAGTTTGAAAAAGTTTGAACATTCAAACTCAAGTTTCTTTAGAAATTCAGATATTCATTTTTCAAATACTCAAAGATATTTGTTTTCTGCTTTTCAAAGAGAAACTGATTGTTATAATCTGCACTGGGTACCTAAATCCCAATTTAAGTGGGTACCAAAACCCGTTTTGAGATGGGTACCCAAGAGCGCTAACAAGTCTGGATCCAAATCTGTTTGGATACCAAAGACATCTTAAATTTTGCAGGTTATTGGTTTCTTATCATTTCAGATAAGGACCCGTTCTTCATTTCAATAGGCTCTTGACTACATCAGATCAAGACACGTGTTTCAACTCAAGATGGTTTTTAGTCATATTAGACTAGAACCCGGACTTCATCTCAAGAGGCTTCTACTCACAACAGAGTAGAACCCAATCTTCTCTAAAATTGAATTTTGTTCTTTTCAGTACAGAACCCAAGCTAAAGGCTTTCAGTTCTTTCAGACTGAAACCTGAGCTTTCGCGACAAATGGCTTCTAATCTCTTCAGATTAGAACCCGAGTCTGAAAGACAAATCTTTCTGGAATTCCTGCCCTGAATTCAACCCCAATGTTGCATTGAATAAGAGGGAGTTTTATTTTTGTAATTTTTTACTCCTGATTAATTCTCTTTGAGTTGACTAACTTAGTGTGCTTATTTCCAGGGGGAGTTTCAGACGAACTTTGATGAAGACATTTTTTCAAAAGCTGTGTGAAATTTTCACGAACAAATTTTATGCACACATAAAAACATTTTTGAGCTGAAAAGCAAATTATTTTCATAATCTTCTGATTCTCTGAATCTCTCATTGAGATTAATTGATCTAATCTCTTTGATGTTCATAATCTCATTTCTTCTGAGATTCTCTTTGTTACAATGCTAATTCTTTATACTGGATTCTTCCGTTATCTCCCAAGTGCTAATTCTTTCAAGAAAATCTGGTTCTTTTCATATCATATATCAGATTTTCTATTTCATTCTGATATCTCTCATATTATCTGAATATAATTTCTCCAATATCCCTTGAGCTTCAAAGCTGAAAATCTTTCTGTTGACTCCGATTTTGCACCTAATTTGTGTGATAGGCATAAATATCGCTTCTATGGTCTAACCAGAACCGAAAGACCTACCCAAGAAGCAAACCAACTGTAGTTTGTGTGGGTGAGGGTTCTTTAGGTCTATTAGTTGAGAAGTGTCAGTACGAGATTCTGACAGGGTTGAGCAGAGGTAAAATGTAAATGAGAGGGATATATTGAAAAGAGATGGTGGTGCATCAGATCATGCTTTCGTTATAAAACTGACTGAATTTATTACTCAAAAGTGAGACGGAGGGAGCTTAGTTGAAAAATACTGAGAGCTGAGAGTTGAGAAAGGATTTAAAGAAAAGAACATCCTACCTACACTGTGTCTACTGGGTAAACCACATAATCTATCAAGCCTTAGGCGACTTGATATTGAAAAAGACGTCATGGACCCAGTGACGCATGCACTTAACCCCACCAACTACTCAGTTATCTCTCAAAATATTTGTGTTTCAATAATCATGGAGATATAACACATTTCTATCGACATATCATTTGGATATTATTGATATTGAAACAAGGAAGACATTTGCTCCGGTCTCCAATTTCATTTGATGCACATTGTGTCTAGAGCTTATAATATACACTTTTAGGACACATCGAGTTTGACAGTCTGCATGACTATAAACAGCTAGTCCACAGTGACTAAGCCGGAACAAATAAGAGTGGTTCTTTAACGATAAAGGATTTCACAATGACTATTTGGAAATCCTACCAGTGTTAACATCACGCAGGCGCTGAGAGTAGGTCACATAGATTATATCTATTGTGCAAACAGGAATCTTATGTGGACCTGGATTATTTTCATTTTCCCAAAGTTGAAAAGCTTTGTTTCATTCTAAAAGAGTATTCCTTTGAGGGGGAGTGAGACAAATTTGTTTAGTTTAGGGGGAGTGGATATCAATTTGAGGGGGAGAAAATCTATTTCTAATATTTCTGAGTTGTATTTGTTGTTGCATTTAATCTACTGTAAATTCATTGCATTTATGTCTCTGAAGATGTTACATGATGTTCATAATTCTTATGATCATCATGAAGGAGAGAAAAGCTAGAGTTCAGAGACAATGGTTGAGTAGATTGAAGTCAACTAAGTTGCAAATACATATCAAGACAATTGAAGGAGGGAGAAATAGAGAAAAGTTGTTCAAGATTCAAGGGGGAGTGTGCTTTCAAGAAAAGAGAAGATCAGAAATAAAGAGGTTTGAAGATCAGAGAGAGACAAAGATTTGAAGATTGAAAATCAAGAAAAAAAGTCCCTGAAATGAACTTTAATTGGAAAAATTGATTTCATCTCTAAGGGGGAGATTGTTGAGTACAATATTTTGTAGAGGTGAAATTAATTTTACTTGTAATAATTGCATTCATCTCTAAGGGGGAGATTGTTAGGAATAAATATTAAATAGAGATGAAAACAATTATAGTGAAAATGTTTAGGGGCTTTATTGTAAATACACAATAGTTGTAAATTGTGTATATATATAGAGTTAGGTGATCACATACAAAAACACGGATCAGAGAGAATTGTCAAGCAAGAAAGCTTTCAAGAACTTCAATGTAATATTCTCTCATCTCAATGTAAGCATTCGATATTATGTGATTGAATTGTTAATTGTTCATATGATTGTTTTATGTTGCATGAATTGCTAGAAATATGATTCACAGTGACAGACCATTTCTTATATCAAAATGGCCTTAACAGAAGATGAAAGGTTCAAAGTTGACATTCATTTTTTAGTTAAAGGCTTATGCAACAGAGACAAAAAGAAAAAGACAAAGATGCTGTCATGTAAAGACAAGTCTGCTTTATCAGAATGTGCAGAAAAGTTGTTTTGACTTTTTGGAAAGACATCCCACTATCTCCTTGTCCAATGAGGAAGCTTCACCGAGATTCTCAGTGAGAGTATAGAAGGAAGCTTCTAAGGAATGTGAGATAACCAAGAGTGAGAAATTCATATCGTGCATAGAAGTGTGTTTTTCATGCATGCAAGTCTGTTTGAATAAAATAGTAACGTGTGTTCAAGCTGTTCTTATTCAAGCTGTCCATCTGTGTCTTGTAAACAGTGAGTTCATCTTAGTGAGTGTATTCATTGTATCTAGTGTAACAACCTAACTTTTGATCCAACTTTAATCTCAGTATTCGGAGCTAATAATGTAATTATATTACATTAATTGTTTTGTAAATGAAATTTAATTAATTAAATATGATTTAAATTATAATTATGTTATAAAGTATTTAATGATTAAAATATAGAGATGTAAAATACGAAAGTGAAAGTGGGTTAAATTACAAATATAACTAAGCTACATATATTAACCAAATTAATGGTTCTTTAATATCATTTATAGAAAATTACTCTCTCTCTCTCTACTCTCTACACCATATGGATTCTTCTCAAATCCTTCAAAGAATCCATCAATTTATTAAATTAATTGAAGATTAATCCAAGGGAGGTCACAAACAACATCAAGAAACAACAATCTACAAGAATATAAGGTAATTTCTTGATTAAAGCTTATAATTTAATGAATTTGGTTCGGTTTTGTGAGAAACCGAAACCAAAGAATTAAATTATGAAATTTGTTGTTGCATGTATAAAATTTTAGAAGATTATGATGAATTAAAGTTACTAAATGAATCAGAAACAAGAATTGGTGGTTAGATTGTCCAAAAATGAATAAAAATCGGAATTTTGTTATAAAATATGTTCTTGACAAAGTATTGAGTTTTTGGACAATCTTGATCAAATTGTGATGTTATTGATAGGGAAAAATGTATAAAAACAACCCAATAATGATAATATAACATAATATTAAGTTGCATGTTAATAAAAATAAGTTTTGTGAATTTTTGATAAAAATCCGTATGAACACAATAAGAACATGAAGAACAATTTCTGGAAAATTCTAAGTATAGGGATCCGAATTCGGGTAGGACTGAATTCGGATGGTGCCCCATTTCGGACCCTATATTTCGGATGTAATGTTAATTCGGATCTATGCTTCGGTTCCTAAGTAGTTCGGTTGATCCTAATTCGGTCCCCATGTCCTAATTCGGATGACACATTTCGGTTGGTACTAATTCGAGTTGGCCATTCGGTCTGAATCCGGATGACTGATCCGGATTAGTCCGAATCCGGACAACCAATCCGGATGCGAAACTGGTGATCCGACCTGGGGGGATCCGAATTGGAATACTTTATTTTAAATACTTTAAAATCATAAATAAATGATATTTTATAATTATAGTATCCATAGATTATGAGTAAAGATTGATTAAAGTAATATGAGATATATTAAAATTTATATCTCATTGAGATTACAAAGAGTTAAAGAAAATGCAAAATGATTAATGAATTATCAGTTATCGGAATCAGATAAAATTAAAGACTTTAAAGCTAAAAGCTGATGACATTGATATGATATGATTCTGGACAGGTTCAGTTCATATCTGAACATTGATTTAAAGAATTAAAGAGATTGAAAGCGGGTCTTTGATTTGAAAGAAATTGACAGAGATCAGATTGACAATAGATTTAAAGATAAATCCTGGGATAACTCAGGTGGTGGATTTTACATCTGCTTGATAAAGACCCTAAACTGTGAGTTATAGATATTCAGCATTTCATGCGAGATTTCCGGTTGAGACATATTGTTGATGATAGATTACTTTACATTCATACATGATCAGCTGAATTGAGACCTGTGCACACTATGGTTCGGTGATGCCCAGTGTATCATGATAGCTATTTGATTATCATTTCACATGACATTGCATTACAGTTCATTCAGATACTGCTATGAGATTTATTGCTTTCATGACTTTGATGACTTAAGCTTTCATTATTGCTCAGACATCTGACTTATTGATTCAGCTTGATTAGCCTTGTCGGTCTATTGTTCTAGACCATGCTATTTCACCAGTTCTATTGAACTTGGTTATTACCCTCCGATGTTCCGCCATGTTGATTTACTGGTAGCTAGCCCAGTATGTGGCTGATCCCCACGATTTAAGCATGAGCGTGGGTTGAACATCATCCGACTCTATGACTACTATGTCTCAATCATGAGTGGCTGTAGCGGCAGTCAAGATATATCACGCTAGACCTATGATCCGCTTGATAATGTGTGAAATTCTGAAAATCTATAATCTCACTAAGCATTGCTTACAGTTGCTACTTTACATTTTTATAGGAAAAGATAAAGGGAAGTCTGTTGGACCTAGTTCTTAGGTCATTCAAGATCCAAGTTTTGAAGCTTTCACAGACCACTACTCAACAAACTTTTCGGTACTGATTGGAAGATGACAATTGTGGTGGTTTTGGGTAGACTTGATATGATTGTATGATGTAATGTATTAGATTAGATGGTACCCTTTATAAGTTTAATTTGAAAACTGTAAACTGTATTAAACTTAATTCTAGTATGTTTGTACATTGTAATTGATAATTCCGCAACTTAATTACTCTATCTTAGTTGTGATTGATATTGTGTTGCATGATGTGGGACCTAGACTTGTGAGGACTGCCCCGTAAGGGGAGGTCTTCACAGGATGGTATCAAAGCCCATAGCTTGAGTGAATCAAGTATTATGTGAGTAATACTTGGTCTCAAACTGAAGCAATACATATGTATCAATCATTTAGGTGGTTTGAACTGAGATAGGATGTACAGATTGTTAGGATGGGAAAAAGGGTACATAGATCTAAGTCTATTAACTGATAGTTAAATGATTTTAATTTTCAGTAAAAGATGTCTGGATCAGGTGACATTCCCAACAACATGACTCCACAATAAATGTTTGAAATGATGCAACAGCTATTAGCCCAACATTCTAAACAACAAAATAAGATTACGCAAGAACAGTTTCAGGCCAGAGATGAGGCCGAAGCTAAGAGACGTTATGATAAAAAGAATATGCGAAAAGAAAAACAAGTCCAAATAATGAATCTGATTCTAATAACTCGAACCCTGAAACCCAAATTGAACAGCCGAAAGGCTGTAAGTTCAAAGATTTCAAAGCCAGCGGTGCCCTTAACTTTGAGGGTACAGTTAATCCAATTCAAGCGATGGATTGGATCAGCCATACTGAAGAGATCTTTAGAATCTCTGACTGTTTAGAATCCAAGAAAGTGAGTTATGCTTCAGCATTGTTTGTTGGTGCTGCATGTGCTTGGTGGAAAACCCAGAGAAGCATATACGGAGAAGAGGTAATACAGACTTTAGTGTGGAATCAGTTCTTAGACATGTTCAACGCAAAGTATTGCCCTGTTGATCAACGAGACAAGATGGAGGTTCAATTGATGCAGTTAACTCAAGGAACCAAATCCGTAGATGAATATGAACATGAATTCTCGCGACTCTGTGGCTACTCCTTGTATCAAGTAGCTACTGAGGAAAGGAAAATGAATAGATTTCGTGGAGGGCTTAATCCGAGATACCAGCATCCAATGAGCGCGATAAAGTATAAGTCTTATCTGGAAATGGTTGAAGCAGCAAGGCAGATTGAGAGGGGATATCTAGAGTATGGCGATCAGCTCTATGCTCCATCAACTAACCCGACATGTCCTTCTCCTCCAAAGAAGCAAAGATTTGGCAGATTCTTTAAGTCCAACAAACCGCAACCTCAGCAATCTCAACAGTACAGCTCACCACAAAAAGTCCAAGCTTATTCCCTCACAAATGAACCCCGATTTTGTAAAAGATGCAGAAAATCACACATGGGATTGTGCAATCCAGACGATGTCACATGCTTTGCGTGTAGTAAAATCGGTCACAGTAGCGAAGAGTGTCCCCAGCGAGGACTTGGATGTGCAAAATGCGGAAAGCGCGGACACTTCATGTATCAGTGTCGTAGTGGACAACGAGGTCAATCACAATCATCAGCTGGAGGTTCTACTATGAAGAGCTCAGCTGCAACTCCGACTGTAAGGACTCGTGCATTTCATATAACAGCCGAGGAAGCAAAGGAAATGCCTAACGTGATTACCGGTATGTTTTTGTTGAATTCGATACCTGCTCGTGTATTATTTGATTACGGTGCTAGTCGTTCCTTTATATCGACTACTTTTGCTCGAAGACTATCTAAATCTCCATCCAAGCATCCTGTCGTGATTGATATTGAGACAGCCAGTAACAATTACGTTATGGCTGATCCTGTTTATCGAAATTGCACTCTGCTCGTTAATAACATCGTGTTCAACCTCGATCTTATCCCGATCCCGTTAAAAGAGTTCGACGTCATTATCGGCATGGACTGGTTAATGAATAACGAAGCTACAATCGTCTGCAATCGCCGAATCATCAGAATCAAGTCTTCAGACGGCCGAGTGTTAGAAATAAAAGGCGACAAGCGAAAAGGTGCTCACTGCTTCATAACTATTGAAAAAGCGCGTAAATATCTATCTAAGGGTCACGAATCCTATTTATGTTATGTTTCGTCTGAATCCGCCTCTGAAGCCAATAAGTAATCCGTGTCTAATATTTTTATCGTCTGTGAGTTCCCAGACGTATTCCCTGATGATATTTCTGGAGTGCCACCGGAACGTCAAGTCGAATTTGGCATTGACTTAGTTCCTGGTGCGGCTCCCATCGCCAAAGCTCCCTACAGACTTGCGCCTGCAGAGATGCAGGAAATGTCAAAGCAATTGCAAGAACTATTAGAAAAGGGATTTATCCGACCTAGTTCATCTCCGTGGGGTGCACCTGTCTTATTTGTAAAGAAGAAAGACGGAACTCTCCGTATGTGCATCGATTATCGGGAATTGAACAAAGTCATTATCAAAAATAAATATCCTCTGCTCAGGATTGATGATCTATTTGATCAGCTACAAGGAGCAAGCTACTTCTCTAAAATTGATCTTTGTTCTGGGTATCATCAGCTGAAAGTTAGAGATGATGATATTCCGAAAACAGCCTTCCGAACAAGATACGGTCATTACGAATTTCTCGTAATGCCTTTTGGTTTAACAAATGCACCAGCGGCGTTCATGGATCTCATGAATCGCGTGTGTAGACCGATGCTGGATAAGTCAGCTATCATATTCATAGACGATATTCTGATTTACTCCAAAACGGAGGCTAATCATGTTAATCATCTGCGTCAACTGCTAGAGTTATTGAGAAAAGAAAGACTCTATGCAAAATTCTCTAAGTGTGAATTCTGGCTCAGACAGGTATAATCTTATATTGTCTTGAGTTATTTCCTAAGCGTTCTTTGTTCGAATAAAACTTGAAATTCTACCTTGATTTCTTTATAGATCCAATTCCTTGGCCATGTTGTATTTGGCGAAGGTATTTCAGTCGATCCTTCTAAAGTCGAGGCCGTTCAGAAATGGCAAACACCTCGCAATGTCTCCGAAATCAGAAGTTTCCTTGGATTGGCCGGTTACTATTGGCGATTCATTAAGGACTTCTCGAAGATTGTTGTACCACTTACGATGCTAACACGAAAGAATACACCTTTCGTATGGGCAGATAAACAGCAAGAGGCATTTGAAACTCTGAAACAGAAACTTATTCAAGTGCCGATCCTAGCCTTACCAGAAGGCAATGATGACTTTGTCATCTATAGTGATGCATCTGGTACTGGCTTAGGGTGTGTCCTCATGCAAAGAGGAAAAGTCATTGCCTACGCTTCAAGGCAATTGAAAGACTACGAGAAAAGTGCACCAACTCAAGATCTTGAGTTGGCTGTCGTTACCTTTGCTCTGAATATCTGGCGTCACTATCTTTATGGGACTAAGTGTCAGCTTTATACTGACCATAAAAGTCTCAAGCATCTATTTACTCAAAAGGATCTGAATATGAAACAGCGACGGTCCTTGGAGCTTATCAAGGACTATGATTGCGAGATCCTGTATCATCCCGGCAAAGCCAATGTGGTCGCGAATGCTCTGAGTAGAAAGACATATCCAGAAAAGTGTTGCTATGCCCTGACTCCTGTTGTATTCTCTTCTGATCTTATCGAGGACATAAGATCTGCTCAAACTGAAGCACTGAAAGAAGAAAATATCTGTTCTGAAAATCTAAAAGGCCAACTTCAGTTCTTATCAGTGAATCATTTGTGACTTCAATGTCTCAAGGGAAACCGAATCTGGATTCCTAAATATGGTTCTATTCGCAACACTCTTCTATCTGAAGCTCATAAGTCCAAATTATCTATTCATCCTGGCAGCTCAAAGATGTACTTCGATCTGAAAGCTGACTACTAGTGGCCAGGAATGAAAAAGGACATCGGTCAATATGTTGAAAGCTGCAGGGTCTGTCAGATGGTTAAGGCAGAACATCAGAAACCCTTCGGGGATATGCAACCACTACCAGTTCCTGAGTGGAAGTGGGAGCATATAACCATGGATTTTGTCACGAAACTGCCAAAGACCAAGAGACAGCACGACTCCATCTGGGTGGTCGTGGATCGATTAACAAAGTCAGCTCACTTCATACCGATGAAAGAGACGTATTCTCTTGATAGATTGGCACAAATATACATCACCGAAGTAATTTCTCGTCACGGTGTGCCAAAATCTATCGTATCTGATCGGGATAGTCGTTTCACTTCGAGATTCTGGAAAGCGCTGCAAGACGGGATGGGTACTCGAATTTCTATGAGTACTGCCTATCATCCAAATGCAGATGGCCAAAGTGAACGCACTATCCTTACTCTCGAAGATATGCTACGTGCCTGTGTTCTTGATCTGGGTGGTAATTGGGATGACCACTTGCCTCTGGTCGAATTCTCATATAATAACATTTATCATTCAATGATCAAGATGACTCCTTTTGAAGCTCTATACGGACGAAAGTGCAGAACTCCCACCTGTTGGCGCGAAACAGGTGAATCGCCAATAGTCGGACCTGCCCTTCTACAGTTGACTCACGAGAAGATTCAACTTGTTAGAAGAAACATTCTTGAAGCTCAAAAGCAGGCAGAAGTCATACTATAATAATCGTCACAGATCTATCAGTTTTGCAGTTAACGATTGGGTGATGCTGAAAGTATCCCCAATGAAGAATGTGGTGAGATTCATAAAGCGAAACAAGCTAGCTCCGAGATTTATTGGCCCGTTCAAGATTGTGGAAAAGATAGGGAATCAATCTTATCGTCTTGAATTGCCAACTGAATTAGCGGGAATACATCCTGTATTCCATGTTAGTCATTTGAGGAAAACCTTAGCTGATGAAAGAGAGATACAAATACCACATGTTAATCTGCAAGTTGATGAAAACCTTCGAGTGGTTGAAGAGCCAGAATGTATTTTGGACTCCAAGATCAAAAAGCTTAGAAATAAAGAAATACAGATGGTGCTCGTCCAGTGGAAACACCACAAGGGTTCGCATCAGTCTTGGAAATCCAGAGATGTCATGAAAGCTACCTATCCAAGTCTGTTCGAACGAAGCTAACTTCGAGGACGAAGTTTGTGCATGGTGGAGCCCATTCTGTAACAACCTAACTTTTGATCCAACTTTAATCTCAGTATTCGGAGCTAATAATGTAATTTTATTACATTAATTGTTTTGTAAACGAAATTTAATTAATTAAATATGATTTAAATTATAATTATGTTATAAAGTATTTAATGATTAAAATAAAGAGATTTAAAATACAAAAGTGAAAGTGGGTTAAATTACAAATATAAGTAAGCTACATATATTAACCAAATTAATGGTTCTTTAATATCATTTATAGAAAATTACTCTCTCTCTACACCATACGGATTCTTCACAAATCCTTCAAAGAATCCATCAATCTTGTAAATTAATTGAAGATTAATCCAAGGGAGGTCACAAACAACAATCTACAAGAATATAAGGTAATTTCTTGATTAAAGCTTATAATTTCATGAATTTGGTTCGGTTTTGTGAGAAACCAAAACCAAAGAATTAAATTATGAAATTTGTTGTTGTATGTATAAAATTTTAGTAGATTATGATGAATTAAAGTTACTAAATGAATCAGAAACAAGAATTGGTGGTTAGATTGTCCAAAAATGAATAAAAATCGGAATTTTGTTATTAAATATGTTCTTGACAAAATATTGAGTTTTTGGACAATCTTGATCAAATTGTGATGTTATTGATAGGGAAAAATGTATAAAAACAACCCAATAATGATAATATAACATAATATTAAGTTGCATGTTAATAAAAATAAGTTTTGTGAATTTTTGATAAAAATCCGTATGAACACAATAAGAACATGAAGAACAATTTCTGGAAAATTCTAAGTATATGGATCCGAATTCGGGTAGGACTGAATTCGGATGGTGCCCAATTTCGGACCCTATATTTCGGATGTAATGTTAATTCGGATCTATGCTTCGGTTCCTAAGTAATTCGGTTGATCCTAATTCGGTCCCCATGTCCTAATTCGGATGACACATTTCGGTTGGTACTAATTCGGGTTGGCCATTCGGTCCGAATCCGGATGACTGATCCTGATTAGTCCGAATCCGGACAACCAATCCGGATGGTCCGAAACTGGTGATCCGACCCGGGGGGATCCGAATTTGAATACTTTATTTTAAATACTTTAAAATCATAAATAAATGATATTTTATAATTATAATATCCATAGATTATGAGTAAAGATTGATTAAAGTAATACGAGATATATTAATATTTATATCTCATTGAGATTACAAAGAGTTAAAGAAAATGCAAAATGATTAATGAATTATCAGTTATCAGAATCAGATAAAATTAAAGACTTTAAAGCTAAAAGCTGATGACATTGATATGATATGATTCTGGACAGGTTCAGTTAATATCTGAACATTGATTTAAAGAATTAAAGAGATTGAAAGCGGGTCTTTGATTTGAAAGAAATTGACAGAGATCAGATTGACAAAAGATTTAAAGATAAATCCTGGGATAACTCAGGTGGTGGATTTTACATCTGCTTGATAAAGACCTCAAACTGTGAGTTATAGATATTCAGCATTTCATGCGAGATATCCGGTTGAGACATATTGTTGATGATAGATTACTTGACATTCATACATGATCAGCTGAATTGAGACCTGTGCACACTATGGTTCGGTGATGCCCAGTGTATCATGATAGCTATTTGATTATCATTTCACATGACATTGCATTACAGTTCATTCAGATACTGCTATGAGATTTATTGCTTTCATGACTTTGATGACTTAAGCTTTCATTATTGCTCAGACATTTGACTTATTGATTCAGCTTGATTAGCCTTGTCGGTCTATTGTTCTTGACCATGCTATTTCACCAGTTCTATTGAACTTGGTTATGACCCTCCGATGTTCCGCCATGTTGATTTACTGGTAGCTAGCCCAGTATGTGGCTGATCCCCACGATTTAAGCATGAGCGTGGCTTGAACATCATCCGACTCTATGACTACTATGTCTCAATCATGAGTGGCTGTAGCGGCAGTCAAGATATATCACGCTAGACCTATGATCTGCTTGATAATGTGTGAAATTCTGAAAATCTATAATCTCACTAAGCATTGCTTACAGTTGCTACTTTACATTTTTACAGGAAAAGATAAAGGGAAGTCTGTTGGACCTAGTTCTTAGGGCATTCAAGATCCAAGTTTTGAAGCTTTCACAGACCACTACTCAACAAACTTTTCGGTACTGATTGGAAGATGACAATTGTGGTGGTTTTGGGTAGACTTGATATGATTGTATGATGTAATGTATTAGATTAGATGGTACCCTTTATAAGTTTAATTTGAAAACTGTAAACTGTATTAAACTTAATTCTAGTATGTTTGTACATTGTAATTTATAATTCCGCAACTTAATTACTCTATCTTAGTTGTGATAGATATTGTGTTGCATGATATGGGACCTAGACTCTGAGGACTACCCTGTAAGGGGAGGTCTTCACATCTAGTCTGAGTGTGTCTTAGATTAGTTAAACATCTTTTGTATCTGTCATCTCAGCTTGAACCATTCCGCAGTTCAAACTTGTTTCTAATTAACACTTGTTGATAGTATACACAAAACTTTTAATTAGTCGTATTCACCCCCCCCCCCCCCCCCCCTCTCAGCTTAGAACAACATACTAAGGGAAACCTTTTAGGACCTACGGTTTTTGTTATATTCCAACAAAATGATTTCACATACATAAATAATACACTCTAAATATTTATTTATAAAAGAACTTCAATAACTCTATTATATTATATTCTTTATTTTTATAAGACAAAAATAATATACTTTAAATATTTATTTTATAAAAGAATTGAAAGATGTCAAGATCAAAATCACTACCTAACATTAACTGGTTTGAATTAATCAGAGTATAAACCAATAACCTTGTATTGAATCAAAGTCCAATTAAGAAGTTTGCGGAATAACACTTAATTGTTTTAAGAAAAGCTTTCAAAAACAAATAATCACATAAACACAATCAATAATCAAATGTCATTTGTATTGCCAAACTCAATGATTATAATCACCTCTAATCTGTTTGATTAGACGAAGAACACAAATTGTTCTTAGGGTTTTACAACCATAGAGGCTTATGAAAACTTAATCAGAAAGACAATTACAACTGAATAAACTTGTACGTGCAGACTTACAATAGAAAAACCTATTCTATGTATATATATTGCTTTCTGATTTGTTTCCTTGATAAACTTTGATTTCTCTAATAGTAGATATGCTTGAATCTTCAAAATATATCTTTTCCTGAATATCAGCACTTTCTTTTTATTGAGCTGTTGAGCAGCTTGAAGTCTATCTGTTGAGCAGATTGAGCTTTAACACTGGCAGCTTGAACTTTTGAACTAGCAACTCGAACTTTTTCAACTAACAGCTTGAACTTTGTACTTACACAGAAAATCTACTAACAGTCTGAGAAATCTAACTAACAGCTTGACATACTTAGAATATTTCCTAACAATCTCCCCCTAACTTAAATTCTTTACACAAGACTTTAAGTTTTTTATACAAATAAGGAAATAAAACAAAGTAAAACTGTTATCTACAAACTAAGGCATCCAAAAACTTACAATTGTGAAAGTTTCTGCTTAATAGCCTTCAAAAATTCTCTCTTCAGATCTTCTCTATCACAATATATCCTCACTGATATCATCTGTACTAACAGTGTCTTTGGAAGATCATAAAATTCAAAAGTGAAGTACATGCCGGATCCATTTGCAAATTTGAGTCTGTATGTCTTTGATTTGACAAACAGATCAACCTGTGCAATCTTCATCTCCTTGGCATCTTCTATATCTTTTCTTATTGACTCTGGATCAAAAATGCTTTTTAGATCTTTGATAGCCTGCTTAACATGTGAAAGAGAGGATCTGACTTGGGTCACAGATCCAACATTATGCATTCTTGTAAGCTCATCTCTGGTCATCCCTTGGACTATGTGCATCATACTCTTATATTCTTCCTCAGGACCAGTTTCTCTTCTTACTACAAAATGATATCTTAAGTCATTGTTATCCATTGGCTTAGCATAACAGTATGTAATAAGAGGTTTTGAGAAATCATGCTGGTCTAGGGACTTTTCAATCTCCATTACTTTCTGAAGCTGATGTTCAAACAACACCCTTTTTACCTGATCAAGCTTTGCTTGAGAGATTGCTTCTGATGGTGGATTAGAAGCAACAGCTTGAACAGGTGGATCTGGATTACTAACACCAGCTTGACTTGATTCCTGTTGGCTTTAGACTTGATGGGAGACTTTAGCTGTTTTTCGTTTTTCCATTTCTTTATCATGAATATCTTGCAGCCTCTCTGTATTCATGGACTGAGCCATCTTCTTTGGAATTCCAGCTGAGTAGGCAAAATTGATCAAAAACTTTCTGTGCTCTTCCTTTGAACGCCCTGTTGGCATTTTCCTTTTCTTCTCTTTCTGTTTAACCACACCCTCTTAGGTAATCACCTAAGGTTTCATCATCTTGCATTGGAGCATGGGTTTGCTGGTCCAGAATTTCATCTTGTTCCTCTGCTAACTGTCTGGCAAATTCAGCATCATGAGCAACTTGGGCTTCTCTGGATGAAAATTTGTGCTTTGGAGATTCTATGAGGATGCCCTTGCCCTTATCCTTAGTTGCAGAGGTTGTTGCTTGGACTGTGCTGACAGGAGCTTGACTGCCTTCTCGTATAACAACTCCTGTTGTTCTTATTGGAGCAGCTTGAGTTTCTAGGCTAACAGCTTGAGTAGCTGTTGGGACTGTTAGCCTAGAATCTTGGACTGTTGGAGTAGGAACTTGAGCTGCTTGGACTGATGGAGCTGCTTGAACTAATGGAGCTGCTTGGACTGATGAACTAGGGATCTCCTGATTCTCCCCCTTTTTGGATGCATTGGTTTGGTCAGGAGGACCTACAACCTTTGCCATAAGGGTTCGAATCATCTTCTCAAGGTGAATGATTTTATTTCCACAGAGGGTGAACCCTTTATGAAAGTAATTCATTCTTTGATTATGAGCTGATACTGTCACTTGAAGTGCTCTGATTTGTGCCCCCTGTGTAGCAATAAGAGACTGGTAATATTCAAATACTGCCACAACAGGTTTCAGCTTAGGATCCGTTAATATCATAAGTTGCAAACTAGCCTAAAGATCAGCAAAAGAGTGTGGTGCTTGTGATCTATCACTGGCAGGAATTCCAGAAGTTGAAGCTTCTAGGACCCTCTTTTCTTGGTTCTGGGGACTTCCAGAAGGTGCTTGCACACCCTCTGTTGCCATGGGTGTGGTCTTAATTATGTTGACACTGTCCTGTGCCTCTTGTGAAGAAACAACAGTAGTGTCAGCCACAGTACCCATATGGACATCTTCTGTTGAGATCTCCACCTCCAAATTGAGGATGGGAGAGTCCTCAGTGGGTGCCCTTCGGATATTCTGTGCAGGAGTGTCCTCCTGCACAGAGACATTTGGCTCTTGTATTTGGGCTGAGGAGGAAGGAGCTCCTGAACCCTTTTTTCTTTTGTATAATATGAGTAGGGATGAGGGATTTACAGAAAGATTAGAGGGATTATTTGTATCATGAGGAGTGGGTTGGGTCCTGGGGGTGAAGCAGTGATGTTAGGCTGAATTTGCTCAGAACCTTCTCCTCTGTTTAGTGGATTGATGCCCAACATTGCAGAGGGCAATGGGACATCAACGGACAAAAAATTTGCACTTGTTTTTAGAAGACGTTTTACTGTTGGTAAAGAGTGCCTATGGGAAACATGAATCCTTTTATGTACATTGAAATTACTGCAAGTTCTTGCAATAATTACAGCCAAAAATCTAGGATACATCAAAAATTTCCCATGTTTTAGGGCATGATGCCTTAGCATACCCTGAAAAAGCATA
>JAANYP010005119.1:0-24569 GCA_020465985.1 Centrapalus pauciflorus
TGTAGCAGTGATGATAGGCTGAGCCTGCTCAGGACCCTCTCCTCTGTGTTGTGGAATAATGTTCATCATTGCAGAAGGCAATGGAACATCAACACTCAAAAAGTTGGCACTATGTTTCAAAAGTCTCTTAATAGAGGATAGTGAGTGCCTGTGGGAAACATGTATCCTTTTATGTGTATGAGAAGATGTGCAGGTGTGTGCAATGATTTCTGCTAAGAATCTAGGATACATCAAAAATTTCCCACTCTTTAGGGAATGATGCCTTAACATCCCCTGAAAAATCATGTTGGAAAAATTGAACCGTTGGCCTGTGGAAAAGCACACCAAGGCAGTGGCAATGTTAGATGAAAATTCAGACCAACCAGTTCTTTTGGGGCTTATGCACTGCTGAATGATATGTACAAGAAATTTCCATTTAGGAGAAAAATGGGCTTTTAAGAAAGTAAAAGAATCAGCAGGACCCCTATAACCGATATTAAAAAGACCTGTATGTAAAGCATCAAGGGTTAGGTCAGTTATACCTGTGGCATCTTGAAGATGCAAGTGATGTCGGATGGATTCCTCAGTGATATGGATATCAGTTCCATCAATATTGGAAAGGAGGGTAGGCACTCCATTGATGGTTTGAACAGATGCATGGTTCCAAAACTGTTCAATATGGGAGATGTATATAGAAGGGTTTATGGATAGTGCATGATGGATATTGGAGTGCCTGACGAAATCCATTATTGCATGGAACGGTTGGAGTTCAGCGTGTTTCAGAGTGTGTGGGAGGCAGTTGTGTTCTTTTACGAACTCCATGGATGAACAAACGATGGTTTTAGGGTTTGAAAGAAGAATGTGTGATTCGTTCAGAGAGAAAGCAGAAGGCCGTGGAAGAAGAATATGTAACTGGTAGTTACAACTGAACGAAACTGGGACCTTTAAAGGTTTTGAAAGGTTGGGTCCCGCGCACACATTTTGAAGATTACCCAAATACCCTGCACACTTTGACAGATCAAGTGAAAATAACTAGCAGTCCGAGAAAATGAACTAGCAGTTGGAGAAAATACTCATGCTGTTAGTGTAAAATTGTGCAACTTTTCAATGGAACAGTGTCTCCCCCTTAAATTAGCATACTGAGTCGATAATAATGAAAACCAATTAATCCATGTTTACCATACCAATATTTGATATTAGGAAAGTGAACCTTCCCACATCAAAAGGTTTTGTAAATAGATCAGCTAGCTGATCATCTATATGTATTTTGGTAACTTGGATTAATTTCTTTTCATTACAATCTCTGATGAAGTGAAACCTGATTTCTATATGCTTGGTTTTTGGGAATTTCACTGGGTTTTGCACAATGCTAATTGCACTTGAATTGTCAATATAAATAGGAGTGGATAAGAAAATCATACCATAGTCTCTTAGCTGATTTTGAATCCACATTACCTGGGAGCAACAGCTTGCAGCTGCTACGTATTCTGCTTCAGTGGATGATGTGGAGACAGTTGTTTGCTTTTTGCATTGCCGAGAGACCAGTCTTGCTCCTAAGTATTGACATCCACCAGTTGTGGATTTTCTGTCAATGTTGCATCCACCATAGTCACTGTCAGAATAAGCAGTTAGTTCAAAAGGAGAGTCTTTAGGATACCATAGACCTAAATGTGGTTGGCCTTTAAGATATCTAAAGATTCTCTTAACAGCAACCAAGTGAGAGTCCTTTGGAGAGCATTGAAACCTAGCACACACACAGACAGCAAACATAATATCAGGTCTTGAAGATGTTAGATACATGAGAGATCCTATAAGGGATCTGTATAAATGAATATCCACATCTATGCCATCTTTGTCTGTATGGAGCTGTTTATGAGGATCCATTGGAGTGCTTGCAACCTTTGTGTCTTGATAGCCAAACTTTTCCAATATGTCTTTGACATACTTTGATTGACTTATGAATAGACCAGTAGGCTTCTGTTTAACCTGCAGCCCTAGAAAGAATGTGAGTTCCCCCATTGAACTCATTTGAAACTTTTTGTGCATTAGGGCCTCAAATTCTTTGCACAAACTATCATTAGTTGAGCCAAAGATGATGTCATCAACATAGATTTGGACAAGTAAGAATCTCAGCTTTGATGGATTTAGTGAAGAGTGTTTTGTCCAGAGTGCCTCTCTTGAATCCATTCTGTAGAAGATATGATGACAGTGTGTCATACCATGCTCTGGGGGCTTGGTGAAGACCATAGAGAGCTTTGTCTAGCTTGTACACCCTGTCTGGATACTTGTAGTCTTCAAAACCAGGAGGTTGACACACATATACTTCCTCTTCAATTGTCCCATACAGGAAAGCAGACTTAACATCCATTTGATACACTTTAAATCCTTTGAAACTTGCATATGCTAGAAATAGTCTGATGGCTTCAATTCTTGCTACTGGAGCAAAGACATCATCATAATCTATTCCCTCTTCTTGAGTGTACCCTTGTGCTACTAGTCTTGCTTTGTTCTTGATGACTATCCCTCTCTCATCCTTCTTGTTTCTGAACACCCATCTTGTACCTATTGCTCTTTTTCCTTTAGGAAGATCCACCAGAGTCCATACATTCTGAATTTTGAACTGTAAAAGCTCTTCTTGCATGGCTTCAATCCAGGATGAATCTTTTAGTGCTTCTGATGCCTTTTTGGGTTCTAGTTGAGACATAAAACAGGCATGTTCAAAAGCAGCTAGACTGAATTCAGAAACTGCTTGTTCAGCAGCAGCAGTCTCATTGTGAACCATTTTCCTTGTTTGAACAGGAGTGCTTGGATCACCCAGTATTTGATTGAGAGGGTGATACTTGTGAACTCTTAGTGTGGGCTCTCTCTCTGTTTGAAAAGAAGTTCCAAGGTTTGTATCATCTCCATCAGAACCAGTGAATGGTTCAGTTTCTGGAACAGCTTGAGTTTCTAGGCTAACAGCTTGAGAAGCTGTTGGGACTGCTAGCCTAGAAACTGGGACTGTTTCCTTTTGTGTTGGAGCTGTACTGTCAGGACTTGGGAATGGCACTTCAGTGTCTGGATTTGCATTAAGTGGAGCATTCAGGACCCCTGGAGGATCACATGACAGAAGTGGTAGAGTGGTGAAATCATCCCAACTTGTTGAATCTGCAGCAGTCTGAAACTTTGTGCCAACAGCATGAGAAATTGTATTGGCAGCATGAGAATTCGTGTTAGCAGCTTCAACCCTGTATGCATCAGCTTCTGCAGTATACTCAACAAAGCTCAGAGAATTTGTTAGTGAATCTAAATCAAACAACCAATCAGGACCAGTGCCTTTGATATTAGCAGTATTTTCATTAAACTCAACATTGGCACTTTCTTCAATTGTTTTAGACACACTGTTGTATACTCTATAGGCTTTGCTTTGAGTTGAGTATCCTACAAAGAATCCTTCTTCTGCCTTACTTTCAAACTTCCCTAAGTGAGTCTTAGTGTGAAGGATAGTACATGGGCATCCAAAGGGCTTGAAGAAAGCTATTAGGGGACTTCTGTTATGGAATAACTCATAGGGAGTTTTCCCTTGTGATTGAACTACTTGAACCCTATTTAGAACATAACAGGCTGTATTAACAGCTTCTGCCCAGAAAGTCATTGGCAGATTTGAATCAGCTAGCATTGTTCTAGCAGCCTCAATTAATGTTCTGTTCTTTCTTTCAGCTACACCATTTTGCTGTGGTGTTCTTGGTGCACTATATTGTCTAGCAATGCCTTTGGACTCACAAAAACTGTTTAGAATGTGATTTTTAAATTCAGTTCCATTGTCTGATCTTATCACCTTAACTTTGGAATTGGATTGGTTTTCTATCTTAAGGACAAAAGACTTAACTAGCTCAGCAGTTTCATCTTTGGACCTAAGAAAGTATACCCAAGTAAATCTGGTGAAATCATCAACAATGACTAAACAGTATGCCCTTTTATTCAAACTCAAAACAGATGTTGGACCAAATAGATCCATATGTAGCAACTGAAGAACAGATGAAATTGAATTTACTTCTTTGGTCTTATGAGAAGTTTTGTGTTGCTTACCTTTAAGACATGCTACACAATGATCATCACAAATGAACTCCTTTTGTGGTAATCCTCTTACCAGATTCTTTTTAACTAAAGCATTCATGGACTTGAAGTTCATGTGACACATCCTTCTATGCCAAAGAGCAGACTCATTTGATGATGCTCTGGATATTAAACAGCTTAAAGTATTTGACTTTGGTAAAAGATCTGTGTCCAGGCAGTAAACATTGTCCTTTCTTGGTGTTCTAAGTAAAACAAGATTTTCAGGAACATTGAAATCCTTTGAAAGAACAATGCACTCAGAATCTGTGAACAGAACAATGTTTTGTTTGTCACAGATTTGAGAGACACTCAATAAATTGTACTTAAGCTGTTCAACATACAGAACATCATGGAATGTCATGTTGCCTGCATTAACAGTACCTTTACCTGTAACCTTACCTCCCTTTGAGTTGCCTCCAAATGCAACAAAACCTCCATCAAAACCTTTGAAATTTGACAAGCATTCAGAATTGCCTGTCATGTGCCTAGAGCATCCACTGTCCAGATGCCATCTTGATCTATGAGGAGACCTGTGGTTGCCCTGCACAAATAACAGCTTAGTTAGTAGTGGAGTAAACCCAAACCAAATTGGTTTTGGGTTGGCCTTGTACATTGACATAACTAAAAACTGTCTTTGACTTCTTATATTTAGTGAGATCAACTGATGGAGTCTTTGGAGAGTATTTAGTGATAATATGAGGTATCCAACTATTTTGATCATCTTTTCTTCTGACAGTCTCAGATAATTCACTAGCAGCTCCAGATTGATGCCCAGCAGCTTGAGCTGTGTTTGTAGTGCTAACAGTTTCAGTTTTTGCACTAACAGCATCAGATTTTGACTTAGCAGTCTGATCTTTTGCATTAGCAGTTTGAGCAACAGATTTGTCCTTGACACACCACATTTGTTTAAAACTTGATTTAGGCTTTGCCAAAACTTGTTTTTGATGTGTGGACGGTTTTTTATTTACTTTTGAGAATCTGTGATCAAATGTTTTCTTTGGAGCTGCTGTGGAAGGTTTCACTTTTGAGTGCTTTGCCTGATTAGGATTTGATTTTGTGTGATGCACAGTCTGTTTTGCAACAGCTGGTTTGTAAAAACAATCCTTGGCTAAGTGATTCTTCCTTCCACAGTGAAAGCATCTTTTGACAGTTTGAATTGGAACACCAGACTTTTCTGTCAATTTCTGGTTCTTGTTTCTCTGGTTTCCTCTTACCTGCTGTTGTTTAGGAAACTTTTGAACACCATGCTTTTGGCATGTGCAGATAGAAACAGTTTTACCTCTTTTAGTTCCTTTTGATGAAGATGCAGTGTTACAGTTAGAATGTACAGAAACTTGTGGAGTAGCATTGCATACACTCATCTTCTCTTTTCCTTTCTTACTGGGAACTTGGACTTCTATGGGTGCACTCTTTGTGTCACAGTCTCTATTTTGACTCTTATCTTCTTTTAATTCAGGACTGTTATCAAGGATAGGATCTACAATAGTCATAGACTCATCTAGTGGTTCATTGACAAGTCTATCAGCAACCTCACTCATTGGATGAATGTACTTGTTATTGTATGGAGGTGGAGTAGCTTTATATCCTATTCCTTCTTTGGGATTGACCTGAGATTTCACTCTATCTTTGAATTGAACTTCCATTAGGTGTTCTAGCTTTTGATTTGCTAACTTGAAGTTTCCTAGATCTATGTTAACAGATTCTAGCTTCTTATTAGCCTCAAACACCTTTTGTTCAGTCTCTTCTACCTTTTTATTTAGAGATTCTATTTTCTTATTTAGCTCCTTTTTCTCCCACTCATGATAGGTTCTATCATAACCCATTTGAATCTCATTGTCCTTATAATCATTGATCTGTTTTTCCAGATCTTCTATGGCTTGCATGTATTCATATCTCCTTTCTTCCATCTTAGCTAGAGTTTTGCACATGCTCTCATTATGATCTCTGTACTTTTTAACCATATTTTTGCATGATTGAGAGCAGAGCTTAGAATTACCTCAGATGGTAGTTCAGTGGAGGAGACATTTGATGTTTCTGCCATAAGTGCTTGATTTTGAAATTCTTCCTCTGTCTGATCACTCCAGTCAAACACATTGTCTTCTTGAGAGACAAGTGTTGTTGATGATGACGCTTGGATGGGCTGTGAAGTCCTTGATGGCTGTTGACCTTGAGATCTACATTCTCTGGCAAAGTGACCAAGCTTATGGCATTTATAGCATTCCACTTTTGATTTATCAAAAGATGGTTTGCCTTCTGTCTTGGCTTGAAAGTTGGCCCTACCAGTTCTTTTCAGAAATCTTTTGGCCCTCATGGTCAGCATTGCATGTTGCCACTTTAAATCCATCTCTTCAAGATCATCTGGATGAATTTGTTCCAAGTCTTCAACATTTAGAGCAAATAATCCATCATTGGCAACAAAGGCCTCATAGTGAGTTTCAGCAGAGTTGCCATCACCACCTGAGAAAGAATCACAGTTATTAGATTTTTCAGAAGATAGAAGAGCAGTATTGTGATTATAAGAAAAAGATTTCTTTTTAGCATCAATCTCAGTCTCAAACACTCTTAAACTGTTATACAGATCATCCAATTCTATCTCATCAAGAGTGTCTTTTGTTCTCCATTGTGCAGCATAGACTGTCCATTCTTCTCCAAGAGATCTGAGAAACTTTCTGTTGACTTCATCTTGATCCAGATTGACCTTTGCACTTTCCAGTTCACTTATCAGTTTGTTGAACCTGTCAAAGATTTGAGTGAGGTTTTCATTCTTGCCACCAGAAAAGTTTTCATACTGCTGTTTCAAGAGGTCTTTTTGATTTCTCTTGGTACTGGCATTACCAGCAAACCTCTTCTCTAAGGCATTCCAAAGAGAGTGAGCAGTATAAAACTTTTTGAACTGATGTTGATAAGCATTAGGAATGGCTATTTGTAATAGTGTGAGTGCTTTCACTTCATTCATTCTAGCCTTCCTTTCAAGTTCAGTTTTTGGAGGAGTTTTGACTGGTTTTCCCTCATCATCAAGTTCTGGATCAACTACAGGAGGGAATTCAACAGCTTCCCATATGGAATAATCAATGAATTGAATATGCTGTTGAATCCTGAGTTTCCACATCTCAAACTCAGTGGGCTTGAGCATAGGCACTTTGAGTCCTTGCCCAGATCCACTGCTGCTATTTTCAAATTCCATTGTAAATAGATAAAAAAAAGTTTTTGACTTTGAAAAACAAAGAGTAACCTGGTTTGAAAAACCTGATTTGAAAAACCTGGTTTGACAAACCTGGCTCTGATACCACTTGTCAGGATCTAAAATATGAATTACCAAGACTAACTGATTTGAATTTATCAGAGTATAAATCAATAATCTTGCTTTGAATCAAAGTTTAATCAAGAAGTTTGCGGAATAACACTTAATTATTTTAACAAAAACTTTCAGAATCAATAATAAATAAACACACAGGAATTAATCAAGACTGTTTGTATTGCTGAATTCATCAATTACAATCACCTCTAATCTGTTTGATTAGACGAAGAACACAGACTGTTCTTAGGGTTTTACAACCTTAGAGGCTTAAGAAAACTTAATCAACAAAGCAATTACAGACTCAAAATATGCAGAAACTCCTACACAATAGAACGACCTATTCTCTGTATTTATATTGCTTCTTGATATGTTTCCTTGACGAACTATGACTTCTCTGATAGTAGATATGCTGGAATCTTCATGTAGATATCGTTTCCTGAAAATCAGCACTTTCTGTTTCTGAAACTGTTGAGCAGCTTGAATCTCTTGACAGCATGAACTAAGCAGCTTGAGTTGTTTTGCTCTGGCAGCTTGAACTTTTACACTGGCAGCTCGAGTTTCTTCAACTAGCAGCATGAACTTTGTATTTACACGTAAAATCTACTAACAGTCTGAGAAGTCTAAACTAACAGCTTGAATGTACTTAAACTATTTCCCAACAGGGATACGCTCAGGATATTACGAAAGCATCATATGTCAAGAGTGAGCTTATTGGCCAATGGAGATATCTGGTGCATGTAATAATGGTCTGTTTTGCACCAAAGAAGGCTGGCTCTGATACAATGGTTTCCAAGCTACAATCCGGCATGATCTCATTAGTTTACAACAGGCCATACAACATTTCTGAGTTTCTCTTTGGGGAGTTTGTGAATCAATCACAGCTCCAGCCCGCGAAAGATTTTTGATGTATCCACGGTTCATAATGACGACCATCAAGCATTTCTTGCCAGAGCTACTAGCATTAACAGAACAAGTTGTGGTAGCTGCTATCGATAAGAGGAATTTTGCTGATTGTCAATCGCATAATTCGCGGAGGGCGGAACTGAAGCTGCTCAGCCTACTGAGGCTGGATCTCCAAACCCTGCACAATCTAAGGGGGAGGAATCCATTCCTGGGGACAGGCCAAACAGAAGGAGACATTTGATACTGGAACAAGAAGAAGAAGAAGAAGAAGAAAAAGAAGAAGAAGAAGAAGAAGAAGAAGAAGAAGAAGAAGAGGAAGAGGAACCTGAAGCTGTTCCAACTACAATAGCTAAAGGGAAGAAGAAAGCATCTGTAGACCCTGACTATCTTAAAGCTGCTCAACTGAAGTTTGACTAGGCCAGAGCTAAAGAAATGGGTGTCTCTATGGAGACTTATTATGAATACAAAGAAGAACCGCTCTAAGCCCTTGAAAAACTAAAGAAAGAAGAAGCCTCTGCCAAAGCTGCAAGGACCTTTGCATTCAAGGAGGCAAGTAAAATTAAAATGCCTTCTTTGGATGTCCAAAGGAAATTGCTAGAGGCTGCTAGAGAGTTAGTGACTGAGAAGGAAGGTGAAAAGGAATAGGGGGGCGCTCAGGTCTAAGTGACCAAGTCTAAGCAAGCATCCTCCTCTGCAAGAGCCCAGATTCACTTTGACAACCTCGCAAGGAAAAAGTTCTTTGATGTTGCAAACAGAAGACTTGCCAGGGAACCAATTGTCAAAGCTGTTCCCATTTCAAGAAAAGGCAAACAATGGAAGTTACTAATAACCAGAATGGGTGCTGAACGTCCAAAACTGGAAGCATATGAACACACTGACGTTGCACAAATGGGATTCAGAGAATGGGTAGAATTGGCAGTTGCCCTGAGCCAGTCTAAGTCTGAAGCTGCTAAAACTATCAGGGCATATGTCAAAAAGCTAATGGAAAGAGTGAAGGATTTTGGCCTGATCACAGAAGAACAAATGAAGGGTACCTTAGTGGTTACACCAAAGATAAAGGCCAAGAGAAGAAGAAAGGATACAGAGCTGGAAGAGCTCCTGATAATGATTAACCAAGGTGATGTAGCCATGGAAATCAAAGGAGTAGATCACAGCCTGCCCAAGAGAGTGGAACATGAGGAGGATAAGCTGATTGAAGAACATGAGCTGGGGGTATTTTTTGTAGATCCCCTAACAAAGAAAAAGTGTTTCCAGAGAGCATCAGATTTGCACAAGGTTGGTCTAAAACAGCTCATTGCCTTTAGACTTGCTAACTCCTTTAGGCAATCTGTAAAATGGATAGCAGCTATCTGGGATCAGCTCAGGGGTTTTTATGAGAGAGGAGAGCTTCAACATCCCAGCTTCATGTTCCTAAGAGTTGAAATGGAGGAAATGGATGAAACCAGGGAATAGCTTCAAGAAATGTTCGAAGAAGGAGTGCCACCACTGCCTTGAGGTCCATATACTACTTGAGTAGATGAAGAATGGAAGCTGTCCATCAGTTGGACAGGCTTGCCATTACTTGCTCCCATCATCAACAGTCCAACATGTTGAAATTTTATGTACATTAGTTGTACTTTGTTACATTTGTTGTAACTTTTACTTTACATTAGTTGTAATATACATTAGTACATTAGTTGTACTCTTGTAAAGACATGTGTTGTATCTGTAACTAAAATCAGTTATATAAACTGATCCTTTACTTTACTCAAATCTTGTTATTTTATGTCAGCAAAGTGTATTGTAAAAATATATAGTGATTATTCATAAAATCAGCTTAGACTGATTATTGCAAATAGGGGGAGATTATTAGGCACAAAAAGGCCTCAGTCAAACCTGCTCTACATCTTAGGGGGAAATTTTTAATCAAACCTGTTTGATGCACTTAGAGGTATAATACAAGGTCTGTTAATGCCTGATTGAAACCTGAAAAGTGATTTGCAATATAAGTCAAAGCTGTTTACCCAGTTGCATTCGTTGCAACTAAGGCAAATTGCCCAAGCTGTTCATTCTGTTGAACAGGCTGGACATAAACTGTCTACGCTGCTCTACTCTGATGAGCAGCTTGGACAAATTCTAAGTGTTCTATTCTTTTTGAACAGAACCTGTTCTTTGTGAACAGTCTAAACACTTTATGGAATATGTTTCCAAGTCCTCATGTATAATTTTGGACTACAAGATCAGTTTACAAAGTTGAAGACAAAGTGGAAAACAGAAAATGCAAAAGCTGCCTACGTTGTTCTGTTATATGAAGACAAGGTGGATATTTGAAATGGGTGACAGACCACTTCTTATATCAAAATGGCCTTAACAAAAGAAGAAAGATTCAAAGTTGACATTCCTCTTTTGGTTAAAGCCTTCTGCAACAGAGACAAAAAAAAAAGACAAAGATTCTACCACATGAAGACAAGTCTGCTTTATCAGAATGTGCAGAAAAGTTGTTTTGTCTTTTTGGAAAGACATCCCACTATCTCATCGTCCAATGAAGAAGCTTCACTGAGATTCTCAATGAGAGTATAAAAGGAGGCTTCTAAGGATTGTGAGATAACCAAGAGTGAGAAATTCAGATCGTGCATTGAAGTGTGTTTTTCATGCATGCAAGTCTGCTTGAATAAAACAGTAACATGTGTCCAAGCTGTTCTTATTCAAGCTGCCCATCTGTGTCTTGTAAAACAGTGAGTTCATCTAAGTGAGTGTATTCATTGTATCTAGTCTGAGTGTGTCCTAGACTAGTTGAAACATCTGTTGTATCTGTCATCTCAGCTTGAACCCAGACACATAGGTTACTCTTTTGAATATTGTAGCACCAGCTTGGAGGGTTCATTATCCTTCTGTGGATCCCAAAACATTGTCACTAAAGGTGACCTTTGGGCCTTTTTCAGGCCTAAGATCACTCAGCAAATATTTGCAACCTGTCATGTGGCCTGAGCAGCCGCTGTCCAAGTACCAAACCTGGCTTGGTTGTTTAACCTGCAGATTGTCATTGTAAAATATTAGTTTTTAGGGGAACTCATCATGAGGATGAGTTCTCCTTCCTCAAAAACATTTGTTGATGGACCACTAAGATCGACACTAATATTTCCAATATGGATTGTATCATCTTGGATACTCTCCTGAATGACCATGTTACTTCCAACACTACTGGTTTTTGCAATGTTGGAACTAGCAGTGTCAGCAGGCCTCATGTCCTCAGTTGGAGGAAAGTCTTTGCCCATATGAGTCTTCTTCCCACATTTGTAGCATTTTTTCTTTTTAGACTTTTTGGAAGAAGTGCCCCCAGATGCACATTCTGGGATATCTTTGTTGGATTTCTCAACAAGTTTAGCAAACTTATCACTTGTCTTAGAAGAACCAACAGTTTGAGTGGAAGGTACAACAGCAACAGCTTTGCCTGTGTCCTCTTTTCTCTTTTTGGGAGGACAGAGATCAAATACAGGAAGTTTGATTGGCTTTTGTCCTTCCACATGTTTGGGAAACTTATTCCCAGTTTTCTCAGGTTGAGCAATGGCTTTGCCTTTGCCTTTACTGAGATGTGATGACTGTTGCCTATCAACATGTTCAACTTTGAATGGATTAACAGGTTTCTTGCCATCAGCTTTAGATCCAGAACCGGTCTGGTTGACAGATTTAGTTCCCAAAGCTGCAGCTTTTGCTTGTTTTCCATTCTTCTGCTTATGTGAACTAGCTATGCACTTAGCAAGCTGATTTGATGGAGAACACATTCCATCATCAGTCTTTATACCTTTTTCACACAAGCTGCCAGTGTTTTGAGGCCTGACAAACCTGTTTGTTGAGACCAACTTTCCATTTACTCTTTGGATAAAAGTACTTGGAAGCTCACCAAGAGTGGATAAGTCTTTTTCCAGATTATTAATCTCAAAAATTGAAGCTGATGTATCAAGATCTCCTCCAAGATTGGCTTGGATTTGAGCAGGAATCTGCTGACTCATACAGTGGTTGACTTTCTGAGCTAACTCGCACCAAGAGTCAACTATCTTTTGAAGCTTAGCATGCTTTGAGTCTGTCTCTCTCTTTTCTTCTAATAAAATGGTGTTGATGTGTTTTATTTCATCAAGCTCAGCTTTCAACTTATAAAAGCTGATCAGTTCATTAGTTTTTGTTTCAAGATCAGCTTTTAACTTAGAGATCTCATACTTCAAAGCACCATGCTTCTCAACAGCAGCTTTTAAATCAACAAGTAATATCAAACATTTTGACTTTTTCTTCAGAACTGTAATCCTTTAACTTTTGTACCTTATACATCATAGTTGGATTCCAGTTCTCCAACGTGCTGAGAGCTTCAGTTTCAGCCAGGTCCTGTTTGAAGTTGCTTGTTGAGGGGACATCAGTGTTGGCCATCAGACAGTTGTTGTCCTCCTCATCAAATGATGAATCAGACTCCTCCCTGTCACAAGTTTTAGCCATAAGTCCCTTCTGCTTGTTGGAAGCCATAGAGTCTTCCAACTTCTTCAGCTTAGCCATGGCCATTAGGTACTTAACCATGTAGCCATCGTCTTTGTTTGTCTTGAATGGTTTGGAGGAAGAGCCAACAACTTTAGACACACAGTCAGCAGCTATATGGCCTGTTTAGCCACCCTTAAAGCACTCAGCCTTAAATTTGTCAAATGCCTTTTTCTTAATGGCACCTGATTTCTTTTGCAGCAATTTGCCTCCAAACCTTTTCTTGTTGAATTTTCTGACAAGCATGGCAATCATCTGCTCATCATCCAACTCAGAAAGGTCTTCAAAGTCATCTTCCTCAGACATTTCCTTCATTTCATCATCAGCCTGTAGATCAGCTTGTGTGAACACATCACACACCTGACCAACAGGTTGTCTCACACAGCCCACTAAGATAGCACTTTTTTGGGACATTTCCAATGCATTTTTTATAGTTGCCTTGATTGTTCACAATTTAGCAAGGATCCATAGAGATTCACAAGATCCATGCCTCTGATGGTGCCTGAATTTCCAAGGATAGTAGAGAAGTAATTCCATTCCTGGGGCAGTATGTCCAAAAATTTGTTCACCAAAGTTAAACTTTCTTTGGTGATCCCAACAGCTTTGAGATCATTGATCAAGGCAGTGAACCTGGTATAGGTTTCAGTGAGAGTCTCATTTGGCTTTGCAAAGAACAGTTCATACTGTCTAACAAGATTTTTGATCCTGTTATTTAGTGTGATACTGAAACTATCATAGATGGTACACAAAGTATCCAACATCTACTTTGCAGTCTTCATTTTGTCAACCTGTTTGAACACATCATCAGAAAGAGAAATAACAAGGTTGTTCCTAGCTTTTATGAGAAAAAAAAATTAAAAAAAAAATTTTTTAAGATTGGTACCTTCGGGTGCACTTAATTTCGGGAGGTACTTTTTTAACATGACTATATATATATATATATATATATATATATATATATATAGGGGTGGGTTCAATGGAAAACCTATATGCATCGGAAAACCCGGGAACCACTTTATAGCCATTGGATCAGGTGATGCACCACGCAGAAAGTCGATGCATCATGCGGGAATTCGGTGCATCACGCGGGAATTTGGTGCATCACGCGGGAAATTTTATGCACCACGCGGGAATTGTGATGCATTTGTAGTGGTGCATGGAGGTTTTCCAAGGTTTTCTGATGCATGTTGGTTTTCCATTGAACCCACCTCTATATATATATATATATATATATATATATATATATATATATATATATATATATATATATATATATATATATATATATATATATATATATATATATATATATATATTAGGCTAAGGATCCTTTGAGCACCATTTATAATTAAGCACCGGTGAGCACCAATCAAGATAAGAGGTTTTACACACAATATTTTATGTATACAAGCTTTGAACAAATAAAAATACATTTTCAGTAGGTTCATTGCATTCATAGGCTTTAATATATACAAGATTCATTAGATTCATTGCATTTTCATGTATTTGTATATACAAGCTTCGTTAGGTTCATTGCATTCGAAGGCTTTAATATACACAAGATTAATTAGATTGATCGCATTCAAAGTATGTAAACAAGAGATCTATAACATGTAAATGTTTTGTTTGATGCTAATTTGTTAAATTTTTAATAGTGCTCACCGGTGCTTACTATTAAATGTTGCTTAAATCTATTCATTCACAGATTCAACCAGTGGGTGCCTGATTTGATTGAGCGTTTGATTTTTATTAGGAAAACCTTATTAATCGGAATATTTGTTGGATAGATATTATTTCACATATTTATGTAATTAGTTATTGACTAAACTACCCTTTCAATAATAATATGATAATTAACTAAATAATGCTTAGTTGTCAATAATTGGTTGGTTCACATTGTTCATGTTAGTATATGGTGTGTAAAGATGACAATACTACTGCATCATGGTGATTCTCGGCCAACCTTGGAGTTTTTCGGAACTCGGGATTTTGAAACATTAGTTCGTTTTATTTAGTTGATGTTTGATTGTTTAAAAGTGTTTAATTGATTAAAGTCGAAAATTAAACGTTTCGGTTCGCGAAATCAGACCTAGAGATTTCGGCCATGGGTTGAGACCCATGACCTCTCGGTTGTGATGTGGTAACCGAGGTGATGGATTATTTGGTTCCGTCATGTCGTTTAATTCACGGTTAAACTCGAACGATTAAATTAAATGCGTTAAAATCGAATCAATAAATCAAAAGTGTTTGGTTATTAATATTTAGACATTTGTGACAAAATATATGTAAATATGTTTTTGGTTTTACAAAATTGAAGTGGAGACTTTATTAGTTTTTTTTATAAAATTCGCAAATCGGTTTAAATATTATTCGATTCGATAATTAAACGATTAATTGGAATATGGAAATTGAAGTAATCAAAGTGAGTTGATTAATGGCTTCGATTAATTTCAGCCGTCAAATGGTTTGATACCCTACTTATTTTCGGTTCATATGGGTTATTGAACCCGAGTATGAGTCGGTTAACTAAGTTGGTTCGTTTCCGTTTTCCGGTAAGTCGTCGTTTAAATTAAATCGGTTTTAATTAAAAGTTAAGTTTTAATGTTGAAATTAAAATTAATGGCAATTTTAATTTATAAACTAGATTAATTTTATGCATTTAATATTAGTTCCTTAAAATGCATTATTAAATTAAAAAGAGTTTAATTTAAGGATTGTATTTTCAAATTGATGAAATCGTGACTTTGAGTTTCATGCTCGATCATGGTTTAATGTTTTGAGATTTGATCTCGACATTAACGTTTTTGGTAGAAATTGTTTAAAACCATAAAAAAAAGTTTTTGGTGTTATTTAAAGATGGTCAATGTTCTTTAAAATATTTTAAAAGACATATTTTATTGGTAATATTGTTTATTTAGAAAATTGACATTTTAAATAAAGTTTATTTATTCTGGGAAGGTGTTTCTATAGAATAATAGTTAACTGATAATTATTTAAAGAAAGTTTAAATTATTTATCAATATTATTTGAAAATAATAACTATATTTATTAAAGGTTGTTTGATAAAAAGTTTCTTAAAATAGTACGTTTAAGTTTCAAAGGTGTTAGAATTGTTAATTGAATATTTTAAGAAAAGTATAGTTATGAATCGAAAGATAATGCAAAGATGGAATTAAATTTTGAAATTTTTTGGGAAAAAGTTTCTAATTATGGAAAGTGTTCCTAAATTTCGAGTTTACGAACCGTATTAAATTTATGAACGATATTGGATATGATTACTTAAATTAATGGTAGATTAATTTGTCTTGGAATTATTTTCATGGCATGATGAAAATGAATTCTGGATTATTAATATGTTTTACTGCTTTATTTATGTTTGTGACATAGCCAAGCCTTGAGACCCCTTGTTTGTGATGGTTGTTTGTTTAATCTTAATGTTTGCTATTTTTTATTATTGTTTATTTTTGGGAAGGCCTGCGTGCCATTGGAATCCCGGTTTTAAGATGTAATCTGTAATAGGTTAGAAAATAGGCAAATGTATTTAGGTTTAAATTATGTAAAAAAAAATCTTGGCGAAGATGTCCATCAAGAAGGAGGTCGTTCATCAAGGACGCTCGGTGACATCATCGGATGCTGAGGCTAGTGGGAGCTGAAAGAGTTCATCCTTCTTGCCTTGTGTGTTGATTTTGTCCCTTACCTAATTGGTTTGTCCGTATGGCTCTCGGAAACCAATTTAGTTTCTGGCAAGGCTATGTCACCGTGTGGTTGTATGTTTTATTTCTTTATGCATTATTTATATCTGCGTGGTTGTGGTGACAAAGTAGATAAATAAAAGAAATTAAAACAACAATCATTTTTGATGAAAAATTAAAGTATTTAAAAGGAAGTTTAAATTGGAAACATTAATTATTTTGTCAGGTGTTAGATATGACATTTTTATGAAATTAGTTTTTCAAATAAAAAAAAAGATTTATTTTTAAAATGTCATATGATCAAAGAGTTGAAATTCTTAAAACTGGTAAATTAAATGGATTGTTTACCAGAATAGGTGGTGTCTAGGACAGTTTTGCTCGGGCTGTGGAATTTCCAAAAGGTTTAGAACCGAAAGGATCCTGCCCGCAGACTAACCTGACTAGCCACTAGTTCTTGGTAAGAGACTGGTTATAAACCCAAATTAAAAATCTAACACAACACACCGTCCATATAGTGGCACTCACGGTGACCGGTCGTCGTAAGTAGGTTCAGCGTTCGTTGGGTGCTTACGCCGCAAACTCGGAGAGCTGTGAGGTAAGCACTGCGGATCCTAAGTGAGACTTGGGCCAGTGACTTGCAGTTGTTATATGGTGTGTGTCAGTGGTGGTTCCTCAGTAAGACTGTTGCCCAAGGTGTGGATGAGATTAAACATGATCAATTTAAGAAATTGAAAATCTCATAAGATCTAAGAGTTGCAAAGGGGTTGTAATTGGTAATAAGTTGCCTGCCTGAGTAGCTTATTCATGTAGGTTCAGCCTCCGTTGGGTGCATGAATAAGTAAAATGGTTCTTAGGATTAATAAATCATTTTCTAAATTTTGGGTTATTGATTTATTAATGGTTAATCAATTATTAACTTTTGAAAAATTGTTTAAGATGGTTGAAAAAGACAGAGGTAAAAGCGGTTTAATAATAACAATGACAATAACAGTAACAACAACAATGATAACGTCAATATCCTTCCCCCACTTGAAAATCCTCCCCAAAAGCACACGTTGCTACTTTGAGGTCCATTCGGGATATGGAGAACTCAAAAGAGGCAACTTCCTGAATTGGGAATAAGATCTGACAAACGTTTTGAGTACAGAGTGAAAGTCGTATATTCTGGAAAGGGCACCAGAACCTGCTCCTGCAGAGACTGCTACAGTTGAGGAGAGAAATCTCCACAAGAAGCACTCTGAGGATTCGGTCAATGTTGTCTGTCTAATGCTAGCGACCATGACATCTGAGCTGCGGACTAACCTTATGGACGTCTCAGCTTGTCGGATGTATTGCCAGCTAAAGGATATGTTCCAGACTCAGGTTCGGACTGAGAAACATATACGACTAGGGCTCTGAGCTCCTACAGAATGGCAGAAGGAACAACTGTTAGACCCCATTTGCTGAAGATGAAAGGTTATCTGGATCATCTTAGCAGACTTGGGTATCCCGTGACACAGGACATGACCACGAATCTGATTCTCAATTCCTTAGTGAAGGAATTTAGCAATTTGTAATTTGTTACAACATGCATGGAAAAGAGGATCAGTGGGCTGCATCAGAAGATGATCAGTGGGCTGCATCAGATGCTATAGACTGCTGAGGGAATGATTAAGGAGTGTAGATAGGGAAAGAGACGGAAGGGAAAGTAAGTTTCCAAGCCGGAGGTTAAAGCTAACAAGTAGCTAAAACCTAGAACCAGAGAAGTCAAATCCAAGGATGACAAATTCTTTGAGTGCTAGAAAAATGAGCACTGGGAAAGGGAATTGTCCCAAGTACTTGGAAATGATCAAGGTTGACCGCATTGAGACTTTGTGTATCTGAATCAGTCACTTCTATTGTTCTTGGATATGTGATACCCAATTGAACAAAGTTTTTATGCATAATGTCTGCAATGACTATAATGAAGTGAAAAGAGATGACAGATTCAGTAGGAGCATAGAGACATCTTAGAGAATACTCTGCTGGACACTATTTTCATGTCATCAATAGTTTACCATGGTGTAGTAAACAACTTTGTAGTTGAATTTCTTGCAAATATTTTTGGGATAAATAAAAATTTTGGAGTTGAAATTTATTGCTTGAAATTCCTATAGTTTAAAATTACTAAACGATGATTATAGACTATTGATTCAAGTGGAGCTTGAATAGTAACTTGTCAATGGAGATTGGACAAGCTAGTAGTCATATTCAGATAAAAAAAAGGTTACAATTTTTTGTGTAAATTGGTCAAGTGTTCAAATGCAGTTTCATTGAACTGGTTAAATTCTTGAAAGTTAGTTCAAGAGATTATACGAGTTGGATAGTCAATAGTGATTATATAGAAACTAATAAAATGCAGAATTAAATGTAAATGAGTTACATGGAGCATAATTCACTTAACTTGTCAGAAACTATTCAAGACTTGATAAGTCAGGATGGTTAGACAAGAAGTAATTGCATTTTATTACATGTGAAATGTATACAACTTGTGTGATGGTTAGTCAAGTAATAGCTTTTGACTTGTTTAAACACTCGTCGGCAAACTTGACGGGACACCACAACAAAATGTTGTGGATAACCAGGTTCTGGTGGTTATGGATACATATCACAAATTTTGAACACAATGTTATTAAGTTAAGATATAGATAAACTGCATACTGTCAGATTCAAGACTAAACATCTAAACATATCACTAGTAGCAATTAAATAGAATTGCTAGAGCTCCAAAATTTTAATCCTGGTGTCTTTATGAGTGATTTACCAGTTCCTCTAAAGATAATGGATATAAATTTGTAAGGAGATTCAGAATTGGTCTGAATAATATTACAAGAAGTTGTAATAAAGAACTAGTGTAATTTTTCAAAGATAAACGGTAATGGAAGTTAAGTCAGTTAACTAGAGAACACTCCCACTAAGATCATGTCGGAAATTAGTTTTTCGATAGATCGTGTTACCGTTACATTTGATAAAGGAACAGTAGCATTAAATTGATGGAAGTCATGTTGTGTTTATTGAGATAAAGGAGATCAACATGATATCTTTAATGTCGTTCTATTTTGCATGTTTAAGAAATCCAAGAATAAAATTGAAGTTATTCTAAAACTATTCCATAGCTGCTTGTTGTCGTGGGAACCACAACGAGAATTAAAAGGCTACTGTGGTTTTTGGTTGATATTCATGGGTGATGAATATAGCAAAGGTTGGACCAAATTCACAGGTATTTGTTGCGAACAAATATTGGATTGACCCACCGATTGAGACCACTTTGTGGATCATAGTCATGAGTCGTCTCAAAAAGGTAATCCTTAGTACTGAGATGTCTACGTACTTTAGTGTGAGTGCTGCTGTACATTTGGTCTAACCTAACGTCATCCGTAACTGGGTGATCATCACGGTTCGAGGCTGGTTGCAGTGGGAGTCGTGCTGGAGGCCTAGATAGTCAATATGGGATTTGCACCTTCTTTTAACTAAGAAGAGATATTTTTGGGCCCCTCGACGATCGATACTGACAGAAATGCATGGCCATGCTTGGACAGAACTGATGTGTTCTACTCTGTCTGTTATAGTTCAGTATGAGATCAGGGAGTCGAGAAACATAATCGTGTTTGCTACAGTTGATCTAATCCATGCCTAGCTTTCACATTGAAATATCGCGATGCATGGGATATAACCTAAGTTTCTTTTTAGAAGGCTGTTTCAACAAGAATGCCCGAATGGGAGTCAGAGTTTTTATGACCTTGGTTGCCTAAAGTGTCTAGCCATGACCTCCTTTAGGCGCATGCTGCAGGACAGTATGTCGTCTTACACAAGTGGGAGTATGTTAGTATATGGTGTGTAAAGATGACAATACTACTGCATCATGACCGATTTCATGAAACACTTGAGGGTCACACCGATGAGCAAAACTGAGCAGATGCAATTAAACTATTGAATAAATAATATTGGATATTGTTTATGACACGAAATACTCAATGAGATTAAATTAATGGATGATTAAGTTACATCTCAAAGTACGGGGACTAAAAGTACAATATTAGATATTGTAAGTGATTTAATTGTCATTCGATGATAATTAAATAAATATATATCTAGTCTTTTATTTATTATTGGATATTAAATAAAAGATGTATTTATTTGAATTAGTATTATCATCTATTATTAGATAATCGGATGGATAATTATAAACAAATAAATACAGATAATTATAATAATTATCTAGTCATTTGTATATTATTTGATAATATATAATAGATAAATATTATTTAATAGATATATATAATTATAGAGATAATTATATATGGTTTAAATAATAAAGATAATTATTAATATATATTATATTATTAGAATTTAATTAAAAAAAATTCTTATATATATATATATATATATATATATATATATATATATATATATATATATATATATATATATATATATATAGAGTCAGGTTCAAAAAGGTACCTCTCGAAATCAAGTGCACCCGAAGGTACCGACCTTAAAAAACTTTTTTTTAAATTTTTTTCTCATAACCATGTTTAATCTAATGTTATACACATGATATATGAATTTCACATACATTCACACTTTCTGTGTCCTTAAAAATTATGTGAATGCTCAATGCATATTGATGTGAATGGTCATCCATGTGAATGGTCATTTCACACAATGTGAATGGTGTGAATGACCATTCACATGATCTTTTTTTACCATTCACAAGATTTATGATGTTGCTTCTTTTGAAAAAAAGTCTTATAATGTTGTCTTATACACGTCTATTCAAAAAAAATATATGTGAATGATCATTCACATAAGGGTACGCTGGGTACGCTGGAATCTTACAGGTACGCTGATGAACCTGATTCTATATATATATATATATATATATATATATATATATATATATATATATATATATATATATATATATATATATAGGGGTGGGTTCAATGGAAAACCACTATGCACCTGAAAACTGTGGAAACCTATACATACCGTCCGATTTGGTGCATTTCATGAAAACGCGGTGGCATGATCGTAAATAAAGTGATGCATCACGCGAGATTTTGATGCATCGCGCGGGAAATTAGATGCATCACGTGGGATTTTGATGCATCACGCAGGGATTTTGATGCATTTGTGGTGGTGCAGTGCGGTTTTCACAAGTTTTCAGGTGCATTGTGGTTTTCCATTGAACCCCCCTATATATATATATATATATATATATATATATATATATATATATATATATATATATATATATATATATATATATATATATGTGTGTGTGTGTGTGTGTGTGTGTGTGTGTGTGTGTGTGTGTGTGTGTGTGTGTGTGTGTGTACGGACGCAAAAGTGGGTGATTGAGAGATACATGCAAAACCATATTAGGGTTTTGGTGTATGGTGAGAAAAAAAGAACTCACGGCCAATGGGATTTGTGTGTGGCCATCTCAGGCGGTACCAAGCACATACTTGCGTGTGTGTTTTTCCCGTTCTCGTGTGTTTGTTTACCTGGCGCCGCTTGATTGTGTCATCACCGGTGGATACCGAGAGCATCTCATTCGTGTATTCTTGTCATCGTATACAAAGATACGAATTTTATTGTTTTCTCGTTTACTTATCTTATGTATACTTGATGATCCGTGTACGGAATTCGTGAATTTTAAAAGGCTTCCGTTGTGTTTATGTTTTTATGAAAAACAATACGAATTCCGAACAGTTCATAACGAATATCTTGTCCACAAAAGATCCTTAGTAAGTATATATATATATATATATATATATATATATATATATATATGTGTGTGTGTGTGTGTGTGTGTGTGTGTGTATCTGTGTGTGTATGTATATAGAATCAGGTGCATTAGCGTACCTACAAGATTCCAACGTACCCAACGTACCCTAATGTGAATGATCATTCACATATATTTTTTTGAATAGACATGTATAAGACAACATTATAAGACTTTTTTTCAAAAGAAGCAACATCATAAATCTTGTGAATGGTAAAAAAAGATCATGTGAATGGTCATTCACACCATGTGGTGTGAATGACCATTCACATAAATATGCATTGAGCATTCACATAATTTTTAAGGACACAGAAAGTGTGAATGTATGTGAAATTCATATATCAAGTGTATATGTTGGTACATCCCGTGTGACGATAGCAGTCTAAGTTGTCTTACATTGTGATTTTGCATATGTTTGGTATATATATATATTATATATGATTGAAGTTTATCAGTGTTTGTATGTTTGAACTTGATGTAACGTATTACAAGAAGTTCAAACATAAAACTCAAAGATAAAATCAATCATAAGGTAATATTATAAGTTTCATCACTTAAGTGTTTAAGTGTATTGGTTAGATTCGAATATGTAAAGGAAGACATTCGAATCTGTGATAGATTCGAATAGGTTAGATTCGAATCTGTCAGATGGACAGATTCGAATGAGGCCTTAGGCCAGATTCGAGGTTGGCCCACAACAGACTCGAATCAGGGTCTATAATTAGGGATAGACTCGAATGATTAGCAGACCTTTGGCAGAATTCGTGAGGAATTAAGCAATAGGCGATCTCGAGTTTATCAGCTAGGTGAGTCCCGTTTCGGAGAGAATTAGTACGTAGGATCGTTCGTGTGTCGTTCGTTCAGCGTCTAATAGTCTCCGTGTTTCCGTTGGTTGAGAGTTGTCCGTCTAACCGTCAACGAGGATTCCGCACTCGTTAACGGGTCCGCGTCTAGATAGATCTGTCAGTGGTAGACCTTACAAGTGGTATCAGAGCCTACGGAGTGTTCGTGGTGTTCTTCGTGTTCATCAGCAACATTCTAGGTTTCTTGACGCTAGTTGGACGGTTTTTCTCTCAAAAACGTGTTTTTGAGCTTAGCAAATTCATATTCGGGAAACATTTTGTCGTTTTTCACGTTTTTGGTCGAAATCATTGTTTTTCATTTGAAAAATAGTGATTTAATCTGTAAAACGTCAAAAAATCAAAGTGTTAGCCGTTTTTCGAGTTTGCGGCGCTCGAATCTATAGGGGCAATTAGGGTTTTACTTTATTTTTCGAGTCTAACCAAAATACGCTCCTATCGAGTCAATTTCTGTCAGTTTCGAGTCTGTGGAGTTTCGAATCTGTTATTACATTCAAATTGGATCTCGAGTCTGTATTTCGAGTTTGTTTCGAGTGTGTTACTGTTTCGAGTCTGTGCTTCGATTCTGCTGAATTTCGATTCTGTTGTGGCTTCGATTCTAAGGGTCTTCGAGTCTAAGGGGTCCTTCGAATCTGTCTTGTCTTCGAATCTAAGGAATTGTTCGAATCTGACATAATTTCGAATCTAATTGAATTAAATTACTTAATCGAATTTAATCCCAAATAAATTGGAATCTAATTACATTCGAATCTATCTAGATTCGAAAGAGTTAATTCACATTAGTTTCGAATTAAATTAATTAAGTCTAAATTCAATTTGTTTCAGAAAAGATGTCAAACCTTCAGAAATTCCTTGAAATGGATCACGAAGTCGGGAAGGCTAATGCACCACCTAAGCTGATGAAAGTTGAGGATTACTACTGGTGGAAGGATAGATTCACGGATTTTGTACGATTCAACGACATGCGCATGTGGGTGTGCATTGATGAAGGGTACATTCCACCAGTATCTGAGGTAGAAGGCCGTCAAAAGGTTCTGTCATACCAGATGATGAAAGAGGATGACAAGAAACTATTTGAAGCTGAAAACAAGGCTTTCTCTATTATCCGAATGGCGTTACCTCAAGATATCTTGCACACATTTCGGACTCAGAGGACGTCGAAAGAGCTTTGGGAGTCTCTTCAGAAATGGTGTGAGGGTAATCCACGGGTACGTAGAAAGCGTACAGAGCTGTTGACCCAACAGTTTGCAATTTTCAAGGCTCTTAAGGATGAACAGTTGGATGATATTATCACAAGATTTTATCATCTGATAACAGAGCTTGAAAGTCATGGTATTGAGTATTCTGACACAGACAAGAACAATAAGCTTCTTGATGCCCTACCGGCCAAATGGGCTATGTACGTGGCTATGATTAAGCTGAATGAAGATAAA
>JAANYP010005120.1:0-346976 GCA_020465985.1 Centrapalus pauciflorus
ATTCGTGATTGTGCTGAAAAGAACTTAATCAAACTGGTAAAGGTGGCAACAGAAGATAATAATGCTGATTTATTTACCAAAGCGTTTGATAAGTCACGGTTTGAGTATTTAATTCAACTGAATGGAATGCGCAACCCAGAGTAAATTGGCCTTAGTAGTATTTTATTTCCTTTTATAGTCGTTATATTTCTTTCTTTACAGTAGTCTGCTAATTTAGGTAAGTTTCTATTTTTAGTAAGTTTCTATTTTTAGTAAGTTAGTAGGTTAGCTTAGTTTATTGCTTTTTGCTATGAAAAACAAAAGAAAAAAGAGAGAAAATTACAAAAAAAAAAAAAAAAAAAAAAAAAAAAAAAAAAAAAAAAAAAAAAAAAAAAAAAAAAAAAAAAAAAAGGAGAATATCAGAAAATGAGTTAAGTCTTAGATACATAGATTCAAAGTGACGAAAATTAGCACCGTCGTTACAAACTCTAAGTATTTAGGCTTTCACACATAATGCAACTAAATCCTAAGTGTTATACTTTACTAAGTTTGATGTGTTGGTAGGCATAATACATATAGGGAATCTCAAGGCTAATAAAATATTCTAGAAAAAGTCAAGCGTGTCACTAACCTAGATGTACGACCAATCGGTCTTAATTTTTATGTACAAGACATACAAACATTAAGTCTAAATGAGGTATGCAAACCTTCTGGGGATGTATGGCAACATCAAATACATCTGAAAATGGAAAGAATAGAAATATCATAAAACTGAGAGTCGAAAACATGCAACTCTGTTGTACGTAAGTACAGACCTGTTGTCTCTGTTTAGATTCGGGTTAGCAGACATGTCGCTTTGTTGTACGTCAGTACAGACCTGTCACCGCTATCTGCTAACTTTAGAAATAAACCTTAAGTCGAACTAAGACACTTTGTTGTATGAGAATACAGACCTGTGTCCGATGTTTGTCTTTTAAAGAAAGTTTGCAAATACCAACAAGTTAGAATTTTTGTCTGTGTGCCTTGATCATAAAAGTATGTCTATGTCTGAGTCACGTAAGATAATTTCCTGATAAATAAAAAGGCCAAGGGATATTCCGAAATGTAAATGTTTAACAGGGTAAAATACCAACAATCGGCTAAGTGGGTATGTCACGACAAACAATCAAAGGAATTCAAAAAATTCCTAAGTGTGAAAGTTTAAGTACTGAAGGTTAGTATCGGACATCGCTATCTGATTGAACCTTTCTTAGACTATACTCATCAAAAATATGTTGTTAAGTATTTAGCTTAGATTGTAAATTTTTTTTCTTAAGTCTAGATTAAATTTTTGGTCAAAATTTTATTTTACTTTATTTTATTTTATTTTATTTTTACCTTAGTTTATTTTATTTTATCTTATTTAGGGTTAGTTTAATTTTTACTTAGGTAAAAGGTCAAAAGTTACTGAGGGTGCATTCAAAGTTGGATAAAATAAACATTGCGTGAAATATCTGTTGCTTAGGGTAAAAGAATTGGCATAGTTTATCTGGTTACACAATACCGAAAAAAGTTGGAAAAGTTGAATTTATTTCAAAATTTCCGAAATTTTTCTAAGTGTTGGTAATTTCGAATCTAAGACAGACTCGAAGTGAAGTATTTCGAATCTGTCAGTAGACTCGAAACTACACATAGATTCGAAGGTAGGTAGTATATATAGGTCAATAGTGAAGTCATTTATTACTTTACTGTTGTCGAATCTATACTCTCGAATCTATATCAGCGATCTCGAATCTGTTCTCGAGTCTATCGTATTTCCTATAAACGACATTTCATCGAGTCTAAAGATTTTGTGTTCGATTCTACACTCTTTTCTAGGTATAATCAACCGGATTGTACAAGATTTTGGTAGTTTTATACACAAATTTTGGGCTTAAAACATCACATTTTGAAGTTTTATGGGTCAAAATAGAGTTTTTGCTAAATAACTAAGTTAGGACCTATAAAATATCAAATTGAAACCATAAATCTATAATTAGAACCTAGTTGAACTAATGTATGTGATTTACTAAGTTCAAAATGGTTAAAATTTTGGGTTTTTGTTGAAACCATGGCCGATGGGGCTTCGAGTCTGTTCATGGACATTCGAATATGTTCAAGGGTTTCTCGAATCTGTCATTAGATTCGAGATACCCATGATCCTCGAATCTGTCCATTAGACTCGAATAGGGACACTTCGAATCTGTCCATTACACTCGAATATGGACACTTCGAATCTGTTACTTTCGAATCTGCACTTTATTTATTTTTGTCTAATTTAAATTTTATTAAACTTGTGGAAATTTAATTGTGTTAGATTTTGTATTTAATAAAGTACAAATTAAAACAAATTTGAATTTAAACAAGTTTATTGATTTTTAATAAGTCTAACAGTTTTATTTATTGTGCAGATATGGCAGTTCGTGCGTTTGTTCCTAAGCACAATATGGTGCTTCATCCGGATCATGACCTCCATGAGGCGCAGGGATACAGGCAGATGCTAGAATTTCTTGTGGAATCTAGGATAGGATTTGCACTATCTCATAATGTTCAGCTTATATTGCCTTATATCCGTCAATTTTACGATCATCTTCAAGTAGACTGCTCGGTCACTCCGACAGTGCTACGAACTCGCATTGCTGGACAACCGCTAGTATTTTCAGCGGATATGCTGCGTCAAGTGTTGCAGCTGGGCACTCAAGAAGAAGAGTCTGGACCGATCGAATTTCCTCTGAACATCAGGCAAGCGGCCTTTCAGAGAATGGGATATAGTCTAGACGTGTCGAAAGTGTCCTATATGAAGAGCGGGTTAATTGGCCAATGGAGGTTTTTGGCTCATGTCTTCATGGTATGCTTTGCACCAAAGAGAGCTGGGTTTGACTATATAGTTGCGAAGATCCAGTCTGGGATAGTCGCGATGGTGTACAATCGACCATACAGTTTCTCGGAAATGTTTTTCTCCGAATTTGTTCACCAGATCACCCCTCCTGAAAATCAACAATTCCTGCTATATCCGCGGTTCATCATGATGTTGATCAGGCACTTCTTGCCAAATCTGCCGCCATCAAATGACGTTCAGAACGTAGCGATTATGGACAAAAGGATATTCGCTGATTGTTCCTCACATCGAGGAAGATTGGCTATTCCGATCGAGCGACCGTTGTTTGGAGCTGTTTTAGACAGGAACTTTGTGGCACCAGATAATGCCAACTGGGCAGGTGAAGTAGAAGTTCAGCCTCAGCAGCAACAGCAACAGCAACAGCAACCGCATCAACAACAACAACAACGACGTGCACAGCCACAAAGGCGAAGACCAAGAGCTACTGCGAGTCAGACTCAGGCGTCTAGGCCTTCCACAAGTCAACAGCCAGAGCCAGAGGTACAGGAAGCAGGGCCTTCAAGTGCCGTTCCAGAAACCGAGCAAATAGCCCAAACCTTGGAAGAAATCTGGGCGTCTGGACCTCATGCCAATGAGGAAATAACTGCAGAGTTAGTTGATCAGTTGTTACAGCCTCCGGAAGGAGCAGAAGATGTGTTTAGACAAGTTGAGGATTATGAGCCAGAGCAGGCTGATGACGTTTTGTCATCTTCAGCAACTGAGTCAGAAGAGATGGAGGAGGTAGAAGCTGAAGCTCCAGAGTCAAGGTCTGCCGTTCCTGAAGTTCAAATTGGAACTTATGGTTCGCGACTGATTATAAATGAAGGTGGTTCTAGGAGACGATTTGACAGGGAATTGGAGGAGTCGGATTTCGAAGAAGAAGAAGTTTCTCACCTTGTGACGAGGCAACGGGCCAAACGTCACAGGTTCATGCAAGGATCCTCTTCAGCTGCCGCAGAACAACCAGAAATCTCTCAACCTGAAATTCCTCAACCACAGGACCCTCAAACCACCATTCCACCATCACCACCTCATGATGAACCATACAGCCCATCACCAATCATTCCAACTCCAATTCAGTCCATCCCATCAACCTCATCCTCATACGCCGACAATCAAAGGTTTCAGCAGCTAAAAGCGCGAGTCGACTTCCAAAATATCCAAATCTTAGGCCTAACAAAGGCAGTCGGCGAGATTCAGACTCATAATGCCGACCTAAAGAAGATTGTGGACACAGTTCAGGAAGAGAACTTAGAGCTAAAAGCCTTTGTTTGTGATCAGTCAGCCGAGATAAGGTCGATGCGCTCCCTAATTGAGCAGTTAATGAAAAATTTACAGGCTCAGGGGGAGACATCGTGCCGTGATCAGGAAGCACAGAGGCTGAGAGATGAAGATGATGAAGACAACCAAGGCAATGATCCCAGCCCACAAAGACAGAATGAGCCAGTAGATTTTTCTGCAGCTCAGACTGCTCAATCTCAGGGGGAGCCTAGTCCAGGAGGAACAGGAGGAGAAGCAAGTTCTTCAAAGACTTTAGATAGCGACATGATAGATGCGCTAAAAGATATTGAAGAAGAGCTGATGGAATTTGATTTTGAAGAGGATATTGAAGAATTAGAAGAAGTTGAAGAAGGTGAGTTCATTCCAGATGACGTCGCTGACTGGAGATCTGATGATGAAGTGCTAGATGATGAAGATGATCACGTTAATGAAGTAATAATCAATTCACAACCAATCACTGAATTGTATGAAAGCCAAGATCATAATGTGATTGATATTGATTACATCAAGGTAGCCTCAGCTGAAGATAAAGACCTTGAAGAGGCTGAGAAAGAGCCATCTAGAGCTGATCTGTTAAATCTTTGGTTCAAGAAGGAAGAAAAGAAAGATCAGCTGAAGATGAAGAAGAAGATGAGAAATCCATGTGCTGGAAATTTTGCTGGAGGGATTATTAGCTGGTTCTTTGACAGAGAACTGCAGCTGTTTATTTTGAAAAGAAGAGATGGCCTTCAATACTTGAGGCGGACACTGAAAGCTTTTAATTCATTGCCCAAGATTGAAGTTAAAGAGTTAGCCTGGAAGGAGCTGATCAATATTGGAGATGATCCCTACGCAAACGTTATTGAAAGAATTATAAGGAAAGAAGGGCGATCAGGCAAATTTGAGCGACTCAAGCCAAGGACCGGAAAGAGGGTCGAGGATGGGTCGAGAATAGATCCTCATACAGGTAGGCCATGGGCCAGGATGGAATACAAACCTGTGAGGTGTCTCAAGAAAGTCCCAATGAAGCCAATGCCACAGAACGTTTTGAGCAACATGAAGTGGTGGTACCTAGAGATCGACACTGCTGAAGCTATCATTGAAGATCAAGACGAGCATGTAATTTTGAAGGTATATGATCCATTGCACTTGATAAACCTATCAAAGGACGACCTGAAGAAGCTTCATGATCAGCCTATCTTCTTTACTGAACCATGGAGATCTGAAGCCAGGAAGTTCCAAAAGGTAGTCAAAGTTTGTATAGATGCAGGATTATATGCGGGTAGTAATATATATAGCTCTAGTACTTAATTTTGATGTAATGTAAATAATTAGAAGCTATCGTCAAGGGGGAGTCTGTTGGTACACCCTGTGTGACGATAGCAGTCTAATCGATCTGCATTATGTGTTTAGGTAATATTCTGAGTATTAACCAAGTATTTTGTTATATATGTTTAATATGTGTTTGTCTGTTATTGATTGTGTGTTTGAACTTGATGTTACATATTACAAGAAGTTCAAACATAAAGGTCAAAGATTAACTCAAGCATAAGTTAAAACATAAGTTTCAAACACTTAGTTATATATATCAAAGGCTAGATTCGAATTGCATAAAAGGATACATTCGAATCTGTGATAGATTCGAATGAGTCCTTAGATTCGAATAGGTTAGATTCGAATCTGTCAGATGGACAGATTCGAATGGGCCTTAGGCCAGATTCGAGGTTGGCCCACAACAGACTCGAATCAGGGTCTATAATTAGGGATAGACTCGAATCATTAGCAGACTTTTTTGCAGAATTCGTGAGGAATTGAGCATTAAGCGATCTCGAGTTTATCAGCTAGGTGAGTCCCGTTTCGGAGAGAATTAGTACGTAGGATCGTTCGTGTGTCGTTCGTTCAGCGTCTAATAGTCTCCGTGTTTCCGTTGGTTGAGAGTTGTCCGTCTGACCGTCAACGAGGATTCCGCACTCGTTAACGGATCCGCGTCTAGATAGATCTTGCAGTCGTAGACCTTACACTGCGCCACCCTGCGCCCGGATGCGGCTAGGGTTTAGCTGGCATGTGCTGGAACGTATCTGGACAATTTTGGCGCTATGTGCAGCACATGGTGGCGCAGGCCTGCGCCCCCCTCAGCCCGATTTTCTCTAAATTCTCTCGGATTGCTTCTTTTTATCATCTTGGCCCTGAAATACAAACTTGGAGCAATAATATGGATTTTACAAAGTATCGGTGCTTAAAATGATCATAATATGACTCGGAAACCATATAAATTATAGACTTATCAGATGCCAAGTGAGGAACCCTATGAGCATTTAGCTGAGTATACGGCTATTTCTAAAGCTAAACATGTTCAAGGTATAACCACCGACGGTTTAAAACTTTGACTATTTTCGTTCTCGTTAAAAGATAAAGTTAAGAATTGGTTCGTGTCGCTACCTACCAATAGCGTCACGACATGTGATCAAATGAAAGAGAATTTCTCAATGAATACTATCCCATTAGTAAAACAACCGAGAAAAGAAAGGAAATTACTGGGTTTAATCCAAAAACCTTGTGAACAATTCTACAAAGCATATGATCGTACGAATTAACTGTTGAGAGCTTATCCACTTCACAAAGTGCCAAATGGATGCTTATTAAAACTTTTTTTATTGGTGTGAGTCAAGAGAGTCGCAACATGATTATTGCTGCCACTAGAGGCACGTTTTTAGCAAAAGAAGATGATGAGGCTTGGGAGTAGCTAAATCAACTCGGTAAAGGTGTCAAGGTTCAAGCTGGTTTTTTGAGAACAACATAGGAGTTCAAGTGATGGGCATAAATAATGCCTAGAAACGTGAGGTTAAGAGTGAAATCTCACAGTTAGGAAAGAAAATGGATCAACTAATGAAGGGTTTTAGTTCAAACCCTAATGTATCAGTTAACTGTGTCACAATCGGTGATCCATCTCATCATTCTGAAGCATGTCCTTAAGTGCAATCCACTGGGGAATTTGCTAACGAAGTTTATGGTTTTAGAGCTCACAGGGAGAGGGATAACCCATTTTCGGATACTTATAATCCGAGATAGAGAAATCATCCTAACTTCCGATGGAAGAATGATCAGCCTACCGATCATGAATCTAAACCTAGGTATGAACCACCAAGAAGAGACTATTAATATAGTTCTACTTCCACCACTAAAGATGAGCGATACTATAAGCCAAAGCAACATGATCAACCTAATTTCCAAGTGGAAACGAACATGACTTCTTCACAATTCTCGGAGTTTGCAGAATTTAAGAAGCAACAGTCAGCTATTAGTACTAAGACCATGGAGAGGCTGAGTCATCAAATGGGTTAGATAGCTGAGTCACTCACAAGAAGAGAAGAGATTAAGCTTCCTAGCAATATCGTCGCTAATCCTTCACATGCTCATGGTAAAGATAAAAATCATGAGATAAATGAGATAAATGAAGTAAATGAAGTATTTAAGGTAACCACTCTGAGAAGTGGTAGAGAAGTAGATAATAAGATTGAGATGCCTAAAGAGCAAGAGGCAGAAGAAGATATCGACACTGAAGTCGTGTATGTAGAAAAAGAGGATCCAAAGAAGGAGGTTCCTAAGAAAGTCACTTTCAAAGATCCAATTAAAGTAGATATTCCAACTCCCAAAGTTGGGGAGGAGGTTAAGGATCAGGACATCACAGTTCCTCCTTCTTATCCGGCTGCTTTAGAAAATCCTAAATATTCACTCTATGGCGAAGAGGCCCACAACCAGAGGATTTGTGGGATTTGTTTAATCAAGTTAAGATCAGTATTCCTTTGATCAAGGCTATCAATCAAGTTCCCTCTTATGCCAATTTCTTAAAAGATCTCTGCACACAAAAATGAAATTTCAAGGTCTCGCTTCTTAAGCAGATCAATTTAACTGAACAATTAATTGCAGAAGTCTCTAGTTCTTTGCCTCCTAATCAAGATCCTGGATCACCCTTGAATCCTATGACGATAGATAATGTGTAGATAAAAAAGGCACTACTCGATCTTGGAGCTAGTGTTAATATTTTAACTGGAAATTTGTTTGACAAACATGATCTAGTCTAGTTACAGACGACTGATATAATTTTACAGCTGGCCGATCGGTCAACCAAGTGCCCAAAGGGAATTCTTTCAGATATCATAGTAAAGGTTGAAGATTTTTACTATCCAGTTGATTTCGTAGTTTTGGACACCGAAAGTTCAATAGGAGATAATCAACCAGCTATTATCTTAGGAAGACCTTTCTTAGCCACAATTAATGATCAAATTAATTGTAGGACTGGAGCCGTGGATATTGGCTTTGGTAATAGGAAACTGAGATTGAATGTGTTTAATGCTTCGAATGTCGCTGCTATTGATTCAGAGTGTTATCTGATTGATATGGTGGATGAACTTGCACAGCAGCATAGTTCATTAATTAACACCAAAGATACTACTGAGTTATTTTTTGCTGAGAATGATATAGCTAAAATGAATTCTCATGAGTGTAACAAATTAGAGGTAGTCATGGAATCCACACTAGAATCGAAACAACCATCGTGGACCCGTAGGACTGAAAAATTACCTACTGATTTGCCTCAATCAGCAAAACCTTCAATAGAACAACCACTTGTTCTAGAATTGAAGGAGTTGCCAGTTCATTTAAAGTACGCTTTTCTAGGTCAAAGTGACACTTTGCCTGTCATAATTTCATCAAATTTGATCGAAGCGCAAGAAAAAGCTTTTCTACAAGTATTAGTTAAATACAAAGAAGTACCCATAAAAGAGTTAAAATGAATTAGTCCTACCATGTGCATGCACCGAATTATTACTCATCCGGCAGCTAAACCAGCACGCGATGCACAAAAAAGACGGAATCCTAATCTAAGGGAAGTGGTTAAAAAAGAAGTGTTGAAATGGTTAGACGCTGGGATAATCTACCACATACCAGATAGCAAATGGGCGAGTCTAACCCAAACTATGCTCAAAATCTGGGTTCACAGTGATTGACACTAAAGACAAAGGAAAAATAACTACTCGCCCTATAACTGGTTGGAGAGTTATATTGATTACAGGAAACTAAACTCTGTTACTTCTAAGGATCATTAACAACTATCATTTATAGATCAAATTGTGGAGAAGTTAGCAGGCCAAAAGTACTATTGTTTCCTCGATGGTTATTTCGGTTATAATCAAATTCCAATCCATCCAGAGGATCAAGAAAAAACTACGTTTACATGTCCATATGGCACCTTTGCCTATCGAAGGATGCCATTCGGTCTATGTAATGCACCTGCCACATTCCAGAGTTGTATGATGGCTATCTTTTAAGATATGGTGGGTGGTTCTCTTGAGATATTTATGGACGATTTCTCCATATTTGATAAAGCAATCAAGGATTGTTTAGGACATTTAAAGAAAGTCCTAAAGAGATGCATTGAAACTAACTTAGTCTTAAGTTGGGAGAAAAGCCACTTCATGGTGAAAGAAGGGGTAGTCTTAGGTCACATTGTGTCCGAAAAACGAATGGAAGTAGATAAAGCAAAATTTCAATTAATATCTTCACTTCCATCCCCCCCACTAATGTTAAAGAAATAGGATCATTCCTAGGCTACACTGGTTTTTATCGGCGTCTTATTAATGACTTTAGTGATATCTCGAGGTCGTTATGTAATCTTCTATCAAAGGATGTCGATTTTAACTTCGATGAAGCATGTAAGCAAGCATTTGAGAAGCTTAAATCGAAGTTTACCGAAGCACCAATTCTGTAATCTCCAGATTGGTCTCAACCTTTAGAGATCATTTACGATGCGAGTGATTATGCAATTGGTGTTGTATTAGGTCAAATATTACAGAAAAATCAGTGGTTTATTTATTACGCAAGTAAAACCTTTAATGAGGCACAAATTAATTACACGACTATGGAAAAAGAATTATTAGCCGTAGTGTTTGCCTTAGATAAATTCAGATCATACATTTTGGGGGGGGGGGGGGCAAAGGTAATTGTCTACTCAGACCACATCGCTTTAAGACAATTGTTGGCGAAGAAGGATGCCAAGCCTCGATTGATTCGGTGGATCCTTCTCTTACAACAATTTAATTTAGAAATAAGGGATAAGAAAGGCACATAAAATGTTGTTGCCGATCACTTATCCATGCTCCAAATGATCCCAACGAACCTAACTGATCAAATTAGGGACTCCTTCCCTAATGAACAATTATTATCAATTTCCAAAATTCCCTGGTTTCCAAATTTAGTAAATTAATTCGTAACAGGAAGACTGTCGGAGCACTGAAACTTATAACAAAGAAAATATTTATATGCTCAAGCAAGGCAATATATTTGGGATGAGCCTGATTTATTTAAAATAGGAGTAGAAAAAATCATGAGACGTTGCGTCCCTGATTCCGAGCATAAAGATATTCTCAAACAATGTCATGCATACGCCTGCGGTGGCCATTACAGTGCAAAGAAAATTGGCCACCGAATATTGCAGTGTGGGTTGTTCTGGCACACAATCTTCAAGGATGCCTATGAACTTGTAAAAGGATGCTTAAGATGCCAGCAAATAGGCGGCATTGTAAGAATTGACGAAATGCCTATGACCCCAATCTTAATTTTCGAAATATTCGATGTATGGGGGATTGATTTTATGGGACCTTTCCCTAAATCATTTGGTTACGGATATATCTTGTCGCAGTAGACTATGCTTCCAAATGGGTTGAAGCAGAAGCTACAAGAACCAACAATGACCGAGTCATTTGCAAATTTGTCAAAACAAATATTTTTGCACGCCACGGTATCCCGAGGACTATCATCGGTGACGGAGGGTCACATTACAAAAATCAACATTTTGCCAAACTCCTTAAACATTATGTAGTTAATCATAGAATAGCTACGCCTTATCATCCGCAAACTACCGTACAAGTCAAGATATTTAACAGAGAAAACAGTAAGACCAGATCGTAAAGATTGTGTAAGGTCTACACACTACAGATCTATCTAGACGCGGAACCGTCAACGAGTGCGGAATCCTCGTTAACGGGTAGACGGAACAACTCTCACCAGAAACACGGAGACTATCAGAAGCTGCACGAACGACACACGAACGCACCTACAAACTGATTCTCTCCGAAATGACACTAACACTTATGATAAACTCGAAATCGCTTAATGCTTAATCACTCTCGAATTCTGCAAAAAGTCCCTTAATAATTCGAGTCTATCCCTAATTATAGATGACCATTCGAGTTTGTCATGGGCCAAACTCGAATCAGGCCCAAGGCCCATTCGAGTTTGTCCCTTTGACACTCTCGAATCTGCCAATGGAACACATTCGAATCTACTATAGATTCGAATCCTGTTCACTTTGTGAATTCGAATTTAATCTAAATTCGACTTTCACATATTAAACCTATATTTGAAACTTATGTTTTTAACTTATGTTTGATTTTATCTTTGATCTTTATGTTTGAACTTCCTGTAATACGTTACATCAAGTCTAAACATACAATCAATAACTATCAAACATATATAAACACATATATCAAACACTCGTTAAATCCAAATACTTTGAATATAACTTGTACCAAAATCTCAGAACACTTAGACTGCTATCGTCACACAGGGTGTACCAATTCTAACAATTCACACATTTGATTAAGTACTTTGTTTATTATTTATTCAAACTGCTGCCAGCATACAAACCCTTCTTAATACACACTTTAACTACATTTTCATACTTTCTAGCCTCACTATCCATATGAGTGTCGCTTGAGATCTTATGAGCATGTAGCACTTGAAGGTCATCTTTAGAAAGGTTTACAAGGTGAAGGGGATCGTAGACTCTAAGAATCACTTTTTCTTCAAAATCTTCCATCACAGCTTCTCCCGTTTCACTTTCCACATACCACCAGTTTAGGTTTTTCATGACGTCCTGTGGCATTGGCTTGAGCGGAACCTTTCTCAGACATCTCACTGGTCTGTACTGTATTTTCATCCATGGACGCCCAGTCAGAGGATCAATTCGAGAATGGTCCATTACTCGTTTACCAACCCTCGGATTGAGACGTTCGAACTTCCTCGATCTTCCTTCTTTTCTTATGATCTTGGCAATTATTTCAGCGTAAGGGTCGTTGCCGATATTGATTTGCTCCTTCCAAGCTAATGCCTTTATCTCAATCTTCGGCAAGGAGTTGAACACTTTCAGAGTTTTTCTGAGATACTGGAGACCATCTTTTCTTTTGATAATGAATAGCTGCAATTCCCGATCAAAGAACCAGCTCAATATACTTCCTGATAGCTCTCCAGTACCCAGCACACGCATCTTCTTCTTCAACTCTAACTCCTTTTGCTCTGCCCTGAACCATAGTTTTCTTTTCTCTTCATTGGTAAGCTCTCTGGCAGGCTCTTCTCTTGATGGATCAACATTTAAAGCAGCATTGACTACTTCTATGTTAATCACATTATTTCCGTCTATCACATAAGTATCTGTGATTGGGTTTTGCTGAACGATGATCTCATTTGCTTCATCATCTTCATCAGCACAAACTTCATCATCGGATTTCCAATCTGTTATATCTTCGGGTACAAATTCTCCTTCTTCTAGCTCCTCCATATCATCCTCAAAATCAAAGCCAAGGTCCATAGGGTCGTCATCGAGATCCATTAGGGCTTCGATCATTTCATTTATCTCCGACTCTGTGGCTTTGGATGAACTGGCCTCTCCTTCTACAGCTCCCGATTGACTTGGCCCCCCCTGAGTCTCAGCATCCTGAGCAGCAGAAAAATCTACTGGCTCATTATGTCTTTGCGTGCTGGGATCATTGCCATTGTCATCTTCATCATTATCATCATCCCTAGGCAGCTCTACTTGATCCTTGCAGCTTGTCTCCCTCTGAGCCTTTAGATTTTTCATTAATTGCTCAATGAGGGAGCGCATCGACCGAATCTCTGCCGCTTGATCAGCTACAAAGGTTTTGAGCTCTAAGTTATCTTCCTGAACCTTATCCACAATCTTCTTCAGGTCGGCATTCTCGTTATCTAGATTGGCATTATGCTTATGTACTTCACGGAGAGCCGTTGTCAACCCAAACATTTGAATCTGCTGGAAGTCAACTCTATTCTTTAGTTCCAAAAACCTTTGATTCTCTGCGTAGGTGGATGAGGTGGATGGAATGGATTGTATTGGGGTCGGAATGATTGGTGATGGTATGTATGGTTCAACAAGTGGTGGTGATGGTAGAGTGGTAGATTGAGTAGGTGGAGGTTGAGATATTTCAGGCTGTGCAGCTGAAGCTGAGGTGGCTCCCTGCATAAAACGATGACGTTTAGCCCTTTGCCTTGTCAATAATGGAGAAACTTCTTCTTCCTCAAAATCAGAGTCATCAGACTCCCGTGATGCTCGTCGCCGTGAAGCTTCTTCAGTCACCACTAACCTCAATCCATAGGTTCCTATCTGGAACTTCAACCTCTATCTCTTCCATATCTTCAGATTCAGTAATTGAAGATGACATGTCATTACCTGTTTGCTCAGGTTGATATTCCTCAACTTCCCTAAGGACATCATCTTCTCCTTCCGGAGGCTCTAACAGTTGATTAACAAGCTCAGTTGTTATCTCTTCATTAGCATTAGGCCCAGAAGCCCAGATTTCCTCCAATGTTTGTGTTATCGGATCAGAATCGGGTGGTGCACTAGAAGGCCCTGCCTCTTGTGCCTCTTGAGGTTGACTAGGAGAAGGCCTGCTTGCCTGAGTTTGACTCGCTGAAGATCTTTGGCGTCTCCTCTGTTGCTGAGGGCGCGGTTGTTGCTGTTGTTGTTGTGGCTGTCTATGCTGAACTTCCACCTCACCTGCCCAATTGGCATCATCAGGTGCAACAAAGTTCCGGTCTATTACAGCTCCAAACAAAGGTCGCTCTACCGGGACTGCTAACCTTCCTCTATGAGCAGAGCAATCAGCAAAAATCCTTTTATCGATAACCGCTACACTTTGAATGTCATTGAGTTGCGGCAAATTTGGCAAGAAGTGCCGGATGAGCATCATCACAAAGCGGGGGTACAGTAACAATCTTTCTCGTTCCGGAGCAGTGATTTGATGAACAAACTCTGAGAAAAACATTTCTGAAAAACTGAAGCGCCGATTATAAACCAATGCGATAATCCCTGATTGGATCTTCGATACAATATAATCAAATCCCGCTTTCTTGGCCGCAAAGCATACCATGAACATGTGCGCCAGAAATCTCCATTGCCCTATGAGTCCACTCTTCATATAGGATGCATTAGTAACATCCAAGCTATATCCCATCCTCACAAAAGCAGCCTGCCTAATACTTAAAGGAAAATCTATAGGCCCAGACTCTTGCTCCTGAGTTCCCAGCTGCAGAACTTGGCGTAGCATATTAGCAGAAAATACCAACGGCTGTCCAGCTATCCTTGTCCTTAGAACTGTTGGGGTGACGGTACAATCAACTTGCAAATATTCATAAAACTGCCGCACATAGGGAATAACGATTTGGATGTTATGGGATAATGCGAACGAAATCCTAGACTCCACTAGGAAATCCATCATCTGTCGGAAGCCCTGCGCTTCAGGGATATGATGGTCAGGGGGAATGACCATATTATGCTTAGGCACAAACACTCTATCTGCCATGTCTGCACAATAGATAAAGCATTAGAATTATTAAAAATGAATAAACTTGTTTAAATTCAAATTTGTTTTATTTTGAACTTGTTTAAGTACAAAATCCAACACATATGAATTTCTACAAGTTTAATTAAATTTAAATTGAATAATTCAAATAAAATGACAAATTCGAACAAACAGATTCGAAGTACCACTTTTTCGAGTTTGACACATTCAAGTTTAATGACCTTCTCGAGTTTACTGACAAACTCGAGCCTGGTCATGAACAGATTCGAATGAGTCGGCCCACATCATCACTAAACTCCATGGTTTTAACCATTTTGGACTCATAAAATCACATTCATTAGTCCTACTAGGTTCTAATCAAAGATATTTGCATTTAATTTGTCTTTTTACCGGTCCAGACTTTGTAATTTTGAAAAACAAGTTTTCGACCAATAAGCCTTCAAAAATTCAATGATTTTGGCTTAAATGGTGTATAAGACTACTTAAATCTTGTACAAAACACTTGTTTATACCAAGATCTATGAGTAGAATCGAACCCACATGTAAGAAACTCGACAAATAGTTGATTTTGAGAAATCGGCAAACTCGAGGATAATAGATTCGAAATCGCCAGAGATAGACTCGAGAGTATAGATTCGAAAATAGATGACTTAATGACCATTACTGTTAACCTATTTATACCACCTACCTTCGAGTCTATTGCCACTTTCGAATCTACTGACAGATTCGAGATCATCCAAATTCGAGTTTAACCTAAACTCGAATTACCCCTGAAACTTTGAAAATTTCGAATATTTTTGAAACAAAATCAAATTTTGAAATAAATTCAACTATGCCAATTCTTTTACCCTAAGCACTAGATTTTCACGCAATGTTTATTTTATTCAATTATGAATGCACCCTCAGTAATTTTTGACCTTTTTCCTAAGTAAAATAAAAATAAAAATAAAATAAAATAAAATAAAATAAGTAAGGTAAAAATAAAATAAAGTAAAATAATAAAAATAAAATAAAACAGAATTAAGGAAAAGCAAAATTTTAAAATTTTGACCAAAAATTCAACTTAGGCTTAAACTATATTTATTAAAATTTACAACCTATGCTAAACACTTAACAAATTATTATTGACGAGTATAGTCAAAGAAAGGTTCAATCAGATAGCGGTGTCAGATACTCACTTTCAGTACTTAAACTTTCACACTTAGGAATTTTTGATTCCTTTGATTGTTTGGCGTGACATACCCATTTAGCCGATTGTCGGTATTTACCCCTTTAAACATGTTACATTTCGGAATATCCCGTGGCATTTTTATTTATCATGAAATTATCTTACGTGACTCAGACATAGACATACTTTTATGATCAAGGCATACAAACAAAGACTCTAACTTGTTGGTATTTGCAAACTTTCTTTAAAAGACAAACATCGGACACAGGTCTGTATTTTCAAACAACAGAGTGTCTTAGTTTGACTTAAAGTTTATTTTAAAGCTAGCAAGACAGCGGTGACAGGTCTGTACCGACGTACAACAAAGCGACTTATCTTGCTAACCGAATCTAAACAGAGGCAACAGGTCTGTACTTACGTACAACAGAGTTACATGTTTTCGACTCTCAATTTTGTATGATTTTTCTTTTCTTTCCATTTTAAGATGTATTTGATGTTGCTATACATCCCTAGAAAGTTTGCATACCTCATTTAGACTCAAAGTTTGTATGTATTGTACATAAAAATTAAGACCGATTGGTCATACATCTAAGTTAGCGACACGTTTGACTTTTTCTTGAATATTTTATTAGCCTTGAGATTCCCTATATGTATAATGCCTACCAACACATCAATCCTAAAATAAAGTATAACACATAGATTTTAGGTGTATTATGTGTGAAAGCCTAAACACTTAGAGTTTGTAACGACTGTGCTAATTTTCGTCACTTTGAACCTATGCATCTAGGACTTAACTCTGTTTCTGATATTCTCTTTTTTTTGTATTTTTATGATTTTCTCTCTTTTTTTTGTTTTTCATAGCAATAAAATACGATAACCTACTAACTTACTAAAAATAGAAACTTACTAAAAATAGAAAGCATCCTAAATTAGCAGACTTACTATAAAAAGAAAGAAATACTACTTTTATAAAAAGAAATAAACTACCACTAAGGTCAAATTACTCTGGGTTGCGCATTCCATTTAGTTGAATTAAATATTCTAACCGTGACTTATCAAACGCTTTGGTAAATAAATCAGCATTATTATCATCCGTTGCCACTTTTACCAATTTGATTAAGTTCTTTTCAGCACAATCACGAATAAAATGATGCCTTATGTCTATGTGCTTTGTTTTACTGTGTTTAACTGGATTATTAGTTATTGCGATAGTAGACTGGTTATCTATCCTAATTGGAGTTTGAGTGTAAGCCAATAAAATGATGCCTTATGTCTATGTGCTTTGTTTTACTGTGTTTAACTGGATTATTAGTTATTGCGATAGTAGACTGGTTATCTATCCTAATTGGAGTTTGAGTGTAAGCCAAACCGTAATCCCACAATTGTTGTTGTATCCACAGAACCTGTGAGCAGCAACTACCAGCAGCAACATACTCGGCCTCGCACGTTGACACGGCTACCGACGTCTGTTTCTTGCATTGCCAGGAAACCAGTCTCCCCCCTAGGAATTGACAACCTCCAGTTGTTGATTTGCGCGTCAAGCTGCATCCTCCGTTGTCAGAATCCGTGAATGACTCCAACTCTAGATCTCCCTCCGCGTGATACCAAAGTCCCAGCTTCGGTTTCGACTTGAGGTATCGTAGAATCCACTTCACAGCTTTCATATGCATCTCCTTCGGATTCGCTTGGAACCTAGCACAAATACACACAGCAAACATAATGTCAGGTCTTGAAGCATTTAAATACATAAGTGATCCAATCATGGCCCGATATAACGTCGGATCCACATTGGTATCACTTTCAGTACCCGGTCCGAGATTGTGATTCACTTGAATCGGCGTGCTGAAATGGGTAGTCAATTTTGATCCTTCCATCCCGAAACGATCTATTATGTCATAGACATACTTCCTCTGATGGATAAACATCCCTTCCTTCTTCTGGTCAACTTGTAACCCCAAAAAGAAAGTTAACTCTCCCATAGCACTCATCTCGAATTTTGACTTCATCACCTTCTCGAAATCTTTGCACATCTGTTCGTCTGATGATCCAAAAATGATATCATCGACGTACACTTGTACCAAGATGAAATGTTCTCCCTTCCTTTTAACAAACAGGGTACTATCTATCCTACCTCTTTCAAATCTGTTCTCTAGTAAATGGTTGGATAGAGTCTCGTACCACGCCCTTGGTGCTTGATGCAATCCATATAGAGCCTTATCTAAACGATATACTCTATCTGGATATTTTGGATCTGTAAATCCGGACGGTTGTTCTACATACACCAACTCCTTCACTTTCCCATATAGGAAAGCACTCTTAACATCTAATTGATATACCTTAAAGCCCTTGAAGGAGGAAAAAGCCAGAAACAACCTAATGGCTTCCAGCCTTGCTACTGGTGCAAACACCTCATTGTAATCGATTCCCTCCTCTTGGTTGAAACCCTTTACAACTAATCTAGCCTTGTTGCGCGTGACTATACCCCGATCGTCTCTTTTGCACTTAAAAACCCATTTGGTTCCTATGGCAACTTCCCCTCGAGGTAATGGAACTAACTCCCACACTTCTAGTTTCCTAAACTGCGAAAGTTCTTCCTGCATCGCTTCAACCCAGGAGTTATCCTTAAGTGCCATTTGCACATTCTTAGGCTCTACTTGCGATATGAAACACGAATAGAGACAGGTATGATATGCCTCGGAGTCGTTTATCATCGACAACAACACAGTGTTGTTATTCACACTACTCCTAGTCTTCACACCCTCGTTAGGATTTCCTATGATGCTTTCTATTGGATGATTCTTGTTAATCCTAGAGGTCTCTATTTCGTCAACTCTTAGATTATCTCCTAAGTTAGATCCTATTTCACCTAATGGGGGAATAGCCTCAGTTTCTACATTTTCCTCCTCATGGACATTTTCCTCAGAGTTGGAACTTGATGCTTGAGTCTGATTCTCAGTGGTAGGTGCTTCTGGATCAGCAACTTCTGGAGATCCATCTTCAATCGCAGTAGGCTCGGATGCGGATTGAAATGTAGTCCTCGGAAAGGTATGACCTTCGTCATTCAGATATAACGTCGCCATGTCCTTTTCGATTGTACCTGCATTTTCATCCAAAGGAATGTTAAATGACTCAAATAATTTATCATAGTCAAATATCCATTCCGGACCTGTTTGGGGTTCATGTGTATAACTTGTGACTTCAATGTTATACACAATTTCCACTGTACCATTAGTTTTGTCAAACACCCGTTTGTTTGGTGAGTTCGGCACATAACCTAGGAAGTATCCTTCGTCAGCCTTTTCACCAAACTTCGGTTGATGTTTTGTACGCAAAAGAGTGCATGGTACCCCAAACGGTTCGAAGCCAGTTAAATTAGGTGGCCGTTTATTCAAAATTTCATAACAGGTTTTGTTCAAAGATTTGACAGTTAGGACCCGGTTTAAAATGTGACATGCGGTATTCACTGCCTCCCCCCAAAACATGGTAGGAAGCTTTGAATCCGACAACATAGTCCTAGCTGCCTCAATCAGTGTCCTGTTTTTACGTTCGGCCACCCCATTTTGTTGAGGCTCATATGGTGCACTGAATTGATGCACTATGCCCTTTGAGAGGCAATATACACCAATTACAGTGTTTTTGAACTCAGTTCCATTATCAATACGTATCCGTTTAACCCGTGTTCCGTAGGAATTCTCCACTTGGTCTAAGAACCCGATGAGCTTGGAAGCCGTCTCGTCCTTTGTACCTAAAAAGAAAACCCAAGAAAATCGTGAGTAATCGTCAGTGATAACTAAACAGTACCAACTACCTCCTATACTCCTTTTGTTGATAGGTCCAAAAAGATCCATGTGCAACAAATCGAATGTTGAGGTTATGGAGTTCTGCGTCTTGGACTTGTGTGTCTTCTTATGTTGTTTGCCCTTCTTGCATGGTAGACACTTGTACTCGAACTGAAAGCTCTTCATAGGCACACCTTGCACCAATTCGTTTTTCGTTATGTAGTTCATCTTTCTTAGGTGCAAGTGAGCCATGCGTCTATGCCACAATACTGATTCCGTCTCCGAAGCTTTGGATAATAAACAAATTGGCCCCATCGAAGTCTCCGGCTTGTTCATATCAAGCATGTACAAGTCATTCTTCCTTGGTGCCCGCATCAATATCCACTCTTCAGGAATTTTGAAACCCGGTTTTAGCACTAACGCCTCAGTGTCAGTGAACAACACTGAATTCTTCTTGTCACAGATTTGAGATACACTAATGAGATTGTGAACCAGTTTATCAACGTGATAAACTTGGTCCAACTTGATCGTCCCATTAGTGACCACTCCGGTACCCGTTATGTTTCCTCCCTTGTTTCCCGCGAATGATACAAATCCCCGATTCCCACCCTTGAAGTCTGTAAGTAGACTTCTTTCCCCCGTCATGTGCCTGGAGCATCCACTGTCGACGAACCATTTGTTGTTTGGACCCGTGGCGATCTCCTGCACATGAAAGAAAATAGGTTAGTTATCACGGGGAACCCAAGCCATGACTGACTTGGTTATACCATTCTCGTCCACATACTTAAACTCTTTCAAATACCCATCTCGCCTTTCAGGTGACTTGGGTCGTTGAACAGGAGTTTGTTGTGGTGCCGAGTGATGTAAATTCACTCTTTGCCTTTGAGTAGGCATTTGTTGTGGAGCTCTAGAATAATTCCGATTATATTGCATTTCAGATTGTGATCCCTGAGCTCTAACCGGTGTGTATTGTCTAACAAGAGTATGAGACCTAACTGGAGTGTGTGCCATGCTAGGTGTTGTGTTCCTATAGACTTGTTGAGGTGCTGACCTAGATTGATTAATGACACGATTCGGTGAATTTGTCCTAACCACTTCCTTTGGTCCAACCTTTACCGGTGTTTGTTTCACAACATGTTTTGGTGCGGCCTGCACAGGTTTCTCGGTACTCTGAGAACTACTAGTGCTCGCCACATTTGTTGAGGGCTTAACAGGTGTTGGGTTCACTGTCTTAGGTGTAACTTCAGCTTTCCTAAGCGGACAGTGAGAAGCAACATGCCCCTTTTCATGACATCTTAAGCAGGACATCTTATCTATGGACTTCTTGTGTGTGCCCTTAGACTTAGGTGTCTCACTAGTTTCTTGATCCTATTGAACATCTATCGCGACTGGTTCATCGTCCTGATCATTAAAATCAATTTTATGTTTTCCTGCAGGTGTTTCACTGGAGGAAGACACAAATTTGACTTTCTTAACCTTGACGGTTGTATCAGTCACCTTAGCTGTATTTTCTATTACTGGCTCTGGTGTTAGTGTAGGTATGTCCTCTAAGTCTACTGATTTATCAGTTTTCTCCTGAGGTTGTGGCACGTAGTTTGCATTAAAAGGTGGAGGAATTTCATGAAATCCTAGACCTACAGGCTTTTTAGATTGTCGTTGAGCATCTAAAACTTTCCCGAGATTCAGGCTTGAATTCCTAAACTTCTCTAGCTTACTATTGGCCTCTGCTACCTTTACCTTGGTTTCAGCTAGCTCTATGTCTTTGTCCTTAAGATTTTTGGTCAAGGCCTTTACATGCTCATACATAAGCTCTAATCTAACACACTGCTCACTCAGTTTGTCTTTCAGAACTATTACATCTTGAGCATCAGCCTTAAGTTTTTCCTTAAGATCTTGCTTAATGTCGTTTAGGCTAGCGTTATCAACCTTTAAAGACTCATTTTGAGCACTTATGTTTTTATGTGATTCTAAGACTAGATTCAACCTATCGTTAGAATTAACACATAACACACATAATTCATGAAAAAGAGAATAAGACAGACTAACCTTTGTGTTATCAGATTCTACGTTGGCCATTTGAGCGGCAAACTCCAGAAGCGTCTGATCATTCGTCTTCTCCACCCACATCGGACTGTTTTCCCTTGTGGTCTGCTCTTCTTCTCCTTCACACCCACTCTCCGTGATTTCAGCCATAAAAGCCCGAGCATTTGATTCTGGATGTGAGCTCCAGTCGTAAGTACCATCCAGCTATCTGTCTGATGTGACATTCGATAGTAGACCAGCTAGATTGGCTTGACCGGCAGATGAACTCGGAAGGTATCGTTGTTGGGACTGATTCTGAAACTGTCCCTGGTGCTGACTCTGCCCTTGGTACGTTTCTACCTTCGGTCTTTGACATTCTCTGGCGAAGTGCCCCAGACCTTGACAATTGTAGCACTTGACCTTGGACTTATCAAATCCAATTCCCTTATTGTTCATCGTCAGATTCCTCCCAGTCCGTTTAATGAACCTTTTAACCCGTTGGGTTACCATGGCCAGTTGCCATTTAAAGTCCATCTCCTCAAGATCGTCAGGGTCGACCTGATCATAGTCTTCATCCCAAAGAGCAGGATCGTTAATTTTCCCCTGAACGCAGTTCCCGTATGCAGCCACAAATGAAGTAAGCAAGTTCAAATGTTCTTCTGCTGATTTTGCACTCATGGGCATCTTAGAGTAGCCCTGAGATGTTGATGCCTGAGTTGCTTGAGGTAGCGGTTCTTCTGATCTTCCCAACCCTAAGAACGCTCTGTTCAGTGTGTCATCAGACTCTGCTGGTGACGACGTTTCTCCGGTGAAAAACGCTGTAGCAGTCTTCAAATCGGCGGTCGCTGAAGGTTTTGTTGATTTTCCAAAATACATCGCTGGATTCTGGACTTGTTCGTAATCAGTTTCGGCCTTCAGTAGCTCGAAATGATAGGCTCGCAACGTTCCCACAATATCCTCCAGAGATTGGGTATAATACTTATCCTCATTAAGCTTTATCATTGCCACATACATAGCCCATTTGGCTGGTAAGGCATCAAGAAGCTTATTGTTCTTGTCGGTATCAGTATACTCAATCCCGTGACTTTCAAGTTCCGTCAACAGATGATAGAACCGGGTGATGGTATCATCCAGCTGTTCATCCTTTAACGCCTTGAAAATTGCAAACTGTTGTTTCAATAATTCCATGCGCTTCCTTCTTACCCTTGGATTACCCTCACACCTTTTCTCCAGTGACTCCCAAAGTTCTTTAGAAGTCTTTTGAGTCCGAAATGTATTCCGAATATCCTGAGGCAACGCCATTCGAATTATTGAGAAAGCTCTGTTCTCAGCTTCATAGAGTTTCTTATCATCTTCTTTCATCAACTGATATGATGAAACTCTCTGACGGCCTTCAACTTCAGAAATTGGTGGAATGTATCCTTCGTCAATACATACCCACATGCGCATATCGTTGAAACGCACAAAATCGGCAAACCAATCTTTCCACCAATAGTAGTCCTCGAGTTTCATCAGCTTAGGAGGAGTATTTGCCTTCCCAACCTCGTGGTCCATTTCCAGAAACTTTTGAAGGTTTGACATCGTTTCGAAAGTAATTGAATTGAACTTAATTAATTTAATTCGAAACTAATTTGAATAAATTCTTTCGAGTCTAGGTAGATTCGAATATAATTAAATTTAAATTTATTTGGGATTAAATTCGATTAAGTTTAGTAATGCAATTAAATTCGACACTAATGACAGATTCGAAAGCTCCTAAACTCGAAGGTCAAGCAAACTCGAATACTCAGCAGATTCGAAGCCCTATTCGATTCTAGTCAAAACTCGAATTAAACTCGAATGTCAGCAGACTCGAGACCCTATTCAAAACTAGCACAAACTCGAATTAGATTCGAAAGCACTCTGTATCAAACTCGAAAGGAGCGGATTTGGTTAAACTCGAGACTAAGATTAACCCTAATTACTCCTAACAGATTTGAGCGCCGCAAACTCGAAAAACGGATAACACTTCGATTTCTTTACGTTTTGCAGATTAAATCAATATTTTTACAACGAAAAATATTGATTTCGATCAAAAACGTGAAAAACATGAAGTATTTCCCGGATAAGAATTTGCTAAGCTCGAAAACACACAAGAAACACGATTTTGAGAGAAAAACCGTCCAATAGCGTCAAGAAACCTAGAATGTATCTAGATGAACACGAAGAACACGAAGAACACCTCGTAGGCTCTGATACCACTTGTAAGGTCTACACACTACAGATCTATCTAGACGCGGAATTGTCAACGAGTGCGGAATCCTCGTTAACGGGTAGACGGAACAACTCTCACCAAAAACACGGAGACTATCAGAAGCTGCACGAACGACACACGAATGCACCTACAAACTGATTCTCTCCGAAACGACACTAACACTGATGATAAACTCGAAATCGCTTAATGCTTAATCACTCTCGAATTCTGCAAAAAGTCCCTTAATAATTCGAGTCTATCCCTAATTATAGATGACCATTCGAGTTTGTCATGGGCCAAACTCGAATCAGGCCCAAGGCCCATTCGAGTTTGTCCCTTTGACACTCTCGAATCTGCCAATGGAACACATTCGAATCTACTATAGATTCGAATCCTGTGCACTTTGTGAATTCGAATTTAATCTAAATTCGACTTTCACATATTAAACCTATATTTGAAACTTATGTTTTTAACTTATGTTTGATTTTATCTTTGATCTTTATGTTTGAACTTCCTGTACCAAAATCAATAACTATCAAACATATATAAACACATATATCAAACACTCGTTAAATCCAAATACTTTGAATATAACTTGTACCAAAATCTCAGAACACTTAGACTGCTATCGTCACACAGGGTGTACCAACAGATTGGTCACAAAAACTGGAGGAGGCTTTGTGGGCATACAAAACTTCAATTAAAACACCTATCGATATGTCCCCATATAGACTTGTATATGGTAAGCTGTGTCATTTTCCAGTGGAATTGGAACACCGAGCACTTTGGTAATAAAAAATACTAATTGTAATTTGCACGATGCCGGTGCTAATAGAAAATTCCAATTAAATGAATTGGAAGAAATTCATAGAGAAGCCTACGAAAGTGCAAAAATCTATAAAGAGAAAACAAAAGTTTTTCAGTATAGAATTCTTAAAAATAAAATATTTACCAAGGGAAACAAAGTCTGGTTATTCGACGCAAGACTTAAACTTTTTCCAGGTAAATTAAAAAGCAAATGGATAGGTCCATACATCATAACTGAAGTCTACCCACATGGTGCGGTAGAAATTCAAGACCGAAAAGGTGGTGAACCAATTAAAGTCAATGGACATAGACTAAAACTATATGTCCAATGGGCCACCAATAACATGCTAGTTTCTGAACTCATAAGACTAGAGAATCCAAAAGTTAGTTAAGCTATTTAGGAGCAATACGTCTGGCTGAAGCCGTAAAACTTAGCGCTTCCTGGGAGGCAACCTAGAGAAATTTGTGGGTATGTTTATGGAAACCCTCACGAGACAACACTCTTCCACTAAGGACACTGAGGGGTTTACTGACTTGTTACACGTGCTAAGTGCAATCGTGATTCCATGCGAAAAGGCATATTATTTGATTTTATTTGTTTTAAGTGTGTTTAATTTGTTTATGTGTTAGTTGTGTGTACCCAACTAATTTGGGGAGGATTATCCTCTCAACCTTAGTTTTCTATTAGGTTTCATTTAAGTATTAGGAACCCCACATCAGAAATTAGATATTTAAGCATGCAGATTAAATTATTTTAATTTGATTTAATAGCGTAAGTTGGGGAGAGTGCCCGTACAAAATTTTAAAAATTGAAGAAATGGGTTTAGAGACTTGTGCGTGTCCCAGATCAAAAATCTGGAGGCCCGAGTGTAGGGGGGGCGCAGGGCTACGCCTGGCCTATGCCCCAAACTCCATAAACCCTAAAAGCTAAAAGTCGATTCCAGAATGCTGATTTACGATATTTAAAGCCTAAAACCTCACAAATAACGTCGTTTCTACGCCAATTCTTCAATCTGATGCTTGTTTTTCTCAAGAAATACTAAGGTATACTCTTTCTAATGCCCCTAGCTTCATTCTACAATAGTTTTTATGGATTTGTCATGCATGCATGGGATGAAATTTTTAGGGTTACATTATTTTCAATGCAAAAGGGGTTAATATTAATTTTATAAATTCATTTAATTAATATAAATATATTTTTGCAAAAGTTTTATTAAAAATCTTAATTTTTTTCAAATATGCTTTTGAAAAAGTTTTATCTAAGGGTTTTTTTAATTGTTAAACTATTTATTTATCAAGTCATGCATTAATAGGGTTAGTTTTGGCTCACAATTGGCGGTGAGAATTAGGATTAGTTCATTTAAACGATAAAAAGGATTTTTATATATTCATGCATTATCATATAGAAAACCTATTGTTAATATCCTATTTCTCCACGTATTTAATTGTAGATCTCGAGCCAATATAATGTTGATGACAATCATTCCGTTAATAACCATTTTACACGAACCCATTGAATGAGAACGCATGACCCTAAGAATGTACGCTTTGAGAAACCTGTCAATGCGGAAATTCCCGTAGTTCCCCAAACACCAATAACGGTAAACCACCTAGATTCCATATTGAGCGAACTTTGAAAGAACCCGATTTCGAGGGTTTTGAAATTTTAGAGTGTTTCGAGAGGTTTAGGTGGGCTAGAGCTATACAGTGGCAACTACGCTATATCCACACTAGTCTGATCCAGCAGTGGTTCGCCACTGTTCGGAAAGCAGACAAATATGAATATCATGATTTTGAGATGACGGGTGTAGTGGGAAATAGGAGGGTGACAATCTCTAGGAAGAAGCTGTGTGATGAGTTTGGCATAAATGGCAATATTCCACGGCCCAGAGAGTTCTGGTCATCTCTACACATTCAAGGGGGTAGAGCACGAAAAAATAGCGGTTGGGCTAAGAAATGTGTTGGGATGATAGCAACAGTTTCTGGGATGTCGATAGAGGACTAGAGGAGGCAGGAGCGTATATTCATTTTAATAGGGGAGATTTGTGCCCACTGGCCAAGGTGCTATGGAAGTTTGTTATTTTTAACTTGCTTCCCAGACACCAAGACACGACCACTATTATGCCCAACGAAATCCTGTTAGTACATGCCCTGATGACTGGATACCCGACTATATCCCTGGGTACATTATAATGGAAAATCTGTGGGAATGCAATGTTATGGGTCAAGGGACAAACGATCTACATTGCAGAATGTTGACTGAGCTTTTTTATAATTGAGAAGGCAGTGTCAGAGCAGCTACCGATTAAATACCTTAATCCTAATGAGATCTGGTTCACGAAGCTTACTTAGTTAGGATTAGTGTTTGAGAGAACCCATCTAAGTAACCAAATCCGCTGCCCTAAAACCTCTAGATTGACCGTGATCGCATTCGTTGCCCCCGACTACTCAGAGAAGAGACAAAGCAATAAGGGAAAACTTAGGATGGAGGTGGATGAAGATGACGGAGGCCATGGAAAAGAGTGTCAACCGGTGATTTTTGAGGTCTCAAATTGATATTCTGAATGACGTCATGGGTAACCTGCTTAATGCAAACAAAGATCTGTTAAGAGACATTGAGAAACTACAAAAGGGACAAAAGAAGAACGAGTAGATGTTTCAAGTGCACTCTAATTGGCTGACGAATATTCAAATGACGGTGGGTGAATTAGAAGAAGTTGTCATTCCTCCAATAGAGTTTTAAGTTGTTATTTGGCTATGTTTGTGTTGGGAAATAATCTAAGTATGTCAAGCTGTTAGTTAGTATTTCTCAAGCTGTTAGTAGTATTTCTGTGATTAGAAAGTTCGAGCGACCAGTTCAACAAACTCGAGCTGCTAGTTCAAAAGATCAAGCTGCCAGAGTTAAAGTTCAATCTGCTCAACAGATAGATAACAGAAAGTGCTAAAATTCATGAAGTGATTGAAGAACTTCCAAGCATATCTACTACCAGATAGACTAGGTCTTTCTATTGTGATTATGGTGCTTAAGTTTTTCATATTGTAATTACATTCTGAGATAGGTTTCTAAAGCCTCTAAGGTTTAAAACCCTAAGAACAGTCTGTGTTTTTGTCTAATCAAAACAGATTAGAGGTGATTGTAATCAGAGATTTGGCAATATAAAGGTTTTGATATTTATTGTGTTTATTTGATTATTTGTTCTTTATAATTCTGAGAGTTTCTTAAAATAATTAAGTGTTATTCCGCAAACTTCTTAATTGGACTTTGATTCAAAACAAGTTTATTGGTTTAAACTCTGATCTAGTAAAACCAGTTAATCTTAGGTGATTTTGATATTGACAAGTGGTATCAGAGTCATAGGTTTATGTTTGTTATTCTTTGTTTTCAAAGTCAGAAACTTTCATTGATTAAAAGTTTGTTTTTCTGCAATGGAGTTTGAAAACACCAGTAGTGGATCTGGGCAAGGACTTAAAGTTCCTATGCTCAAACCCACTGAGTTCGAGAAGTGGAAACTCATGATTCAACAGCACATTCAATTCATTGACTATGCCCTATAGGAAGCTATTGAAAATTCTCCTGCAGTTGATCCTGAACTAGATGCTAAGGGCAAACCAAAAAGAACACCTCCAAAAACTAAGATTGAAAGAACGGCTAGAATGAATGAAGTCAAACCTCTTACTATTTTACAAATAACCATTCCTAATGCTTATCAACATCTGTTTAAAAAATTCTACACTGCTCATTCTCTTTGGCTTGTTTTAGAGAAAAGATTTGCAGGCAATGCTAGCACAAAAAGAAACCAAAAAGATCTCTTAAAACCTTACTCAAATCTTTGATAGGTTTAATAAGAATGAAAACCTAACTCAAATCTTTGAGAACCAAATCTTTAATAAGTATGAAAATTTTTTTGGTGGAAAGAATGAAAACCTTACTCAAATCTTTGATAGGTTTAATAAGCTGATAGGTGAGTTGGAGAGTGTTAAGGTCAGCCTGGATCAAGATGAAGTGAACAAAAAATTCCTCAAATATCTTGGTGAAGAATGGACAGTCTATGTTGCCCAATGGAGAACCAAAGACACTCAAGATGAAATAGAGTTGGATGACCTCTACAACAACCTGAGAGTGTTTGAATCAGATATTGAAAATAAAACGAAACTCTTTTGTTATAATCAAAACACTGCTATGCTGTCATCAGCATTAAATGATAAATCAAACTGCCGTGACTCTTTTTCAGGAACTGATGGCAACTCTTCTAAAGTTCATTATGAAGCATTTGTTGCAAGTGATGGACTTTTTGCTCTTAATGCTGAGGATCTGGAACAAATCCATCCAGATGATTTAGAAGAGATGGATTTAAAGTGGCAAAATGCCATGTTGACTATGAGGGCCAAAAGATTTCTTAAAAGGACTGGCAGACCAAACTTTCAAGCCAGAATATAAGGCATGCCAGCATTTGACAAATCAAAGGTTGAGTGCTTCAAATGTCACAAACTTGGCCATTTTGCTAGAGAGTGTAGATCACAAGGTCAACAGCCATCAAGACCCCAACAAACCAGCCAAATATCATCTTCACAAGCTCTTGTTTCTCAAGAAGACAATGTATGTGACTGAAGTGACCAGACAGAAGAGGAGTTTCAGAATCAAGCTCTTATGGCAGAAACTACAACTGTCACTTCTAATGAGCTACCATCTGAGGTAAATGCTAAACTCTGCTCTCAAGCATGAAAAAATATGGTTAAAAAATACATAGATCATAAAGAGAGCATGTTCAAAACTCTAGCTAAGATGGAAGAGAGGAGATATGACTATATGCAGGAAATAGAGGATCTTGAAAAATAGATCAGTGACTATAAGGATAATGAGATTCAGATGGGACATGATAGGACACATCATGAATGGGAGAAAAAGGAGCTAAATGAGAAAATTGAGACCCTTAATAAGAAATTAGATGAGGCTGAACAGAAGGTGTTAGAAGCTAACAATAGAGTAGACTCTATAAATATAGACTTGGGTAGCTTCAAGCTGGCCAATCAAAAGCTAGAACACCTAATGGAAGTTCAATTTAAGGATAGGGTAAAATCTCAGCTCAATCCGAAGGAAGGAATAGGATATAAGGCTACTCCTACTCCATATAACAATAAACACATTCGTCCTATGAGTGAAGTTTCTGATAGGCTTGTGAATGAATCATTAGATGAGAAAATGAAAACTACAGATCCTATCCTTGAGGATAAGCCTGAACCTAAAGAAGAATTGGTTCCCAATGAAGGCAGTAAGAGTGAGACAGCTGAGAGTAACTCCAAAACCATGAGTGCACCTATAGGACCTCATGTTTCCAACTCTATCTGCACCAACAGTCTGAAAGGAAAAGAGAAGATGAGTGAATGTAATCATGCTCCACAAGTTTCTGTACCGTCTAACTGTAATATTGCATCTTCTTCCAAAATAACTAAAAAGGGTAAAACTGTTCCAGTATGCACATGCCAAAAGCATGGTGTTCAAAAGTTTCCCAAGGGGAAATCAAAGGAACAAGAACCAGTTATGGTTAAACAAAACTGGTTCCCCAATCAAAACAATCAAAAGATGTTTCCACTGTGGCAGGAAAAACCATTTGTCCAAGCATTGTTTATATGGACCATCTGTTGCAAAACAGACTGTGTTTCAAAAACATGCCATTGCTCAAAATTCAAAAATTCCAAAGGCCCCAAACTCTGTCACCCCGGTTCCAAAGAAGACAGTTGACCACAGGTCCATAAAAGTCAACAAAAGGCAGCATGTACACCAAAAACAAGCTTTAATGAAATCTAAAACTAGCATGAAAAAGGTATGGTGTGTCAAAGGCAAAAACACAGCCCAAACTGCTAATACAAAAGTTGAAACTGTTAAGTCAAAAGTTGGAACTGGCAGTGAAAATTCTGAAACTGATGGGACTCAACATCCAATTCCAACTGCTAAGTCAAAAACTGCAACTGGTAGTGGATCATCTGAAACTATTAAAGAAAATGTTGGAAGGAACACCTGGATACCTCATGTCATAACTAAATACTTCTCACAGAATCAACCAGTGTATCTCACTATGTTTAAAAATACACAAACAATATTTAGTTATGTCAATGCACAAGGACAACCAAAAACCAATTTGGTTTGGGTTTACTCCATTACTAAATGAGCTTTTTTTTGTGCAGCGCAACCACAGGAACCAACATAAGACAAGATGGCATATGGACAGTGGATGCTCTAGGCACATGATAGGACACTCTGAATGCTTGTCAAATTTCAAAAGCTTTGAAGGAGGATTTGTTGCATTTGGTGGAAATTCCAACAGAGGTAAGGTAACAGGTAAAGGTACTGTCAAAGCAAGCAATATGATATTTAATGATGTTCCGTATGTTGAACAGCTGAAGTATAATTGATTTAGTGTGTCTCAAGTTTGTGACAAACAAAACATTGTTTTGTTCACAGACTCTGAATGTGTTGTCCTCTCAAAAGATTTTGAAATTCCTGAAAATCTTGATTTACTCAGAACACCAAGAAAGGACAATGTCTAATGTTTGGACACAGAACTCTTATCCAAATCATATACTTTAAGCTGTTTAATATCCAAAGAATCATCAAATGAGTCTGCTATTTGGCACAGAAGGATGTGTCACATGAACTTCAAATCCATGAATGTTTTAGTAAAAAAGAACTTGGTAAGAGGTTTACCACAGAAGGAGTTCATATGTGATGATCATTGTGTAGCCTATCTCAAAGGCAAACAACATAAAACTTCTTATAAGGCCAAGGAAGTAAATTCAATCTCATCTGCTCTTCATCTTATCCATATGGATCTATTTGGTCCAACATTTGTTTTGAGTTTGGATAAAATAGCCTACTGTTTAGTCATTGTTGATGATTTCACCAAATTTACATGGGTTTATTTTCTTAGCACTAAGGATGAAACTACTGAGTTGGTCAAATCCTTTATTCTAAAAATTGAAAACCAATCTATCTTAAAAGTTAAGGTGATCAGGTCAGACAATGGAACTGAGTTTAAAAATCATATCCTAAACAGTTTCTGTGAGTCCAAATGAATTGCAAGGCAATATAGTGCACCTAGAATACCACAACAAACTGGTGTAGCTGAGAGGAAGGATAGAACACTAATAGAGGCTGCTAGAACCATGCTAGCTGATTCCAAATTGCCAATGACCTTCTGGGCAGATGCAATAAATACAGCTTGTTATGTTCTAAATAGGGTTCAAGTTGTTCAGTCACAAGGAAAAACTCCCTATGAGTTATTCCATCACAGGATTCCCCTACTAGCCTTTCTAAAACCTTTTGTCTGTTCTTGCACTATCCTACATACTAAAACTCACTTAGGTAAGTTTGAAAGTAAGGCTGAAGAAGGATTTTTTGTAGGATATTCTACTCAAAGCAAAGCCAATAGGGTGTATAATAGTGTGTCTAAACCCATTGAACAAAGTGTCAATGTTGAGTTTAATGAAAATACTGCGAATATGAAAGGCACTGGTCATGATTGGTTGTTTGATTTAGATTCACTAACATCTTAGTTGTGTTGAGTATTCTACAGGAGCTGTTGCAAACACTGTTGAAACTGCCAGTACAAATTCTCATGCTGTCAACACAAACATTCAAGCTGTTGGCACAAAGTTTCCAACTGTTGAAGATTCTAATAAATGGGATGAGTATACTATTCTTCCACTTCGCACTTGTGACCCACCTGGGGTTCTGATTAACCAACAAGACATACATACAGAGTTTAAAGTGCCAATCCCAAGTCCTGAAGTAACAGCTCCAACCAATAGGGAAACAGTTCCATCTGCAGATCAAACTGTTACTGAGGCAGAATCATCAAGTGGTGCAGAAGGTGATCACACAAATCTGGGAAGCTCATTTCAGATAGAATGTGAACCTACACTCAGGGTTCACAAGTATCATCCTCTTAACCAGATAATGAGAGATCCACGCACTCCTGTGCAGACCCGGACAATGATTCACAAGGAATCAACTTTTACTGAATCAGCAGTTCCTGGATTCAGTCTAGCTGCCTTTGAACATGCATGTTTCATGTCACAATTAGAACCAAAGAAGGCATCTGAAGTTCTGAAGGATCCATCTTGGATAGAAGCAATGCAAGAAGAACTTTCGCAATTCAAGATTTAGAATGTATGGACACTGGTAGACTTGCCTAAAGGAAAGAGGGCAATTGGTACAAGGTGGGTGTTCAGAAATAAAAAGGATGAGAGAGGTGTAGTGATCAAAAACAAAGCAAGGCTGGTAGCTCAAGGATACACTCAAGAAGAACGAATAGACTATGATGTTGTTTTTGCCACAGTAGCAAGGATAGAAGCCATCAGACTGTTCCTAGCCTATGCCAGCTACAAAGGATTCAAGGTGAACCAAATGGATGTGAAATCTGCATTCCTATATGGTACAATTGAAGAAGAGGTTTATGTGTGTCAACCCCCTAGATTTGAAGACCATAAGTATCCAGACAGAGTCTACAAGTTAGAAAAAGCACTCTATGGGCTTCACCAAGCTCCAAGAGCATGGCATGACACTTTGTTTTCATATCTACTACAAAATGGCTTCAAGAAAGGTACTTTGGACAAGACACTGTTCACAAAGTCCATCAAATCAGAGATCCTTCTTGTTCAAATCTATGTTGATGACATCATCTTTGGATCAACAAATGACATTCTCTGCAAGGAATTTGAGACTCTGATGCACAAAAAGTTTCAAATGGGTTCAACGGGGGAACTAACTTTCTTTCTAGGATTGCAAGTCAAGCAGAAACTCACTGGAATTTTCATCAGCCAATCAAAGTATGTGAATGATATTCTGGAAAAGTTTGGATACAAGGACACCAAGGTTTCCAGCACACCAATGGACACTCATAAACAGCTTGATGCAGATAAAGAAGGAGTGGATGTGGATATTCATTTGTATAGATCCTTGATATGTTCAATAATGTATCTCACATCTTCTAGACCTGATATAATGTTTGCTGTTTGTGTTTGTGCCAGGTTTCAATGTGCCCCAAAGGATTCACATCTGTTTGCTGTTAAGAGAATCTTTAAATATCTAAAAGGTCAACCAAAATTGGGCCTATGATATCCTAAGTAACGGCTTACTCTGATAGTGACTATGGAGGATGCAACATAGACAGGAAATCCACAACTGGTGGATGTCAATATCTAGGAGCAATACTAGTCTCTTGGCAGTGCAAAAAGCAAACCACTATCTCCACTTCATCCACTGAGGCAGAAAATGTTGCAGCTGTTGTTCCCAAGTTATGTGGATACAGAACCAACTAAGTGACTATGGTATGAACTTTTTATCTACTCCTATTTACATTGACAATTCAAGTGTAATCAGCATTGTACAAAATCCAATGAAATTTCCCAAAACCAAGCACAAAGACATTAGATTCCAATTTATAAGGGACTGTAATGAAAAGAAATTAATCCAAGTTACTAAAATTCATACTGATGATAAGTTAGTTGATCTACATACAAAGCCATTTGATGTAGAAAGGTTCACCTTTCTGGTATCAAACATTGGTATGGTAAATATGGATTAATTTGTCTTTCATTACTCTCCCTTATTCTATGACAAAACACTTCCTAAATATGCTTAGTTAAGGGGGAGACACTGTTTCATTAGCTGCTGTTCAATAAACAACTAACAGCTTGAGACTATTCTCAAGCTGATAGTTCATTTTCTCGAACTGTTAGTTGTTTCACTTGGTCTGTCAAGTGTGCAGGATATTTCATTATGCTCTAACTGTCAATCCCACTATACACGTCTCTCACATAGAGCAATTTTGGAAATCAGCCACTGTCAATACCCATGAGGGAATCACTTCTTTTGCATCCACCATTGATGGTAAACCCATTACCATCATAGAGGAGACCATTCGACAACATTTGCATCTGCAAGATGCCTTAGGTATATCTGATTTCTCCCTCACTGCTTTACATGAAGGTCTTTTTGAAATAGGGTATAGGGGCTCAACAGATTCTTTTACCTTTTATAAAGCACATTTCGGTCCTAAATGGAAGTATCTTATACATATTCTTAAACAGTGCTTAAGCCCTAAAAGGACTGGCTGGTCTGAATTTTCTTCTAATATTGCCACTGCTCTAGTGTGCTTATCCACAAGCCAAAGATCAACTTTTTAAACATGATTTTTCAAGGAATGTTAAGGCACCATGCCTTAAAGAATGGGAAATTTTTGATGTATCCTTGGTTTTTGGCAGACTTAGTTGCAAAGTCTTGCAATTCTTTTAAAGTACATAAAAGGATACATGTTTCCCATAGGCACTCTTTACCTACTATAAAAAGACTTTTAAAACCAAGTGCCAATTTTCATAGTGTAGATGTCTTTTTGCCTCAAGCAATGCGGGCTATCTATCCAAGAAACAGAGGAGAGGATCCTGAGCAAGCTCAGCCCACTATTACTTCTTCACCCCCAGGATCCCAAGCCACTCCTCATGATAAAAATATACCTTTTAATCCTTCTTCTATACATACCTCCCAAGCCCCATCACAAAAAATATACAAAAGACAAAGGGTTGTAGGAGCTCCTTCCTCCTCAGTCCAAACACAAGAGCCAAATAGCTCTGTGCATGTGGATACTCTTGCACAGCATATTGATAGGGAATCCACTGTGGATACTCCCACCCTCAATTTGGAGGTGAACATCCCTTCTGAGGATGTTCATATGGGTTGTGTGGCGGGTACTACTGATGTCTCTACACAAGGGGCACATAACAGTACCAACATGTCTAAGACCACCCCCATGGCAAAAGAGGGCGTGCAAGCACCTTCTAGAAATCCCCAGTACCAAGAACAAAGGGGCCCAAATGTTTCTACTTCTGGAATTGGTGCTAGTGATAGATCTCAAATCCCACTATCATTTGAAGATCTTGAGGCCAGTCTGCAACTAATGGCATTAACGGATCAACAACTGAAACCTGTTGTTGCCATTCTGGAACATTACAAGTCCATAATTGCTGCACAGGGTTCCCAAATCACTGCTCTACAACAACTCACAACAGTCCAACAGCAAAAACTTGCCCAGTTTCAGCTTGGGTTGAAGTTATATGGAAACAAGATTGTACAGCTTGAAAAGTTGGTTCAAACCCTATTAGCAAAGGTTTTTGGTCCCTCTGATCAACCCAATGCATCCAAAAAGGGGGAGAATCAGGAGATCCCACCATCAGTCCAAGCAGCTTCAACTTCACTAGTGGCAGCTTTAGCTTCTAGGCTAACAGTCCCAACAGTTTCTCAAACTGTTAGTCTAGATGCTCAAGCAGTTCCTATTAAAAGGCCAGGTGGTGTGTTCATATGAGAAGACATTCAAGCAGCATCCCCATCAGTCCAAACCACAGTAACAGCTTCAACAACAGCCACAGACAATGGAAAGGGCATCTTGATTGAGTCTCCAAAGATCAAAATCATTTCCAAAGAAGCCCAAGTTGCTCATGAAGCTGAATTGGCCAGACAATTAGCAGAAGAAAAATATCAAATCCTAGACCAGCTAGCCCAGGAACCTATGGGAGATGATGAAACTCTTGGAGATTATCTACGTGGGTTTGTGATTAATGAAAGCCAGAAGAAGAGAAAAAGGCCAACAGGGCCTTCAATGGCAGAACATAGAAGATTTTTGATCAACTTCTCTGCACAGCTGGTATTTCTAAGGTTATAGCTCAATCATGGTCAACAGAGAAGCTTCAGGCCTTATTTGATAGAGAAAAGGAAAAGGAAAAGGCCTCCAAACAAGTCCAATATCCCCCTCAAACTGTTGCTGCTGCCCCTCAAACTGAAATCATTCATCAAGCAAAGTTTGATCAAGTGATGAGAGATTTGTTCGATCAACAATTGCAAAAGGCAATGGAAATTGAGAAGACTCTTGATCAACATGAATTCTCCAAGCCTCCAATCACTTACTGGTATGCCAAATCAATGGATGACATTGATATGGTATATAATTTTGTAATCAAAAGAGAAGCTGGTCAAGAAGAAGAGTACAAAAGCCTGTTTCAATTGGTTCAGAAGTTGACTAGAGATGAGCTAACCCAAATGCACAATATTGGGATGGTTAGGCACTCTAGGTCACCAATAGTACGGGTTCAGAATAATCTAAAGGATCTTAAATAGCATATTTCATCCAGAATCCACCAGAGTGGATATAGAAGCTGCCAAGGAAATGAAAATTGTACAGGTTGATCTATATGCAAAATCTATGACATATAGACTCAAGCTTGCAGACAGATCCAACAGATTTTACAGTTTTGAATTTCTTGATTTGCCAAAAGAATGGCTACTCCAAATGAGCTCAATAAAGATTGAATGTGATAAAGAGGAGTTGAAAAGAGAGTTCATAAAAGCTGTAAGGCAGAAACTTTCACTGCTTTAAGCTTTTAGATGCCTTATTTTGTATATAATAGTTTTACTTTGTTTTATTTCCTTATTTGTATAGGAACTTAAAGTCTTTTGTAAGGAATTTAAGTTAGGGGGAGATTGTTGGGAAATAATCTAAGTATGTCAAGCTGTTAGTTAGGATTTCTCAAGCTGTTAGTAGTAATTCTGTGTAATTACAAAGTTCGAGCTGCCAGTTCAACAAACTCGAGCTGCTAGTTCAAAAGATCAAGCTGCCAGAGTTAAAGGTCAAGCTCCTCAACTAGATAAATAACCAAAAGTGCTAAAATTTAGGAAATGATATATATTTCAAGATTTGAAGATCATCCAAGCATATTTACTACCAGAGAAATCACAGTCCGTCAAGGAAACCAATCAGAAGACAATAAATATAGATAGACTAGGTCTTTCTATTGTAATTGTGGTGCTTAAGTTTTTCATATTGTAATTTCATTATGATATAAGTTTTTAAAGCCTCTAAGGTTGTAAAACCCTAAGAATAGTCTGTGTTCTTTGTCTAATCAAAACAGATTAGAGGTGATTGTAATCCGAGATTTGGCAATATAAAGGTTTTAATATTTATTGTGTTTATTTGATTATCTGTTCTTTATAAATCTGAAATTTTTCTTAAAACAATTAAGTGTTATTCCACAAACTTCTTAATTGGACTTTGATTCAAAACAAGGTTATTGGTTTAAACTCTTAATCTTAGGTGATTTTGATCTTGACAGTTTGGTTTGGTTTTGCGTGAGAAACATTAAGCTTTATTTTGGGTTGTTTAATTTCCGATATGTTGTGATTCCTGATTGTAACCATACTATATTGTTTTTTTGTTGTTTATTTTTATGTTTAAGCGTGGTGTGATAATTTTTATAATTAAAAGTTTAGGTATGAATTAATTTTAAGTTTATTTGAGTTATTTGAATTTATTTTTGAGCAAAGAATGTGTACCAATTTATTTCTCATATGTAAGTGATTCTAGTGCTTAAATGTGACGTGCACGTCACAAATGTCTAAGTTGGGGAGGGTAGGTCTTAATATGATCAATTAATTCATTTAGTCTCCACAGTTATTTTTAAACCACACTTTTATCACGAACAAGAAGGATATGTTGCCCGCGTACCAAAAAGTAGTGAAAAATCAAAAATCAGAAAGCTTGGGCCCCGGGGGGGGGGGGGGGGGGGACCAGTGCTACGCCCCATCGTGGTTAAATTGTAGAGTTTAGCTCCTTCTTCATTATTCACAAACCCTAGATCACTTTACCCTACGGCTCAAGTGCAGCTACCTTATTTTTGTGTCATTTTTGTGCTAAAAATTACAAATGCAAGCCCCAAACCACTCATACTACCAGATATAACAAAGATCCAAGCTACAAATCACTTCTTGGTGGGTATTTTCATCCATTTTGAAGAATTTTTGGGTGTGGAAGTGGGCGAACAAGAAGTTAGATTTCTACCGTATTTAAGTTTCCAATCATCAAGGTTAGTGTTTTTATAGAATAATGCAAGTTATTTCATACCTCTTGAGCAAAATGAGAGTTTGAGCGTCATGGTCGTCCATTGAGTTTTCATGTTGATTTTGACTTTTTAGAGTCAAAGTATGTGAAATTGCATGAATTTGCTGATAATCTTGATATATGTATGTTTAGATATATGTTTAGTTGCTAATTTAGTTAATTTGCCATGATTAATTTCTAGAAAAATAAAGTTGAAATTATAAGTTGGTTGCCTAAATGTGTGTATAAGTTACAATTTATAAGTTTTGGTAATTAACTAGAAAATGAATTTATTTGCTAAATGGATTTTATTGACGTATGGTAAATGTTTAGCACTTAAAACGATGACAAATTATAGACTATATATGAGAGTTGTGCAAAATTGAGCGTAAAAGTGTGTGTGTGTGTGTGTGTGTGTGTGTCTATATATATATATATATATATATATATATATATATATATATATATATATATATATATATATATATATATATATATATATATATATATATATATATATATATGCATCTAACATATTAAGCGTAATTGAGAAAATGTAACTATAGGTTGCATTGTTTAATTAATCTCATACATATTTTGATTGGTAACTTGTAGATGGCAAGAAGAACACGCCAAAAATCCCATCACGTTAATGTGCCAATAGATTGGACCCCTAACCTATTACTTTCCCAACACCCCGAGGAAGTTTAGTCACACTTATTTGTTTACAAAAAATATTCTAACAAGGTGTTAGTAGAAAAGAGAGTTAGGAGGTCAGATTTTGAGGACGATGGGATTCCATTCCTTTTTTATTTCTTTGGATGGGAGGGTGTGTTCGATTTAGGCGGCCCACTGATTCACCAGGCCGATATAGTGGAGTGAATGTCTACCCTACGGAGGGAGACAGATAATTCATTTAATAAGCTGAGATTGATAGGCACTGTCCATGGTAGGGACGTTGCGATGGATGTTCGCATCCTTTGCCAATTATTTAATTTTGATACTTGGGTAGGCAACGAAGCGTCTACCCAACGTAGATATGAGTACAAATCTGAGGCCCAATTGGCCTTTACTGACATGACCTGGTCCGGAGATTGGGTGGAGCAGGTATGTAAGGTGTTTAACCAAACCGTTGATAAGGCAGAGGCTTCCACTTCCTATAATAGGAAGGCTTAGTCCCCGAGATGCAAGTTGCCTCACAATATAATTGTTAACAACATCTTGCCACGAGATAGTGACCTGTCTAAGGTCAGACATAAAGACATCATGGTTCTTTACGCCCTTCTGAAGGGTAAACAGCGACTGTCCTTTACATGGACAGTCATTAACGATATCTGGGCGACGTATGACACGCGAGAGAGGACAATCTTCCATCACGGACGATTGATCTCTAAATTTCTTGAGAGGATGGGTGTACTTTCACCAGATTCCCTAGCTTCCCCAGTTTCGGCGACGTATATTACGGACGTCATGTTCCCTACCTTGATTATTAGGGAAGTTGATGAGGGGTTTGAGATATTCTAAAAAGATAGAAATCAGTCATATATCGAGAGTTACACGGAGGATGAGAGGAGAGAGAGAGAGAGGGGGAGAGAGAGAGAGAAAGCAGAAGGCCTCTAATGAGGCAGAGGTTTGGCCTAAAGAGCCGAACAGAGGGGCGTCTACCTCGCACAGTCGAGGCAATGACGATGCTTATTTTAACCGCGTTATGAGGCGGTTAGATGATTTAGTGGTGGGTCAAGGTGAGTTCCGTGAGGACGTGACCCAGAGATTGGATGAGATGAATGAGCGAATGACCCATATTTATGATAAGGTTGATCATTTGCATGATCGGGTAGATAGGATTCAGGATGGGCAGAGAGCCTTGGCATATCAAAATGCCTACTACCAACACCATAACTGGGCATACTAGGAGGGGGTCCGACATCACGAGGATTCCCATGCCGGTTTGCCATATTAGTCGTATTATGATTATACTATGCCGAACTACCAGTCTTATGACCCTGTTGTAGATACTTATCAGCGCTACCCGGCGCATGGCAGGCAGGATTTACCAGACCAGATTCCTGTCCATCTATTCCCGCCTCCACCAGAAGACCCCGCAGATCAAGGCCCTTATGGAGATTTCTTTATGTTCTGTACTTTTATTTATTCTAGTTTTGTAGATGCATTTAATTTCTTTCTGTAATGTTATTATTATTATTAGCCGAGTCCTTTTCTAGATTTTAATGTTTATATTGTTTGTCTTGTCTTTCACAATTGAGTATTGTTTGCAGATCAGGCCATGGAAAATGATTATAAATAGGAAAAGATATGTACCAGGGAATTGACTAGTGTTGATAGGATATTCTATAATTAAGAAAAGAGTCATAATAATAGTTAACATACTCTTGTTATGACAAGAAAAATCAAGTAGGTTAAATTATATTAGGACTTAAATATAAGTAAAGTGTCAAAAGATTTTGGAATACTCATGCAATAAGGGGGAGAGCTTAATCACGTTTAGCATAAAAAATAGCTCAATTATAATTTATATGGTTCGGGAAATTAAGTCCTTTGGGGTACCATTCATGCCTAATCCCCTAAAACCATCTGGTTTGGGAGTGATTGACCTAAATCTCGCTACATGGATGTTAAATATTTAATTTCGATCATGTGGCTTTCTTTCGTAATAAATATTATTAGTTTATTGGCTTGTAATTTATTTCAAGACTTTGTTTTGGTTGTTTCTTTAATTTACAAGTAGAGGGGGTCAATGTGTAATAGGTTAAAAGTTGATTTAATTCTCCTTGTAATAGGCACTGCCTAGGGTTTTGTGACAGAATGAATGACACAGATTATTGAACATAGCAACCACCGTTTTTTGAGAGAAAACATTCCTCTGACATTCTGACAATCATTCTTGCAATCATTGAGTTTTATTCTTTTTGCTTTAATGTTTGTGTGATTAAAATATACACGAGTGCTGAATATATCTGGGAAATCATTACTAACAATTGGTATCAAAGCAAGAAAGATTGGATTTAAACTTGAAATCTCAGATTTGTTCGTGTTATTCACAAAAAAGGCATGAAATTGGGCTGAAACTTCAAAAAATCACCAAATATTCGTACAATGTCCGTTTGAGCTGATTTTCGGATATGTTGTGCGCGTATATGTTAGAAACATCCTGTCAAAATTTCAGAAGGCTAACTCCAAATATCGAGGGAGTAATCACAATTTTACTAAATAGGTCATTTTCAGTTACGTTTTTGTGATTATATTTTTGATTTGAGTGATCTACTTGTTGAAATGATCTGAAATTTTGCATGACTGATCATATATGTTAGATAATTTGTTCTGGAAATTTTCATGATCTAATTTGAAGTATCCAAGGAGTAATTGCATTTTTTTAAATCTAATTGTTCTTCGTGTTCTTCGCAAAAATCATAGGTTTTGCTCTTAATTCTATGTTAATATTCTGTTTTTGTTTGGTTTTCTATTCCATAATCATAAGGAATTAATCTTGTACTGAATTCGAGCATTTCTTGTCAATAATTACATGTTTTTCTAGTTTAATCGTTGAAATTGTTAATGTTATTCTCGGTTCAGTGCTTCCAGAGGCCATAACTTTTGACTGGAACATCGTTAGACGGCCTACAATACGTCAAAACGAAGCGTGAAACGAGATCTACAACCCATCCGAAATTCGGACCCCATCCGAAATCGGGTCCAGGTCCATCCGAACTTTTGACTTTCAGTGCTTCCAGACCCCATAACTTTTGACTGTAACATCGCTAGACGGCCTACAATACGTCAAAACGAAGCTTGAAACGAGATCTACTACTCATCCAAAATTCGTACCCATCCAAAATTTGGATCCATCTGAAGTTCGGATCGGGTCTGGGTCTATCCGAACATTTTACATTCAGTGCTTCCAGAGGCCATAACTTTTGACTGAAACACCGTTAGACGGCTTACCATACGCCGAAACGAAGCTAGAAACGAGATCTACAATTTCTAGTTTAGGAAAAGTTGGTTCGTTCAGTTTTTAAGGCCTAATTGCACTCCATAAAAAAGTTACGGATATTTTTCTACAGAAAAGCTGAAATTTCAACGTCAAAAACCCATTTCTGATCCACGTTTCACCGACTTACCGACCACGAATACATCCGAACTTGTGAATTTTCTGAGCTTTTCCAGTTTCCAATCTAGAGGATCCACCTTTTGCACTCCACTATCATGACTCAAGGATTCTCCACACATGAGAAGACTGTCGAGGAGGAGAAAGTTGATATATCTCTAGTCAGTCTCATGAACCACTCCAAACAGGTATAAAGTTCTTCATCTTCGTTTGATTGATCTTATACACAATCCTTAACTGATTTTAAATCTAGTGATGAATGTGATTTAGCATGCTCAACTACATGAATTAAAGAACGAATTGATTGCTGAAAAAGAACAATCCACTCTGTATAAAAAGAAGTGGCAAAACAACCATGAGGTAATAAAGAAAATGTTAATTGAAAATGTAGATGTCGAGGATAGGAATACTTACCTTGAGATTTGCATGGATAAAATCAGTGAGGAAAAGAACTCCTTAAAATCTGAAATATTTGTTCTTTCAAAACGCTTAGAGTCTGTAAGCATGGAAAACATAGACAGTTTGGGAAAATACGAAATGATAGAAGAAGAGAGAATAGGTTTGTACTCACGAATAAATACCCTAGATTATGAATTTCTAAAACCGGGTCAAAATGAACAAACTATTCATTTAAACCAACCCAAAGAGACTAGGTTCTATCATTCCAAACAAGGAATTGGTTTTATAAATCCTAAGTATTTGGAAAGGTTCAACAAGTTTTACCTATTTTTTATGACATGAGATATATGGTTGCTGGGTTGAAGTCTTTCGTTTATCAAACTTCAGAAGAAGTTCTAACCCAAGAGGATGAGAATCGAAGTGAAAACAAAGAAAAAAATGTCTTTTAAATATAAAGAACTAATGAGAGTTATCCCTATAGAGTACCTACTCTAGAGGAGGACTTCTTGTCTAGCTATTCAGTGGTTGAAATGAACGCTGAACCTGTCAAAACAATCCCTCATCTTTACATTCCCACAAAAGTTCTTCAACATAAAATAAATGTCAAAGAAAAGGAATTAAAGACATCTCGAAAGAAAGCTCTTGGTTATCAAGAAGCTCTTCTCAAGAGCGAGGAAAAATTGGTAAGACAATGTTTTGAACAAAATGTAGAATTAATCATCTACGAAGAAAAGCATGACACAGTTTCAGAAAGGTTAAATTTTCATTTAAAAGATTCAAAGGTTTCTCATCCTACAAAAGTCCATCTCACATCATCTGAAAAAGGTAAAGCCAAGGTTGAAGTTTCTTTTGTCAGTTGTAAAGGTGAGTGCTCCAAATCTTCCAAAGCTGAGGTTTCAAAGAAGACTCAGAGTCAATCTAAGTCTTCCAAGAAACCCACTCACCAAGGAAAATAAAAATTTTCAAAGTCTAATTCTTCCAAACGTATGAACTCTCATTGTTTTGTTCCTAGAGATCATGCAGGAAGGATTGCTAAAAGACTATATAAGCTAAAAGACTACGACTACAAGCCAAGCCGGAAGCTACTCGCTTCAATAGCACCTATTGATTTTCAAAGTTTCTTTGTGAAAAAGCAGTCATGCCTGAATCTTTTGTGAAAATCGATAGTAGTGCTAGTGTGCCTGGAAAGGATGTTGCTAGTAATCCTTTGAAATACTCTTTTTGCAGTCTGTTTCAGTATGTCCAAAAAGCTTTCAGTGTGCTATTCCTGAAATGACTAAGTTTGTACCATATCCTGAAAAACGGAAACGCCGTCAATCTAAGAAAACAAAAGTGCATGCCTCATCACCGCCTAACAAATTGGAAAATCCATCGCTAAAGGCTAACCCTAAGGCATTTCCAAAGTCACCCAAGCCAATGGTAGTTCCATTACCTAAGGCCGTTTCAAAACCGGTTGCACCCGTATACAAATGGGTGCCAATAGGGGCTGCATTTAAATAAGTGTCAAATGTTAAATCGATCCCTAGTGTTGTGTTGTTACATGACGGTGGAAATCCTAAATCTAACAAGAAAGGACCCATCTTTCGATGGGTACCAAAAGTGGTTTAATTTTATGCAGATGGTTTTCAGATCACTTCAGACTGGAACCCGGACTTCAATGTAAAGGCTTCTGATCACTCAGTTCAGGACCCGATCTTCAGTGAAATGGCTTCTACTTATTTCCGAGTAGAACCCGTGCCTCTAAGCAATGACTTCTACATCAAGACAGACCAGAACACGTTCTTTCATGTTTAGATGGTTTCTAAACACCCAGTTCACTTATTTGGAATTTTTCCTATTTTTTATGCTTATTAGTTTGAGTTTGAGTTTAGTTCTTGAAATTCACTCATAACATCTTATGTTTCACTGATATTGTTCTTATTTACAGGGGGAGTTTCAGATGCACTCAGAAGATGACATCTTGGCGAAAAGTGTGTAAGCATTCTGAATACTGGAATGCACACTTTAAAAGGTTTTGTTAGAATAATCTGATTCTATAATTGAATAAATTTCCACCAAGATTAGTTGATCTAATCTTCATGATGATCTTGATCTCATTCTTCCTGAGATTCTCTCAAATATTTTGATTTCTCCCACATAGTCTGATTCTCTCATATATCAAGTTTCTCGCATACAAGATAATTCTTTCATGACAGTCTGATTCATTTCCAAATCTCATATCAGACTTTCTATTGAAGTTCTCTCATGCAGTCTCTCAAACTTCCCAAGATATTTCATTCAACTCTAATCCATCTTCTGAAATACCCCATAAGCTTAACTGTTATATCCTTCAAGATATCATGTTGGCTCCGATGATGCCCAATATGTGTGATTCGGCATAGATATCGTTCCTATAGTCTAAACCAGAGCCGGAATACCTACCCAAGGAGCAAACCACTTTAGTTTGTATGAGTAAGGGTTCTTAGGTCAATCTGTTGAGGAGTGTTAGTTACAATGGTGTACTAGCAGGGTCGAGCATAGATAAAATGCAAATAAGAGGGTTTATCGAAAGGAGATGGGGTGCATCATGAGCTAAAAGTGAGCCGGAGGGAGTACAGTTGAAAAATGACGAGAGCTGAGGGGTGAGAAAGGATTAAGAGAAAAGATAAATCCTACCAACACCGTGTAAGTCTACTAGGTTTCCTACATCAGCTACCAAATTCCATGTGTTGGAATTAGGTATTGAACAAGACGTCATTGACCCAGTGACGCATGCACCTAACCTCCCTAGCTACTCAGTTGTCTCCTAAAAGACTTCTGTTTCAATTCACATGGAGTTATATCACATACTGTATCGACATTTCATTTGGATATTATTGATACTGAAACAAGGAAGACATCCTCTCCGGTCTCCGACTTCAGTTGATGCACTTTGATTCTAGAGCTTAATGTTATACACTTTTAGGACACATGGAGTCTATAGTCTGCGTGACTATAAACAGCTTGTCTACCGAGACAAAGCCGGAACAAATATGAGTGACTCTTTCATGATAAAGGATTTCACGATGATTATTTGGAAATTCTACCAGTATTTATGGCACGCCAGCGCTGAACGTAGGTCACATAGACTTTGTCTATTGCGCAAACAGAACTCTTATGCGGAACTGGAATGTTACTTACAAATGAATTTGTTTCATTTTCTTTTATTCAGGTTGCGAATCCATGATCTTGACTATAATATCCTTTTGGTCCTGAATATTTTGTAAAAGGGATAGATTGTTGTTTCTGAAGGCGAGAGAAAGTTTTATGATGTAACTGTCTATATTTTGTTATTGAGGGGGGAGAGTTACTGATTGAGTTTGTAACATGAGAGAGATAACTATTTTTGTGTCTGTAACGTTCTTAAATGTAATATTTTTTTCCTGAACCTGTAATCATCTATTTCAATAAAGAAAAAAGATTTGAAGACACATCGAGGTTTTTCATTTGAAGGGGAGAGATGAAGTGATTACATGATGATCATAATTCTCATGATCAACGTGAGGGGGAGAATGTTCTGAAAAGAGTTGAAATGTTTTGAAAGACCTTCTAAACGCAACGGGCGAGCCACCAATCTGAAACATTTAAGGGGAGAGTTATTTGAAGAAGATCAATGATATACTTCAAAAGTTCAGAGATCAAAGTTACTTTAAAGATCAGAGATCAGAGTTTAGAGCCCAAGACTTCAGAAGAATACAAGCCTTGATTACAAGAAGGGGGAGATTGTTAGAAATTTTATTTCTTGTAATTCAAGCTTGTGTAATTGCGCTTGATTGTAAATATTTAATTATACACTAAAGGGGAGATTGTTAGCCCTAAAACAGTGTATAATTAAATATAATAAAAGTTTAGGTTCAATTTATAATTAGGAATAGTTTACTTTGGGGGGAATCTTAATTTCCAAGACTTTAAGGAGAGTGTTAGGACAAACCCCCAAAGTAAGCTTAGGTATAAATAATATTGTTCTCTTAGTGTTTTCAAGAGAAGCCAAAAAGAGAAGTCAAAAAGGGAGCCTCCACCTAGTGTGTGTTTTGAGAGTGCGAAATTCCTAGAGATTGAGAGCACAATTTCTCTCTTGTAATCTTCATATTTCTTAATACAAATCATTTGATTCTTGCGTTTGAGTGCAAAATATATCGGGAATCAAAGTTAGCACCTAGTATGTTGCTCTAAGCTGTAGAGGGGGGGGGGTGAATACAGCTATTTAAAAATTCAACACACTTTCTCAATGTTTGTATGTATATTTTCAACAAGTGTTAATTGTAAACAAGCTTGAACTGCGGAATGGTTCAAGATGAGATGACAGAAACAACAGAATCTACTAATCTAAGACACACTCAGACCAGTTTCAATGAATACACTCACAAAGATGACCTCACTGATATTACAAGACAGACAGACAGACAGCTTGAACAAGAATAGCTTGGACACACTCAACTGTTTTATTCAAGCAGACTTTGCATGCATGAAAACACACTTCTTTGCATGTTCTGAATATCACACTCTTGGTTTTCTCACATTCCGTAGAAGCTTCCTTTTATACTCTCACAGAGAATCTCAGTGAAGTTTCTTCATTGGATGTAGAGATAGTGGAATGTCTTTCCAAAAAGACAAAAATGTTTTTCTGCACGTTCTGACAAAGCAGCATTTGTCTCTAGATTGCAGAGTCTTTGTCTTTTCCTTTTTGTCTCTGTTGCAGAAGGCTTTAACTAAAAGAGGAATGTCAACTTTAAACCTTTCATCTTCTGTTATGGTCATTTTGATATAAGAAATGGTCTGTCACCCTTTTCATATATCCACTTTGTCTTCATGTAACAGAACAGAGTGGGCAGTCTTAGCAGCTTCTGTTTTTTCCATTTTGTCTTCGACTTTGTAAACTGATCTTTTGGTCCAAGACAATACATAAGGACATGGAAAAATATTCCATAAAGTGTTTAGCCTATTCACAAAGTACAGGTTCTGTTCACAAAGAACAGAACACTTAGAATTTGTCCAAGCTGCTCAACAATATGAGCACCGTAGACAGTTTATGTCCAGCTTGTTCAACAGAGTAAAACAGCTTGGACAATCTGCCTTAGTTGCAACAAATGGAACAGGGTAAGCAGCTTTGACTTATATTAAAAATCACTTTTCAGGTTTAAATAAGGCATTAAGAGGCCTTAAATTATACCATCAAGTGCATCAAACAGGTTTGATTAATAATCTCTCCTTAAGATGTATAATAAGTTTGACTGAGGACTTTTTGTGCATAACATATTCCTACCACTATTCTTCAATACAAAATCAAAGTTTTAGAAGAGGAATTGAGGACCACTCGTGAGAAAGCTTCTGCCAGTCAAGAAGCTCTTCTCACAAGTGAGGAATCTTTTGAAAAACAACTTTTTGAACAAAGTATAGAATTAACTCTTTACAAAGATTAGCTTAACACTATTTCAAAAAAGTTAAATTCTTACATAAAAGATTCAAAAACCTCTCCTCCAGCAAATGTCCTAAATACATCACTGGACAAAGGTAAAATCAAAATTGAAGTCCCTTTAAACATTTCCAAAGGTGAGTGTTCAAATTCTTCAAAATTAGAGGTTTCCAAAAGGACCAAGAGTGAATCTAAGACCTCAAAGAAGCTCGCTCACCAAGGAACTCTCTCTAGATCGAATGACAATCACGCTCAAATAAAAGGATACGGTGATTTAATTCAATATAATCTAGTCATCAAGGTTGTTGACTATAAAGATTATCGCATAATCTATTTAGCCAAGGACAACTTTGTGATAAAGGTCTAGAAGTAACGTTTAGGGCGAAAAATTGTAATGTCAAGAGCGATGACAAAAATGAAAACTAGACTGGCTCACGTAACTCAAACCTCTACCCCATTGATGTGGTCAAGCTAATGGTAAAGGATAACATTTGCCTGTTGTCCAAAGCCTCCTCAAAGGACTCATGGCTATGGTATAGATGGCTATCCCATTTGAAGTTTGACAATATGAACAAGCTGGCATGAAAAAATCTTGTTAAGGGTCTCCTAGAACATCGCTACGAAAAAGATCATCTCTGTGGGGCTTGTGAGAAGGGAAAGATGAAGAGATCTTCTAATAAACCAAAACCTGAACCATCAACAAAGAGAGTTTTAGAGCTGCTGCATATAGATTTATGTGGTCCTATGTGTACTCAAAGTGTTAATGGTATGCGGTATGTGTTGGTAATTGTTGAGGACTACTCACGACATTCATGGGTTCGGTTCTTGCAATCCAAGGAGGAGACAGCTCAAGAGATCATAGATCTCTTTATGAGTGTCGAGACCCAACATCAGATGTCTGTACAATCTATCCGATTCGACAACGGCAAGGAGTTCAATAATTCGGTAGTTGAGGGTTTTCTACGATCCAAAGACATTCACCATCAATTATCCACCAGTCGAACACATCAACAAATTGGTATAGTTGAAAGACGAAATGGTACCTTAGTAATGGCTGCTTATACCATGCTCTAAACTACTCAAAGCTACCACCTTTCTTGTGGGCCGAAGACGTGTCCACTGCCTGCTACTCACAAAATCGCTCGATCAGTCATAAGCGCTTCAACAAAACTCCCTATCAAGTTTACTTAAATAAAGTTCCTTATATCATCCACTCATAAGGCTTATCACGCACACAACACTCATACTAAGATGGTCAATAAGAGTGTGAACATCGCATTTGAAGGCTGAAATGGCTCCTGAACTTGACCAATCATGATCATGCATTACTCTCATGCCTGGAGATTCCTCTACCTAAACTTCTTTTTTTTCTTTTGACTTAATAAATTAGTTTCATCCATTTTATGATGAATGTTCGGTCTCAGTGTAAATTCCTCTTCTGTTTCAGCTCCTGCAGCTAATGCAAATTCACCTGATTCAACATTTCCACTACCATAATAAAAATCACCACTTTAATCATCACCATTACCATCACCATTACCATCATCTTCCACACATACACCCACTATTGAGACTACTCCATTCATACACTCCCATATTGTATCAAACATTTTCCCATTAGAAGTTCCAACCGAAACTAAACCGGAAACAGTGGTACCTTTTCTTAAAACCATCAAACAAAACACTTCATCTATCATCACATTAACCACTGAGTTGTCTTCACGTTAACCTCTACTACACGAAAAGATATGGACTCAGGATCACCCGATCAAAAAAATTATTGGTGATCTGGCAACTGATGCTCAAACTCGTAGGGCATCTGTGAATGAATGTCTCTTTCAAACCGCAAGGCATGATAGAGCCTGCTCGTGTGGACGAAGCATTAGAAGATCCTAATTGGATTGTAGCCAGGCAAGAAGAGCTCAACCAGTTTCAATAGCTCTGGTATGGTGGTTAGTTCCTAAACCCAAAGGTCGAGCTACCATCAAGATTAAATGGATCTTCAATAACAAACGAGATGAGAATGGTTATAGTAGTACGGAACAAGGCAAGGCTAGTTGCTAAAGGTTACCGACAACAAGAACGCATCGATTATGACGAGACCTTTGCTCCGGTTGCATGGATTAAAGCTATCCGAATCTTCTTGGCATTTGCGGCTACAAAAGACTTCAAAGAGTACCAAATGGACGTCAAAACCGCCTTCTTAAATGGTGAACTGAATGAGGAGGTGTATGCTGTTCAACCACAAGGTTTTTTTGATGCGCATATACAAAACCATGTTTATGTGCTAGAGAAAGATCTTTATTGTTTAAAACAAGCACCTCGAGCTTGGTATGATAGCCTCTCAAACTTTCTTAATTCTACCGGATTCAGTAAGGGCATGGTGGACACAACGTTGTTCACAAAAAAGGAAGGCCAACACATAATGTTAGTCCAGATTTATGTAGACGATATTATATTTGGATCTACAGACCCTAAGTTTTGTAAAGACTTTTCATCCCTCATGGAGTCCAGGTTTGAGATGAGTACGAAGGGGGAAATTAATTTTTTTCCTCGGATAACAAGTCAAACAACTTGACGATGGAATTTTTGTGAACCAGTCGAAATATACTCTTGACATTCTCAAGAAGTATAAGTTATACTCTTGCACGTCTATCGCCACTACCATGGCTTCAAACCATAAGTTAGACATTGATCCTCTGGGAAAAGTGTCGATAACACAACTTACAGAGGGATGGTCGGTTCCTTACTCTACCTTGCGGTCAGTAGGCCGGATATAATGTTTTCCACATGTCTTTGTGCTCTCTTTCAGGCCGACCCGAAAGAATCACACGTTACTACGGTTAAACGCATCTTTCGTTATCTTAAGGGTTCACACGAACTTGATCTATGGTATCAAAGGGAACCAACTTTGATCTTACTGCCTTTTAAAATACTGATTTTGCAGGTTGCATAGTAGACCGTATAAGCAGATCAGGTGGAATTCAATTTTTTCGAGACAAACCGGTGAGTTGATCTTCCGAAAAGAAAAAATGTGTATTCACATTTACAGCCGAGGCTGAGTATGTAGCAGCTGCAAGCTGTTGCTCTCAGGTGCTGTGGATGAGGACTCAGTTGCGTGATTTTGGATTTTCTCTCACTAACATCCCAATATACTTTGACTCCCGCATTGTGATCGCTATATCTTGCAATCCCGTGCAACACTCAAGAACAAAGCACATACACATCAGGTATCACTTCATTAAAAACCACGAAGAAAAAAGGACTATAAAATTTTATTTTGTTGGCATAGAGTTTCAACTTGGTGACATATATACTAAGGCTTTAAACGAACCTCGTTTTGGGTTCTTAGTTTCTCAGTTTGGCATGTTAAATCCACCCTCTAGTTGAATCTCAGATAGTTCCTAAATAATTCTTTTTCAAGTAATTATCATAGTAACTTGAAATTCCTTTATTTAAAAAATATCTGTTACTTCAATTAGAAGGAAGTGTCAAAAAATTATTTTCTATGTTCGGTTATATATGTATGTTTTTAATGATTAATTAATCTGACAACTGCTATGTGCAATGTTTACGATGAATGGGAAGCTAAAAAATATCCAGTTTTGTTGGGCTTTCTTAATTATATTGGGGTTCTTGGTTTTCTTCAAAAGATTAATTATTTATTTATATGACAGGGAGTATTTCTTTAACCACAACTTTGCACAATTTCTAAAATCATTTTTAAGAATGTACTCTTATAGGGAGAGAAAGGATGAATTGTCTTCCAAAAGTTTTTTTATGTCATAATTTTTGCCACAACTGATAATTACAATAACATTTTATTTTAATTTTCTTTTTGGTTCTAATTTGAAAAACCTGAAAGTTATATAAAAATTTTAATTTTTGTTCCTTTTATTTAGTAAGTTAACATTTTAAGTAAAAAACACAAAAAGATTTTAATTTTTGTTCCTTTTATTGTTTAAGTTAAAATTTTAAGTGAAAAACACAAAAATATTTTAGTCTTTGTTCCTTTTATTCTTTAAGTTAAAAATTAAGTGAAAAAAAAATACACAAACGAATTTATATTTTGTTTCAAGTTGTTTTGTTGTTCAATCGTTCTTTTATTTTTTTTTTCTTTTAAGCCCAAAACTTTTTAATTTAGTCCAATTTTTTGTTTCTGATTTGGTTTGGCCCAAAAAACAACACACCTGCCCCACCTTTTTATTATAAAAGGGGGATCGGGGTCAACAGTTGACCCTTCTTCTCCGAAGGTCCAACGACCAAACCACCGCCATTTTCACTTCCAAATCAGTAAAAAAAACCTCCGTTCTTGTGCCTTTTTCACGTGCATTTTGTTTTTTTTCTGCTAATCATCCATCAGGAAACACTAAACTTCTTTTATTTTTCCATTTAACATGCATTTACAGGAATTTCAGATTTTCGTGTTTTTGAGGGTTTTTCCCTCAGATTTTTACATTTTAAGGATAGAAATACTTGATTTTAGGTGTTTCTGTTAGTTTTAAAGTTGTTTGTAATTCTTTTTAGAGTTAGGATCTGAATTTTAGGCCATTTAGAGTTATTGACACTAAATTCGAGTATGCATGTGCATGAACGTAAAAACTGCCATTAAATGCACTAAGTACAACTTTGACTTCAATTGAACTTCGGCTCCACCGAACTTCGGGCCAATCGAACTTCGGGTGTAACACCATCCGAACTTCGGTTCACATACATGCATACTTCTACTTGTAATTTTATAGTGTTGGACTTCACCTGAAGTTCAGTTGTGGGTCCATCCAAACTTTGGGCCACCTGAAGTTCGGACCACATCACATGAATGGTTTCTTTTAATGTTTTTCTAAGTATTTGTCCTTGGACCTAACCCGAACTTCGGGTAGCGTCCATCCAAACTTCTTGCCATCAAGAAACTTTGGTTCCATTATTTCTTTGTAACTTGTAGTTTTCCTTAGTCCTGCATAACCCCACCCGAACTTTGGTCAAACCGAAGTTCGAGCAAGGTCCATCCGAACTTCGGGCCCATTCGAAGTTCAGCACTTATATTTTTTTTCTTTTTCTTTCTCATTCCATATTAAAAAATTTCAAAAAATAAATAAGTTCTTGGTCCTTGCACCGTTGATCTTAGTTAGTAACAGGTATTTAGATGAATAGGTCTATTCTAACATCGGTCTTTTAACGATCGACTTTGGATTTCTATCAGTAGTATTTTTATACTACTAAGAGAAAACCTGATGCTTTAAACAGAATTGAATGTATCTATATCATATTTGTTCCAGACTACGTCTCAATGACATATCTGTTTTAGTCTGACTTGTCTAACCAATCTGCATTTTACAGGACTCATGGAACAAATACCAACTCTCACTATTCCATACTCTAATATCCCCGACAACAACAAGCACCTGCCAGAATCTGTCGAACTGAATCCAGCTCGGTATACCGAGTTATCTCCCCACAACTGGTAGCTCAACCTCTCTACCCTTCATGACGAAACCGAGGATATTGCCTTTAATATCCTCAAAGGCCACCCAATCTTCTACGCCCTCACCATCACCATCTTTGTACCCTCGATATACCTCCAACAATTCTGGTTCCACCTAAAGTACATTGATGAGGAAATCCCTCACTTTGTTACTAAAATAGAGTTCTTACCCATCCTCCTCACTCTCTATGCCATTCGCCACATCCTTCGCCTACCTGAACAATATCTATCACCCATCAAATTCACCTATGCTCCATCCCTACCGCCGACCAAATTCTCCTAGAAGTCCAAAACCTGGGATATGATGTCGCCCTCACAAAGCCAGTAGACTTTAAAACGAAACAACTTCAATCTCACTAGCGAGTCGAGTGAAGTGAGAGATGGAGAAGGGAAAGAAGGGCAGAGGTGGTTGATTCAGAATAAACCATTTCTGACCAGCTGAGGGATGAGGGTGTGAGGACGAGCGATGAGGGAGTACCATCACCCCCAACCCGGACTAGTCCTGAAAAGGCTACTAGTGCAGTAGCCGTTGCACCCTCCACCAGCTACTCAGGTTCCTCTCTAGAGAAATAGGTTTCATTCCAAGGGTAATTACCACACATTCCATCACCCCCTCACTCAGAGGGGGGAGGGGGCAATGTTGAAATAAGTCACCTGCCACCTCCGGTGACTGAAACTCCTTTGTCCATGTCTCATCCCCCACCACATAACACGCCCCCACGAACAAAGGACACTTTCGTGAAGTCCTCACCAACATCCAGATCTGCATCCACACCTGGTGGCACAGAAATGAAGGATGGAAATCCTACCACGGACACATCAAGGCCATCCGTGACAGGTCATCCCGAGATTACTCTCGAGACGTTAAAATTCGCTCTCCGTGATGCCGGAGAAGGTACCTAGGTAGACTCAGCTGCCCTTAAGGACAGAACTGAGGCACAACACTCCACCCTTCTCTCTATAATTAAGGGAAAGGGTGCTGCATCACAGGAATTACCACTAGGTACTCCCACAGTCTGATCAAATGCCGTCATCCACGCTCTACAACACCATTTGGCCACAACAGCTGCAATCTTCACAAAATATATAGACAACCTGCAGCGACTTATCTTAAGGGTACATGCAGACTTGAATAAGAGGATGGATAGGTTGGAGTTGGCAGTAATCGACTTACAGAGTCTTTGCCGCCCTCAGGCTGCTGTCCAAAAAAGAAAGCATTACTTGAGGGGTAGAAATGCCCTCGTATAAAGCCTGAGGGGGAGGTAATGGGTGAAGGGGAGTGACAGAAAGGGTGGAGAGTGGGGAAGAACAAGTTTCAACTACCCCAGGTGGTCAAGTAGAGGAGGTTTTGAATCAGGCGATGGTCGTCCTGCTCTCCGACTCGGAATCAGAGATGGACCTAGATGAACCTAAACCAGAACCTGAGTCACAAAAGTCCTCCTCATTCAATTTCCTGAACTCTCCTTCCCACAAGCCACAACAAGAAATCCCATATACTAAAAAGCCCCCCAGCCCTCCACCCAACCTAAAACTCACACTAAACATATCTACCTCCACAATACACCTGACGAAACCAATTGAAACCGCCAACCCACTGAGAGTTAGCCTCGAACGGTAGATTGCTTCAAGGAGTTTACCGAAAAAACAACGAGAAAATACGATGATTTAGATCTCCAATGGGTTCACTGGTTGTCCAAGGGAAAGATACAAAACCTTCCCCCTGATGAATGGGAAAAGTTGAGGCTCGACCACAATGGTCGAGTCTATAAGATGTTGGAAATTCTTCCAGCTGAAATAAAGTCACCTCCATTGCAGGGTATCAAGAAGTTTCTAATGAAGATGCCACATGAAGAATTTCTTCAACCCTTTCTGGAAGAAAAACTCAAAAGCATGTTCATGAAAAACCAAGGAAAATACAATAGGAGGCTGCTCATAAAACTCAGTGACATAACCAAAGCTAAGCAAGCCGAATAGAACCAACTAATGACGAGGGAGAGTAGACCAAGGTCCAAATACTAGTCTAAGTCAAAGATAGTGAAGATTGTCTCTATAAGCATGTACAAGAGAGCCCACATCTACTCACCCTCATTGGATTTTCTAAGAGAAGATAGGACTGCTCAACAGGTACATGAGTATGAATTTGACTTTATGATCCTTGATGATATCGAAACAATGCACTACAAACTTAAAAACAAAGTGAAGGGTCAGTTAAGAATGTCACTACTCTTGTCGTACTAACTCGTTGCATGAGACGTCAATCAACTATTATGTGCTTAAAGGATTTTCAACTGGCTATCGAGATAAAGTTTTTTCGGGATTGACCATCAATCGGCCTTCAGAGTTTTCAAAAGACGAGAGCAAGGAGTAATCTTTTTGAACAAAACCGGACACAAAAGGTTCTTGCGATTCGAGGAGATCTCAAGCTATTCTTATGGCACTCTCAGACATATAAGAGCAAAACTGAATTGAATACTCCGAAAGGATGAAGCCATAAAATTCAGCAAACTCAGAAAAAGGCCATAGGAAGTTCAAGACATCCGAGACGCAATAGAGCTACTAAATGAAAGATTGCACCTTCGCCAGGTTATCCGCAGGTTTGATGTCATCCTCGGAATTAGAGCTTCAGTTGATAGAGCATGCCACTTGCCATCTTGATTGAAAAAGGGGAGAATGTTAGAATTATTTATTTCAATCAAGTGGTTTATTTTGTAATAATGTGTATTAATTTATTTCAATGTAATAGTCATCTATCTCTATGTAAATTTTTCTTTTAATAGAAAGTTGAGGGGTAGTTTGTGTAAACCCCTCAACCTTAGGTCCTAGATATAAGAGGCAAATTTGATCTAGGGTTTTGTAATCTGTTGGAAACCTTTTCACTTTAGAATATTCAAAAAAGTTGGCGGCTGCAAATGTGCTTGTTGACATTGACAAAGTTTATTATTCTCTTTGTTCCTTTGCTTGAATTAGCCGCATAATCATACAAAAATTATTATGAGTGCTTACTATTTGTTTGGGACCACTACAACAACAGATAAGATATCAATTTGTTAAATTCAACATTCCTAACTTTAATACAAAGATATTAAACCTTGATTCATCTAATGCCTTGGTAAAAATGTCAGCAAGTTGATATTCTGTACGAACAAAATATCGTTCAACAATACCATTTTCAACATGATCTTTAATGAAGCGGTACCATATATCAATGTGTTTGGTCTTTGAATGTTGAACATGATTACATGAAATGGCAATTGCATTCTTGGAATCACAATAAATGGGGATTTTGTTATACATAAAACCATACTCACTCGGTTCGCATTCACAAAACTTGTGAACACCAACTAGATGCAACAACATATTCTGCTTTTGCAGTAGAAGTTGAAACACAGTTTTGTTTTCTTTGAGGCCTAACTGACTAACTTGTCACCTAAAAATTGGATATGTCTAAAAGTGCTCTTTCTATCCAAACGGAAACCTGCAAAATCAACATACGAATAGGAAGTTAATTCAGAAGAAGTTTCTTTCGTATACCAAAGACCAAGATTAGATTTTCCTTTTAAGTAACGTAGGATACGTTTAACTACAACAAGACGAGACTCTTTAGGATTCGTTTGATGTCTAGCACAGACACATGTTAAAAACATTATATCGGGCCTACTTGATGTCAAATATAGAAGAGAACCAATGATGCCCCGATAATTTATTGCATCCACAGCTTTCCCATCTAGGTCAGTGTGTAGCTTAGAATTTGAGTTCAGTGTCGTTCAATACAAAAAAAAATGGCCTTTAGCGACATAGTCAGCGACATTTTTAGCGACGTTTTTTATGTCAGAGACATTTTTAGTGACATCAAAGGAGGTGTCGCTATAAATGCGTCGCAGATTTTAGTGACATCAAAAGACACGTCGCTAAAATTTTTGACACCTTTAGCGACTTCTGGTAAAGTGTCGCTATCTAGAGTTATGTCGCTATTTGTGTCATTGTTTGTGTCGTTGTTCTTGAATTATGTCACTAGTTGTGTTGTAATATGTGTCACTACTATCGAATGTTGTTACTAGTTGAATCACGATTTGTGTCGTTATTTTAAATGATGTTGCTAGTTGAGTTATTCTCTATGTCATTATTTTTGGATGATGTCGCCACTTAAGTAGCTATATGTGTCACTGTTAACGAAGGCTGTTGCTAATGACATTACTGTTTATGTTACTGTTCTTGAATAATGTTGCTAGTTGTGTTGCTATCTCTGTCACTATTATTGACTGTCGTCGCTAGTTGCATCACTATTTATGTTGCTCTTTTTGAATGATGTCGCTAATTGAGTTGATGTATGTCATTATGTGCGTCGCTATTATTAAATGATGTCGCTAATTGTGTCATTGGTTGCATCGCTATTTTTGAGTGATGTCACTACTCATGTTAATGTATTTGTCGCTATACTAGGTTTATGTCACTGTTTGTGTCGCTATTTAAGTCACTATCTTTAAATGATGTCGCTATTATTATTATTATTGCTGCTATTTTCAATCAAATTATAATAACTATATTTTATCAAAAACAAAAATTGAGGTAAATCTATTGTTTATTTATTCCATCAAACTATATTATTAACAAATATTTTTCATTAAAAAGTAGGTTTTTTGTTCTCAAAAGAACAAAACTGTTTTATATCAACTAAACTATCTATGCTCTTCTTTGCCGATACTAGAGAACGTCTAGAAGTCTTTCAGTGGCCCTTTGCATCTCTTCGGTCACCGTGCGTCGTAGCTTTTCCTCCAACTCATCAATCCTTTGTGCTTCTTCCAACTGTGTAGCTTTGATCATTTATTGTTCTTCTTGTTTCTGATGCACCATCTCTCCTATACTGTGTCATTCCGTGTTGTTTCAGCAGTTTAATAATCTTATATATAGTATTAGAGCAAGTAATACAACATAAATATAGAATCAACTATATATATATATATATATATATATATATATATATATATATATATATATATATATATATATATATATATATATATATATATATATATATATATATATATATATATTTATATATCGTAAGATTATGTATATACAATTACACACACACATACATAAAAACAAACATTAAACCTAACTCAAAAGGGAGTACACAAGCTAAAATTAAATTTCATAATAAATTAAAAATGTCATCATCAATGCATTTGGGGTTGATTTGGAAAATAAGCTATGAAGATGAAGAAACCTTACCGTCTAGATGGAGTGGTTTGAGCAACAATGATTTGAGCAGTGAAGTGAAAAGTGATTTGAGCAACAGCGCTTTGAGCAACAACGATTTGAGCAGATGGAGTGGATATCAGAATATTGGCCGGCATAAACCACCTGTAGTTATAATTTAATGCTTGTGTCGATGTTTTCAAAAAAGAAAGATGTACTTATGTAAAAACAATTAGACAGCTACGTGACTGAAATCTATCTTTATGTGTTTATTTTTCATTTAGGTATTTAACTAACCTGTATTTTCCTGCCTTGATCTGCATCAAACCGATTTAAAACAGAGATTTTTGTTGTCTTGTTGATCATGTGGTGTGCAATGTGTTTGAGCTTTCAGACTGGTTTAAGTGTTAAGTGTTAAGTGTTTGTGTAATGTAGTAGTAGCAACAGACCCTATATTACTAATTTAAGTGTTAAGTGTTTGTGTGAAGGATGACGACTCTGGGACTATTAAGTCTCGGAGCGTGACAGTCCTATAGCAACAACACTATATCTATTTATATATAAGTAGTCTAAGTGTATAGTGAAAGCATGAAAACTCCGAGACCATTTAGTCTCGGAGTGTGAAATGAGTTGGACAACAACAGCAACACACGCAAAATACATATCTACATGACTTTATATATGTATGTATATATATATATATATATATATATATATATATATATGTGTGTGTGTGTGTATGTGTGTGTGTGTTTATTATGTTAATGCTGCTGTAAATTATAATACACACACAGTTCATATACATACACTATGCACACACAATCACATACAACGCCTATATATACTCATATACATCTCACTATTGTTGCTACTATTTGGATGCCAGAAACACACACACACACAACATGCAACACTCACGGTTGTTGCTGCTGCAAACTAGTTATACGATATACTCACACTACCCGAGCTGCTGCTTGTTTTTGAACTTAATTACACGCACCGGTATGCTACATGACAGCCCCCAACAGCAACTACAACCATCAACCACCCCTACAGGTGCTATCCTACACCGAGACTGACTATCTAATTAATATCTTTATATATGGAAATGGTTCAAAGACTTCTAGATATTCATTCCTTACAAAATAAGAAAGCACACAGGGGAGATTATGATCAAATAAGTACAAAGTAAAATAAATAATACATACAAACATACAACTAACAGAAGCACGAGATGGCAAAAAAGTAAGAGAACATACTTATTTTTCTTCTATTTCATGTTGTTATCACATCTTAGAATTTACAAGTAACAAGACCGAATTTTATAAAATTATAGATTTCACAATTGGGTAGTGGTGAGCCCTAATCTTTTTACTTATAGATTCTATAAATGACTGGAACTAGGGGATTTAAAACTTTGGTTGAAGTAATAGTTGAGCAAAATTAAATTCTAGCCTATGCACGAATGAATTCTGAGTAAGTAGGTCAAAACCAATTGCACAAATATGACTACCACTCCTTAATGAACTTATACTTTGATAACGCCTTGAGACAATTAAATAGTGGAACCATTTGTGTTGTTTCATAAACAATGAAACAGACAATATCTAAAAGATAGGAATCACGAAATATCTAAAATATATAGGAATTGAAAGGTTAGCGGTGGCAAGGTCCGCATGAATAAATAGAATTTCTATGATGATGGGCTCTGAAACCAATTACTAATAAGATAATTCTGACGGAAAAATAAAAATAAAATACAAAATAAGAGTAATAAAAAGAGTCCCAACCCTTAATCGATGAGAAAATCCACTGTTTCCAAAGGATTCTAGTTGGAACACTTGGCAAGAATACTAAAGGCTTTAGTGGAGCTGATATGACACAGATATGCTAATAAGCCAACAAGTATGCGATCAGAGAGAACGTTGACAAAGTAAGTGTGTTTGAAATATGATATTATATATTTACTAAAAATAAGACAAATTCAAAGTAAACCATACAGGCTTTATGAATGTTTGGTTCAACAATCTATGAGAGTTTGAATTCCTTTTACATAAAGACAAATGAATAAATTGGTACCAAACTTACAATAGAAAATCCATTGCCTTGCCTAATGGGAACATAACAGGACGGAAGCTAATGTTACAATAGAAACCAATTGATCCAGGAAGAGCTTATATATTTATCCCCTACAAACATAGTTCGGTTTGAATTATTAGTAATATTTGCAGCCAATTTCAATACTTTTATTTGAAAATAAATATAATACCACAATAGCTTCATTAAGGTTAAAACATAAACCAAATTATATAAAATCAATTTATAAATCAGGCACTTTAGTTGATTTGACTCTATCATCCATAAAAATTTGTAGAATTGATCTTTTAATATAAAATAGAAAAATGAATTAAAAAAAATTAACATGCATACCAAATGCTAATAAATAGATGCTTACTTGTGAAGACCACCCCTCACGGGGCAGTTCTCACGAGTCTAGGTCCCACATCATGCAACACAATATCAATCATAACTAAGATAGAGTAATTAAGTTGCGGAATTATAAATTACAAGTACAAACATATTAAGATTAAGTTTAATACAGTTTAAAATTTTCAAATTAAACTTATAAAGGGTACCGTCTAATCTAATACATGACATCATACAACCATATCAAATCTACCCAAAACCACCACAATTGTCATCTTCCAATCAGTACCAAAAGGGTTTGCCGAGTAGAGGTCTATGAAAACTTCTGTCTTGATCTTGTAAGGCCTAAGAACTATGTCCGGCAGGTGACTTTCCTTTATCTTTTCCTGTAAAAATGTAAGTAGCAACTGTAAGCAATGCTTAGTAAGTAAATAGATTTTCAAATTATCATGCATTATCAAGCGGATCATAAGTTCTAGCGTGATATGTCTTGACTGCCGCTACAGCCACTCATGATTGAGACATAGTAGTCATAGAGTCAGATGATGTTGAAGCCACGCACACGCTTAAATCGTGGGGATCAGCCACATACTGGGCTAGCTACCAGTAAATCAACATGGCGGAACATCGGCGTATCATACCAAGTTCAATAGAACTGGTGAAATAGCATGGTCTAGAACAATAGACCGTCATGGCTAATCATCTTAAGCTGAATCGATATGTTAAAGGTGCGAACAATAGTGAAGCATAAATAATCAATGTCATGATAACAATAAATCTCATAGCAATATCTGAAATGAACTTTAATGCAATGTCATATGAAATGATAATCAAATAGCTATCATGATACACTGGGCATCACCGTACCATGGTGAGCATAGGTCTCAATTCATCTGATCATATATGAATGTGAAATTAATCTATCATCAACAATATGTCTCAATCGGAAATCTCGCATGTAAAGCTGAATATCTATAACTCACAGATTTGAGGTCTTTATCAAGCAGATATAAAATCCACCACCTGAGTTATCTCAGGATTTAAATCTTTGCTCTTTATCTATCTGATCTCTGTCAATTTTTCTCAATTCTGTGACCCGCTTTCAATCTCTTAAATCTTTTAAATCTTTGTTCAAAATTTAAATGAACCTGTCCAGAATCATATTATATCAATGCCATCAGCTTTTAGCTTTAAAATCATTATTTCATTTGATTCTGATAACTGACAACTCATTAATCATTTTGCATTCTCTTTGACTTTTTGTAATCTTAATGAGATATAATATCAATACATCTCATATTGCTTTAATCAATCTTTCATCATAAATTCATGGGTATTGAATTTATAAAACATTCTTTAGTTGTCATTTTAATTTACCAAAATATTCCATTCGGATTCGGATCTCCCAAATTCGGACCATCCGGATTGGTCATCTGGATTCGGACCTATCCGAAATGGGACAACCGGATTCGGACCGGCTAAACCATCCGAAATAGCATTCGAAATGGGGCATCCGAATTAGGACATAGGGACCGAATTAGGATCATCCAAAATGCACTATCCGAATTTGGGTTTTCAAACTAGACCGTCCGAATTGGGATCCGAAAGTGGAACACCATCCGAATTCAAGGAGGTCCGAAACATGGGAATCCGAATTTGAGCTTCTCATCCGAATTCGATTGAACCGAATTCGGACCCCATATCTTCATATCTTCTAGATTTTTGTTCTTCATGTTCTAACATATGTTCATACGGATTTTTAACAAAAATTCACTAAATCCATATTTATCAACATGCAACTTAATATAGTGTTATAGTATCATTATTAGGTTGATTTTATACTATTTTCCCTAACAATAACATCCTAAATTGATCAAAATGGTCCAAAATATAAACTTTTTGTCAAGAACATATAAATTATAAAAATTTCAGATTTGTTGCTATTTTGGACGATCCAACCCACGAATTTTGTTTCTATAACTTCTAGTTACTTAAATTCATCATAATCTACTAAAATTTTATACATGCAACACATATTTTTCATCTTTTAATTCCTTGGTTTCGGTTTTTAACTAAACCGAACCAAACCATAAAATTTCGAAAATTAAAGGGATTTTTAGCTTGAAAATCTTGTAGATTATTGTTGTATGATGTTGCTTGTAACTCCTTCTTGGATTTATTCTTCAATTGATGGAAATTTATGGATTTTTCATGGATAATTTGTGAAGTATCGATAGGTAGAGAGAGAGAGAGAGAGAGAGAGTAAATGTCTTCAATATGTGTTAATGGCAATTTAATTCTTAATTTTTGGTTTTTATATATTTACTTTGATAAATACTCAATTAATCCCCCTACACTTTTATTATTTTACATCTCTTTTATTTTTATCATTTAATAATTTGTAACATTTAACTAGTTTATAAAATCAGTATACTTTAATAAAATAATTTCATACTTCATTAAATTACAAAACAAGTAATGTAATAAAATTTACATTATTTGGATCAAATACAGAAATTAAGGTTCAGATAAAAGCTGGGTTGTTACAGAATGGGCTCCACCACGCATAAACTTCGTCCTCGAAGTAAGCTATGTTCGAACACACTTGGATATGTTGCTTTCATAACATCTCTAGATTCCCAAGACTGATGCGAACCTTTGTGGTGTTTCCACTGGACGAGCACCATCTGTATCTCTTTATTGCGAAGCTTTTTGGTCTTCGAGTCTAGAATACATTCTGGCTCTTCAACCACTCGAAGCTTTTAATCAATTTGCAGATTAATGTGTGGTATCTGCACTTCTCTTTCATCTGCTAGACTCTTTCTCAAATGACTAACATGGAATACAGGATGTATTCCCGCTAGATCGGTTGGCAATTCAAGACGATAGGATTGATTTCCTATCTTTTCAATGATCTTGAACGGACCGATAAATCTTGGAGCTAGCTTGTTTCGCTTTATGAATCTTACCACATTCTTCATTGGGGATACTTTTAGAATCACCCAATCGTGAACTGCAAAACTGATAGATCGATGTCGATTGTCGTAATATGACTTCTGCCTGCTTTGAGCTTCAAGTATATTCCTTCTGACAAGTTGAATCTTCTCATGAGTCAACTGTAGAAGGACAGGACCCGCTAAAGGTGATTCACCTATTTCACGCCAACAGTTGGGAGTTCTGCATTTTCTTCCGTATAGAGCTTCAAAAGGAGCCATCTTGATCGTGGAATGATGACTGTTGTTATACGAGAATTCGACCAAAGGTAAGTGGTCATTTTATTTACCACACAGATCAAGAACGCAGGCACGGAGCATATCTTCAAGAGTAAGGATAGTGCGTTCACTTTGACCACCTGCATTAGGATGGTAAGCAGTACTCATGGAAATCCGAGTACCCATCCCGTCTTGCAGCGCTTTCCAGAATCTTGAAGTGAAACGACTATCATGATCAGAGACGATAGATTTAGGCACACCGTGACGAGAAATAATTTCAGCGATATACATATGTGCCAATCTATCCAGAGAGTATGTCTCTTTCATCGGTATGAAATGTGCTGACTTAGTTAATCGATCCACGACTACCCAGATGGAGTCGTGCTGTCTCTTGGTCTTCGGCAGTTTTATAATAAAATCAATGGTTATATGCTCCCATTTCCACTCCGGAACTGGCAATGGTTGCATATCCCCGAAGGGTTTCGGATGTTCTGCCTTAACCATCTGACAGACTCTGCAGCTTTCAACATATAGACCGATGTCCTTTTTCATTCCTGGCCACCAGTAGTCAGCTTTCAGATCGAAGTACATCTTTGAGCTGCCAGGATGAATAGATAACTTGGACTTGTGGGCTTCAGATAGAAGAGTGTTGCGAATAGAACCATTTGGAATCCAGATTCGGTTTCCATTGAGAAATTGAAGTCCCAAATGATTCACTGATAAGAACTGAAGTTGCCCTTTTAGATTTTCAGAATAGATATTCTCTTCTTTCAATGCTTCAGCTTGATCAGATCTAATGTTCTCAATAAGATCAAAAGAGAATACAACAGGAGTCAGGGCATAGCAACACTTTTCGGGATATATCTTTCTACTCAAAGCATCCGCGACCACATTAGCTTTGCCAGGATGATACAGTATCTCGCAATCATAGTCCTTGATAAGCTCCAAGGGCCGACGCTGTTTCATGTTCAGATCCTTTTGAGTAAATAAATGCTTGAGACTTTTATGATCAGTGTAAAGCTGACACCGAGTCCCATAAACATAGTGACGCCAGATCTTCAGTGCAAAGGTAACGGCAGCCAACTCAAGACCATGAGTTGGTGCACTTTTCTCGTAATCTTTCAATTGCCTTGAAGCGTAGGTAATGACTTATCCCCTTTGCATGAGGACACAACCTAAACCAGTACCAGATGCATCGCTATAAACGACAAAGTCATCATTGCCTTCTGGTAAGGCTAAGATCCGCGCTTGAATCAGTTTCAGATTCAGAGTTTCAAATGCCTCTTGCTGTTTATCAGCCCATACGAAAGGTGTATTCTTTCGTGTTAGCATCGTGAGTGGCACAACAATCTTTGAGAAGTCCTTAATGAATCGCCGATAGTAACCGGACAATCCAAGGAAACTTCTGATTTCAGAGGCATTACGAGGCGTTTGCCATTTCTGTACAGCCTCAACTTTAGAAGCATCGACTGAGATACCTTCGCCAGATACAACATGGCCAAGGAATTGAATCTATAAAGATAACAAAGTTGAATTCAAGTTTTAATTCGAACAAGAATGCTTAGGAATAACTCAAGACAATATAATATTATACCTGTCTGAGCCAGAATTCGCACTTGGAAAATTTTGCGTAGATTCTTTCTTTTCTAAATAACTCTAGCAATTGACGCAGATGACAATATGATCATCCTCCGTTTTGGAGTAAATCAGAATATCGTCTATGAATACGATAACTGATTTATCCAACATTGGTCTGCACACACGATTCATGAGATCCATGAACGCCGCTGGTGCATTCGTCAAACCAAACGGCATTACGAGAAATTCATAATGACCGTATCTTGTTCGGAAGGCTGTCTTCGGAATATCCTCATCTTTGACTTTCAACTGATGATACCCAGAACGAAGATCAATTTTGGAGAAATAACTTGCTCCTTGTAGTTGGTCGAATAGATCATCAATTCTGGGCAGAGGATATTTGTTCTTGATGGTGACTTTGTTCAACTCACGGTAGTCGATGCACATTCGGAGAGTTCCGTCTTTCTTCTTAACAAATAAGACAGGTGCAACCGATGGAGATGAACTCGGTCGGATAAATCCCTTCTCTAGCAGATCTTGCAATTGCTTTGACATTTCCTGCATTTCTGCAGGCGCAAGTCCGTAGGGAGCTTTAGCGATTGGAGCTGCACCAGGAACTAAGTCAATGCTGAACTCAACTTGACGTTCCAGTGGCACTCCAGAAATATCATCCGGGAATACGTCTGGGAACTCACAGACGACAGGAATATCAGATATGGATTTCTTATTGACTTCAGAGATGGATTCAGACGAGATTTAGCATAAATAAGATTCGTGACCCTTAGATAAATATTTGTACGCTTTCTCAACGGATATGAAACAATGTGCACCTTCACGCTTGTCACCTTTAATTTCTAACAATCGGCCGTCTGAAGATTTGATCATGATGATCCAGCGATTGCAGACTATTGTAGCTTCGTTGTTCATTAACCAGTCCATGCCGATGATGACGTCGAATTCTTTTAGCAGAATCGGAATAAGATCGAGGTTGAATACAATATTATTAACGAGCAGAGTGCAGTTACGGTAAACAGAATCAGCCATAACATAGTTATTACTGGCTGTCTCAATATCAATCACGACAGGAAGCTTGGATGGAAATTTAGATAATCTTTGAGCAAATGTAGTCGATATAAAGGAAGGACTAGCACCAGAATCAAATAATACACGGGCAGGTATCGTATTTAACAGGAACGTACCGGTAACTACGTCAGGGGTTTCTCTTGCTTCTTCTGCTATTATCTGAAATGCTCGAGTCCTTGCAGTTGGAGTTGCCGCTGAGCTTTTCATTGTAGATCCTCCAGCTGACGATTGTGACTGACCTCATTGCCCACTACGACACTGATACATGAAATGTCCTCGTTTTCCACATTTTACACACCCAAGTCCTCGCTGGGGACACTCTTCACTGCTATGGCCAATTCTGCTGCATGCAAAGCATGTGACGTCATCCGGATTGCACAATCCCATGTGTGATTTTCTGCATCTCTTACAGAATCGGGGTTCGTTTGTAAGAGAATAAGCTTGAACTTTCTATAGTGAGCTGTATTGGCGAGACTGCTGGGGTTGCAGAGACTGCGATTTGTTGGGCTTGAAAAATCTACCGAATCTTTGTCTCTTTGGGGGAGATGGACATGTTGGGTTCGTTAATGGAGCATAGAGTTGATCACCATACTCTAGATATCCTCTCTCGATCTGTCTTGCAGCTTCAACCATTTCTAAGTGGCTCTTATACTTTATCGCGCTCATCGGGTGTCGATATCTCGGATTAAGCCCTCCGCGGAATCGATTCATCTTTCTTTCTTCAGTGGCTACTTGATACGAGGAATAGCCACAGAGTCGCGAGAATTCGTGCTCGTACTCATCAACAGTCTTGGTTCCCTGAGTTAACTGCATCAATTGAACCTCCATCTTGTCTCGTTGATCATTAGGACAATACTTCGCGTTAAACATATCGAGGAACTGGTCCCATTCTAAGGTCTGAATAACTTCCTCGCCATAAATACTCCTCTGAGTTTTCCACCAGGCACGGGCAGCACCAACAAACAGCGCAGATGCATAACTCACCTTTTTTGATACTAAACAGTCAGAAATCCTGAATATTTCTTCAGTATGACTAATCCAACCCATCGCCTGAATTGGATTAACTGTACCCTCAAAGTTAAGGGCACCGCTGGCTTTGAAATCTTTGAACTTACAACCTTTCGGCTGCTCAATTTGGGCACCATAGGTAGAGTTATCAGAATCAGATTCATTATTCTGGACTTGTTTAACTTTTCTCTTATTCTTTCTATCATCACGTCTTTTAGCTTCAGCCTCATCTCTGGCCTGAAACTGTTCTTGCATAATCTTATTTTGTTGTTCAGAATGTTGGGCTAAAAGTTGTTGCATCATTTCAAACATCTGTTGGGGAGTCATGTTCTTGGGAATGTCACCTGATCCTGACATCTTTACTGAAAATTAAAAATCATTTAACTATCAGTTTATAGACTTAGATCTATGTACCCTTTTTCCCATCCTAACAGTCTGTACATTCTATCTCAGTTCAAACCACCTAAATGATTGATACATATGTATTGCTTCAGTTTGAGATCAAGTAGTACTCACGTAATACTTGATTCACTCAAACTATGGGCTCTGATACCAACCTGTGAAGACCACCCCTCACGGGGTAGTTCTCACGAGTCTAGGTCCCACATCATGCAACACGATAACAATCATAACTAAGATAGTGTAATTAAGTTGCGGAATTATAAGTACAAACATATTAAGATTAAGTTTAATACAGTTTAAAATTTTCAAATTAAACATATAAAGGGTACCATCTAATGTAATACATGACATCATACAACCATATCAAATCTACCCAAAACCACCACAATTGTCATCTTCCAATCAGTACCAAAAGGGTTTGCTGAGTAGAGGTCTATGAAAACTTCTGTCTTGATCTTGTAAGACCTAAGAACTAGGTCCGGCAGGTGACTTTCCTTTATCTTTTCCTGTAAAAATGTAAGTAGCAACTGTAAGCAATGCTTAGTGAGTAAATAGAATTTCAAATTATCATGCTTTATCAAGAGGATCATAAGTTCTAGCGTGATTTGTCTTGACTGCCGCTACAGCCACTCATGATCGAGACATAGTAGTCATAGAGTCGGATGATGTTCAAGCCACGCTCACACTTAAATCGTGGGGATCAGCCACATACTGGGCTAGCTACCAGTAAATCAACATGGCGGAACATCGGAGTATCATACCAAGTTCAATAGAACTGGTGAAATAGCATGGTCTAGAACAATAGACCGTCAAGGCTAATCATCTTAAACTGAATCGATATATCAAAGGTGCGAACAATAGTGAAGGATAAATAATCAATGTCATGATAGCAATAAATCTCATAGCAATATCTGAAATGAACTGTAAATGCAATGTCATATGAAATGATAATCAAATAGCTATCATGATACACTGGGCATCACCGTACCATGGTGAGCACAGGTCTCAATTCAGCTGATCATATATGAATGTGAAATTAATCTATCATCAACAATATTTCTCAACCGGAAATCTCGCATGTAAATCTGAATATCTATAACTCACAGGTCTGAGGTCTTTATCAAGCAGATATAAAATCCACCACCTGAGTTATCTCAGGATTTAAATCTTTGCTCTTTATCTATCTGATCTCTGTCAATTTTTTTCAATTCTGTGACCCGCTTTCAATCTCTTAAATCTTTTAAATCTTTGTTCAGAGTTTAAATGAACTTGTCCAGAAACATATCATATCAATGTCATCAGCTTTTAGCTTTAAAATCATTATTTCATCTGGTCCTGATAACTGATAACTCGTTAATGATTTTGCATTCTCTTTGACTTTTTGTAATCTTAATGAGATATAATATCAATACATCTCATATTGCTTTAATCAATCTTTCATCATAAATTCATGGGTACTGAATTTATAAAACATTATTTACTTGTTATTTTAATTTATCAAAATAATCCATTCGAATCCGGATCCCCCAAATTCGGACCATCCGGATTGGTCATCCGGATTGGTCATCCGGATTCGGACCTATCCGAAATGGGTTAACCGGATTCGGACCGGCTAAGCCATCCGAAATAGCATCCGAAATGGGGCATCCGAATTAGGACATAGGGACCGAATTAGGATCATCGAAAATGCACTATCCGAATTTGGGTTTTCAAACCAGACCGTCCAAATTGGAATCCGAAAGTGGAACACCATCTGAATTCAAGGAGGTCCGAAACATGGAAATCCGAATTTGAGCTTCTCATCCGAATTCGGAGAACCGAATTCGGACCCCGTATCTTTATACTTTCTAGATTTTTGTTCTTCATGTTCTAACATATGTTCATACGGATTTTTAACAAAAATTCACTAAATCCATATTTATCAACATGCAACTTAATATAGTGTTATAGTATCATTATTAGGTTGATTTTATACTATTTTCCCTAACAATAACATCCTAAATTGATCAAAATGGTCCAAAATATAAACTTTTTGTCAAGAACATATAAATTATAAAAATTTCAGATTTGTTGCTATTTTGGACGATCCAACCCACGAATTTTGTTTCTATAACTTCTAGTTACTTAAATTCATCATAATCTACTAAAATTTTATACATGCAACACATATTTTTCATCTTTTAATTCCTTGGTTTCGGTTTTTAACTAAACCGAACCAAACCATAAAATTTCGAAAATTAAAGGGATTTTTAGCTTGAAAATCTTGTAGATTATTGTTGTATGATGTTGCTTGTAACTCCTTCTTGGATTTATTCTTCAATTGATGGAAATTTATGGATTTTTCATGGATAATTAGTGAAGTATCCGTAGGTAGAGAGAGAGAGAGAGTAAATGTCTTCAATATGTGTTAATGGCAATTTAATTCTTAATTTTTGGTTTTTATATATTTACTTTGATAAATACTCATTTAATCCCCCTACACTTTTATTATTTTACATCTCTTTTATTTTTATCATTTAATAATTTGTAACATTTAACTAGTTTATAAAATCAATATACTTTAATATAATAATTTCATACTTCATTAAATTACAAATCAGATAATGTAATAAAATTTACATTATTTGGATCAAATACAGAAATTAAGGTTCAGATAAAAGCTGGGTTGTTACATTACTGATTCCAATTTACAAACTCAAGGAACCTTCGTAGACCCAACCTAACCTACAAATGCATATATAATAGTTTTATTTCATCAATATTAAAGTTGCGCTTTGAAAGAATGATCATATCCAATGACACTGGTAAAAATCTCCAATTATCATACAATAGAAACGTATTATAAAACACACATAAAGTGATGTACACTTGTTTTACAGAAACAGTAACATTGAGCAATAAAACAACACTAGAACTGCAAGGGAAACAGGAAAAAACTATGGCTCCGTATGTTTACCAGACTACCAAAAAATTTCTCAAATCCTCAAGCGAAAGTCATATTAATCAATGGACTCAGTTTTTCGTTGTTCTACAAATTGAATCTAATTTTATATCACAAGAAATTGGGGATATATACCTTTCAGATGTTGCGAGGAGAGGGAGAACAGGATGGCGCCGATAAGGAGAGCATCAGCAAGGCGAGAAAAGTCCAATCATTCAAATCCAAATCGTTGCATCCTAAGGAGAAAATGAGAAATTGCAAATCGCATATCATAGAATCGAAATCCTAACAGATTTTAAGAAAATGGATTTTACCTTTTAAACATCATGCAGCGGCAGACATCGAGGAGAGAGTGAAGAGCGGCAACAACGCCGATGACAGAGAGATGATCCATGGAGGAGCATCGAAACGAATCACCAGTGGTATATAAGCAGAGAAAATGCTTAGAAAGAAGATACGATTTGGCCGCATTTGGATTTTAGGTCATAAAGATTTGAAAAACCAAAAATTTAATACTTCACGATAAAAGGAGAAAAATGAGGTGTTGTTAATTAATTTAAAATATAATAATAAAAGTATTATTATAAAAATTAATAAAATAATAATGTTCGAAAATTTAACTGATATAGATTTGGTTTGTTGCATATGCCAAACATGTGACCAACCTTTTATACGTGGACTTTTTATGGTAAGATTTGATTATATATTTTAGTTTTTTTATTTAAAAAATTCACATTGTTTACTATAGCCATAACTGATCATATTTATTAACTTAAGGACCATTTTCTTTAGGGCGCCCTTTTATTTATAACTAAAAATTATCTTTTATAATTTTAGTAAATAATTCATAAGTATTTTGTATCTGTAATTTGTTTTAATATTTTGAGCTAATACTTTAGAATGGTTTATTTAACCAATTGTATTTTGCTTGTAACTACACGATAAAGAAATTCAGTGACATATGTAGTGTATTGTATATAAGTGTTACAAATTCAACGACACATACAGTGTTTTATATGGATGTCACAACTTCATTAACACACATAGTCTCTTATATATATGTCACAATTAGCGACACATTTTGTGACATGTAAATATATGTCACAACTTTAATGACATGCATAGTGTTTTGTTCATGAATGTCACAACTTCAGCGATGCATATAGTGTCTTGTATATAAATGTGACAAAATCAACAACAGACTTAGTGACATGTGTGTATATGTCACAACTTTAGCGACCTATATAGTGTCTTGTATATAAATGTCACAAAATCAGTGACATATTTGGTAACATGTGTGTATCTGTCACAAGTTTAGCAACACACATAGCGTCTTATATATGAATGTCACAAAATAAGCGACGTGTCTAGCGTCAGTGAGTGTATGTCGCAAAATCAATGACATGTATAGTGACTTGTGAATAAATGTTGCTAAAAATAGCGACGCACATAGCGATGTTGGTGACTTCTTCATTACAAAACATGACACTAAGTTTATCACTGAATAGTGACATGCAAATAAATGTCGCTAAAAATATCGCTGAATGACTTTTTTCTTGTAGTGGTTAGTGTGGGCATTGGAGTACAGTTAGACACGTTATACTTTTTCAACAAATCACTGATGTATTTAGACTGGTTTATTAAAATTTCATGTTTCAAGTTGTCTAACTTGTAGCCCTAGAAAGAAATCCATCTCTCCCATCATTATTATTCAATTTTTTTTTGTTATTAATTGAGAAAAGTTTTGATAGTATACAAGACTAGCAGAGCAAAATAAAACTTCATCAACATATATCTGTATAACAATTATATGCTCGCCTCACTTCTTCTAAAAGTAATGTAGTGTCAACTTTACCTTTTGAGAATCCACAACGCAAAAGATAAGAAGTTAGAGCGTCAGCCATAAAGTGATTTATCTAAAAGGTAAACATGATCTGAATTGTTGGGATCCACAAAGCCTTCAGGTTGATTGACACATACTTCTTCCTTAGCAACCCATCTATAAAGGCAGTTTTCACATCCATCTAGTATATAGTGAAATTTTTATAGACAGTAAATGCAAGAAACATCCAGATTGCCTTTATCCGTTCAACTTGAGCAAAGGTTTCATTGTAGTCGATCCCTTCTTGATAATTGCATTCTTTAGCTACCAGACGAGCTTTATTATTCATAACAACTTCACTATCCACTTTCTTGTTATTGAAAACTCATTTTTGTTCCAAATTGAATTGGTTTTATCATAGGGTCTTTCCACAAGTCTCCAGACCTTCAATCTCTCAAATTGATTGAGTTGTTCTTGCATCGCAACTATCCAATCAGAATCTGTCAATGCTTCTTTCATCATTTTCGGTTCAATCTTACTCAGAAATGAGGAATATAAACACTCATCAGCAGTAGCTCTCCTTGTTCTCACTAGTGTAGAAGGATCACCAATGATCTGATGAATTGGATAACCTTTGTCCATTTATTCTCATGAACCAAAGGTTGATAAGCATCCCGAGTAGCATTACTATCAATATGTGCATTAGGATCAGATGAAAGAATTGGATTCATAACATGAGTTATAGAGATTGTGTCAGAAGGGTTTTCAATAAGAGTTGGTGAAACTGTAACTAACAGATTTTCTACTGAAGTTGGGGTACTTTGGATTGGATCATTGTTAACAGGAGATTAAGGAATTTCAGGATTTTCAGTTGGAATTTGTACAATAGGACTGGTACAATCCAATCTGGAGAGGTAGGTACTATTACTAATTTTGAATCAGTTAGTTATAAGTTCCCAAAATATTCTTTATAGATATTTTCAAACAATAAGTATATATCTAAATTCAATGAAGTGTTAGAAGATGTAGTAACAACTGGTTTTGGACCAGACTATTCTACAATAATACATCTTTGATGTTCGGGTCCTAAATTGTGGTGTTCAGAAGTCATCTCAATAGCTTCATCCAATTGTACGTTCACGCTTTCGACTACTATCCTTGTATGCTTATTGAATAGGTGAAAAGTCTTTGAGTCATTGCCATAGCCTAGAAAAATTCCCTCATCTGCTTTTGCATCGAATTTACGAAGATACCTCATATGTCGCTTCAGATATGCAAGAATGAACATATGCATCCATGTCTTCTTTCTTTCTCATCAAGCATACATCATCAAGTTCGTGCACTTGTAGTACTCAAATTTCTTCAAAATCTTTCTACAGTCCTTGGCAAAGTGTCCTGGCTTGCCACAGTTAAAACATGTCTCTTTGTCTTCTCCACTCTTCTTATCCCCATCTTTGTGACTAGTCTCACCAATTTCAAAATGGGATGCATCATTATTATATTTTCGTGATCCAAAAGAGTATCTCAATCTGTTGTTAGTTGCGGGTGTCAGGATCTAATAAATACTACCTAAGATTAACTGGTTTGAATTGATCAGAGTATAAACCAATAATCTTGTATTGAATCAAAGTCCAATTAAGAAGTTTGCGGAATAACACTTAATTGTTTCTAAAAAAAACTTTCAGAATCAAACACAAATAAATATAATTGAATAGACAAAGTTGCTTGTATTGCTAAACTCAATGATTACAATCACCTCTAATCTGTTTGATTAAACAAAGAACACAAATTGTTCTTAGGGTTTTACAACCTTAGAGGCTTATGAAAACTTTAAACAAAAAGAAATTACAAACTTGAACGTGCAGATACTTGTTACAATAGAAAAACCTATTCTATGTATTTATAATGCTTTCTGATTTGTTTCCTTGAAGGACTCTGACTTCTCTGATAGTAGATATGCTTGAATCTTCATGTAAATATCTCTTCCTGAATATCAGCACTTTCTGTTTATGAAACTGTTGAGTAGCTTGAACAGAGCAGCTTGAATGAATATACTCTGGCAGGTTGAACTTTTACACTAACAACTCGAACTTCTTCAACTAACAGCAAGAACTTTAACTTACACAGAAAATCTACTAACAGTTTGAGAAATCTAACTAACAACTTGAACTACTTAGAATATTTCCCAACAATCTCCCCCTAACTTAAATTCTATACACAAGATTTTAAGTTCTATACAAATAAGGAAATAAAGCAAGCGAAACTGTTATTTACAAACCAAGGCTTTCCAAAAAAACTTACAACTGTGCAAGTTTCTGATTGACTGCCTTCAAAAATTCTTTCTTCAGATCTTCTCTATCACAATATATTCTCACTGATCTCATCTGAAGTAACAAAGCCATTGGAAGATCATAAAATTCAAAAATGAAGTACATACCGGATCCATTTGCAAGTTTGAGTCTATAAGTCTTTGATTTGACAAACAGATCAACTTGTGCAATCTTCATCTCCTTGGCATCTTCTATATCTTTCCTTATTGACTCAGGATCAAAAATGCTCTTCAGATCTTTGATAGCTTGCTTTACTTGTGGAAGAGAGGATCTAACTTGGGTTACAGACCCAACATGATGCATTCTTGTGAGCTCATCTCTGGTCATCCCTTGGACTATATGCATTAAGCTCTTATACTCTTCCTCTGGACCAAATTCCTTTCTTACTACAAATTGATATTTTAAGTCAATGTTGTCCATTGGCTTGGCATACCAGTAATTAATAAGAGGTTTTGTGAAGTCATGCTGGTCTAAGGATTTCTCTATTTCCATCACTTTCTGAAGTTGATGCTCAAATAGTACCCTTTTCACCTGATCAAGTTTTGCCTATGAAATTGTATCTGATTGAGGAATAGAAGCAGCAGCTTGAACAGAAGGAGCAGGATCACTCACACCAGCTTGAACATTACTTATACCAGTTTTAACTGGTTCTTGTTGACTTTGGACCTCTTGGGAGACTTTGGCTACCTTACATTTTTCCATCTCTTTGTCATGGATGTCCTGCAGCCTCTCTGTAGACATGGACTGAGCCATCTTCTTTGGAATACCAGCTAAAAAGGCAAAATTGATCAAGAACCTTCTATGCTCAGCCTTTGAATGCCTTGTTGGCATTTTCCTCTTCCTTTCATTTTGATTGACCACAAACCTTCTTAGGTAATCACCTAAGGTTTCATCATGTTGCATTGGGACCTGGGTTTGCTGGTCTAAAGCCTGATCTTGTTCTTTTGCCATCAATCTGGCAACTCAGCATCATAGGCAATCTGGGCTTCTCTAGAAGAAAATTTGTGCTTTGGAGACTCAATAAGAATACCCTTGCCCTTATCCTTGGTTGCAGAATATGTAGGTTGGACTGTACTGATGGGAGCTTGAATTCCTTCTCTTATAACCACTCCAGTTGTTCTTGTAGGAGCAGCTTGAGTTTCTAGACTAACAGCTTGAGCAGCTGTTGGGACTGCTAGCCTAGAATCTTGGACTGTTGGAGCTGCTTGGACTAATGGAGGGATCTCCTGATTCTCCCCCTTTTTGGAAGCATTGTTTTGGTCAGGAGTACCTACAACCTTTGCCAAGTGGGTTCGAATCAGTTGCTCTAATTTAGTGATCTTATTTCCACAAAGGGTGAACCCCTTATGAAGATAATCCATTCGTTGATTTTGAGCAGCTTCTGTCTGTCTGAGTGCAATGATTTGTGCCCCCTGTGCAGCAATAATGGATTGATGGTATTCCAGCATTGCTACAACAGGTTGCAGCTTAGGATCCGTTAAAAGCATAAGTTGCAGACTAGCCTCAAGATCAGCAAACGAATGTGGTGCTTGTGATCTATCACTGGCAGGAATTCCAGAAGTAGAAACCTCTGGGCCCTCTGTTCTTGGTACTAGGGACTTCCAGATGGTGCTTGCACACCTTCTGTTGCCATGGGTGTGGTCTTATTGATGTTGGCACTATCCTGTGCCTCTTGTGCAGAAGCAACAGTAGTGTCAGCCAGAGAGCCCATATGGACAACCTCTGTAGAGATGTCCACCTCCAAATTGAGGTTGGGAGAGACCTCAGTGGGTGCCCTTTGGATATTCTGTGCAGAAGTGTCCTCCTGCACAGGGATATTTTGCTCTTGTAAGAGGGCTGAGGAGGAAGGAGCTCCTGGACCTCTTTTCGTTTTATATAATATGATTGGGGATATGGGTTTAACAATAGGAACAGAAGGCATTTGAGTATCATGAGGAGTGGGTTGGGGTCCTGGGGGTGTAGCAGTAATGTTAGGCTGAGCCTGCTCAGGACCCTCTCCTCTGTTTCTTGGAATGATGCCCAATTGCAGATGGCAATGGGACATCAACAGACAAAACATTGGCACTTGTTTTTAGAAGCCATTTTATTGAAGGTAAAGAGTGCCTATGGGAAACATGAATCCTTTTATGTACATTGAAAACCATGTTGCCTGCAATAACAGTACCTTTACCTGTAACCTTACCTCCTTTGGAGTTTCCTCAAAATGCAACAAACCCTCCATCAAAGCCTTTGAAATTTGACAAGCACTTAGAATTGCCTGTCATGTGCCTAGAGCATCCACTGTCCAAATGCCATCTTATTTTATGAGGTGACCTGTGGTTGCCCTGCACAAATAAAAGCTTAGTTAGTAGTGGAGTAAACCCAAACCAAGTTGGTTTTGGGTTGTCCTTGTGCATTAACATAACTAAACACTGTCTTTGATTTCTTATACTTAGTGAGATCCACTGATGGATTTTGTGGAGAGTACTTAGTTATCACATGAGGTATCCAGGTGTTTTGTCCATCCTTTTCAATACCAGTCTCGGATGATCCAAGACCAGTCCCAATTTTGAGCCTAGCAGTCTGAACTGAGTCTGTAGTGCTAACAGCCTGAGAATTTGCACTAGCAGGCTCAACTTTAGACTTGGCAGTTTCAACATTTGTAGCAACAGGTTCACCTGAGTTTTTACCTTTAACACACCATATTTGTTTAAAATTTAATTTTGGTTTAGCTAAAACTTGTTTTTGGTGTGTGGACTGTTTCTTATCTACTTTTGAGAACCTGTGATCAACTGTTTTCTTTGGAACTGATGCAGTAAGAGGTTTGGCCTTCGAATTTTTTGAATTTTGAGAGTTTGTCTTTTTATGAATCACAGTCTGTTTTGCAACAGATGGTTTATAAAAGCAATCCCTGGCCAAGTGATTTTTCCTGCCACAATGGAAGCATTTTTTGACTGTTTGAATAAGAGAACCAGTTTTATTGGATAATATCTGGTTTTTGTTCCTTTGATTTCCCCTTACCTGCTGTTGTTTGGGAAACTTTTGGACACCATGCTTTTGGCATGTGCAGATTGGAACATTTTTACCCTTTTTATTCTTTGATGAAGATGCAGTGTTACAGTTAGAAGGTACAGAAATCTGTAGAGCAGCATTGCATACACTCATCTTCTCCTTTCCTTTCATATTGGGGATTTGGATTTCTATAGGTGCACTCATTGTTTTGTGTTCTTTTTCAACTGCTGTGCACTCACAGTCTCTATTTTGAATCAGATCTTCTTTAGATTCAGGACTGTTTTCAAGGATAGGATCTACAGTGGTCATACTCTCATCTAATGGTTCATTAACAAGCCTATCAGCAACTTCACTCATTGGATGAATGTATTTGTTGTTGTATGGAGGTGGAGCAGCTCTGTATCCTATACCTTCTTTGGGATTGAGCTGAGATTTTACCCTATCTTTAAATTGGACTTCTATTAGATGTTCCAGCTTTTGATTTGCCAATTTGAAGTTTCCTAGATCTATATTGACAGATTCTAGTTTCTTATTAGCCTCTAACACCTTTTGTTCAGTCTCTTCTAATTTTTTATTAAAGGATTCTATTTTCTTATTCAACTCCTTTTTCTCCCACTCATGATATGTTCTATAATGTCACATTTGAATTTCATTATCCTTATAGTCATTGATCTGTTTTTCAAGATCCTCTATGGCCTGCATGTATTCGTATCTCCTTTCTTCCATCTTAGCTAGAGTTTTACACATGCTCTCATTATGATCTCTGTACTTTTTATCCATAGTTTTGCATGTTTGAGAGCAGAGTTTAGAATTTACCTCAGATGGTAGTTCAGTGGAAGTGACATTTGATGTTTCTGCCATTAGAGCTTGATTTTGAAACTCTTCCTCTGTCTGATCACTCCAGTCAAACACATTGTCTTCTTGAGAAACAAGTGCTTGTGATGATGAAGCCTGATTAGTCTGCTGAGGTCTTGATGGATGTTGACCTTGAGATCTGCATTCTCTGGCAAAGTGACCAAGCTTGTGACATTTAAAACACTCAACTATTGACTTATCAAAAGCTGGTTTGCCTTCTGCTCTGGCTTGAAAGTTGGATCTGCCAGTTCTTTTTAGAAACCTTTTCGCCCTCATGGTCAGCATTGCATGTTGCCATTTCAGATCCATCTCTTCTAGGTCATCTGGATGAATCTGTTCTAGATCTTCATCATTTAGAGCAAACAGTCCATCATTGGCAACAAAAGCTTCATAGGGAGCTTCAGTAGAGTTACCATCACCACCTGAAAAGGAATCACGGCAATTTGATTTTTCAGATGACAGAAGAGCAGTGTTGCGATTATAAGAAAAAGATTTCTTTTTAGTGTCAATCTCAGTTTCAAACACTCTCAGACTGTTGTACAGATCATCCAGCTCTATTTTATCAAGAGTGTCTTTTGTTCTCCATTAAGCAGCATAGACTGTCCACTCTTCACCAAGAGATCTAAGGAATTTTCTATTTACTTCGTCTTGATCCAGGCTGACTTTTGCACTCTCCAATTCACTTATCAGTTTGTTGAACCTGTCAAAGATTTGAGTAAGGTTTTCATTCTTGCCACCAGAAAAGTTCTCATACTGCTGTTTCAAAAGATCCTTTTGATTTCTCTTGGTACTGGCATTCCCAGCAAATCTTTTCTCTAAAGCAATCCAAAGAGAATGAGCAGTATAAAACTTTTTAAACTGATGTTGATAAGCATTAGGAATGGCTATTTGTAGAAGTGTAAGAGCTTTCACTTCATTCTTTGTAGCCTTTCTTTCAAGTTCAGTTTTTGGAGGAGTTTTGATGGGTTTGCCATCAGCATCAAGTTCAGGATCAACTGCAGGAGGAAATTCAACAGCTTCCCATATGGCATAATCAATGAATTGAATATGCTGTTGAATCCTGAGTTTCCACATCTCAAACTCAGTGGGCTTGAGCATAGGCACTTTGAGTCCTTGCCCAGATCCACTATTGCTATTTTCAAATTCCATTACAGAAAATCTAAAATTTTAAAAGAAAGCTTCTGACTTTGAAAACAAAGAACGACCTGGCTCTGATACCACTTGGCAGGATCTAAAAAATACTACCTAAGATTAACTGATTTGAATTGATCAGAGTATAAACGAATAATCTTGTATTGAATCAAAGTCCAATTAAGAAGTTTGCGGAATAACACTTAATTGTTTTTTTTTTAAAAACTTTCAGAATCAAACACAAATAAATATAATTGAATAGACAAAGTTGCTTGTATTGTTGAACTCAATGATTACAATCACCTCTAATCTGTTTTATTAGACGAAGAACACAAATTGTTCTTAGGGTTTTACAACCTTAGAGCCTTATGAAAACTTTAAACAAAAAGCAATTACAAACTTGAACGTGCAGATACTTGTTACAATAGAAAAACGTATTCTATGTATTTATAATGCTTTCTGATTTGTTTCCTTGAAGGACTCTGACTTCTTTGATAGTAGATATGCTGGAATCTTCATGTAAATATCTCTTCCTGAATATCAACACTTTCTGTTTATGAAACTGTTGAGCAGCTTGAATCACTGAGCAGCTTGAACAGAGCAGCTTGAATGAATTTACTCTGGCAGCTTGAACATTTACACTAACAGCTCGAACTTCTTCAACTAACAGCATGAACTTTGTACTTGCACAGAAAATCTACTAACAGTTTGAGAAATCTAACTAACAGCTTGAACTACTTAGAATATTTCCCAACAGCGGCCTTGTAGAATTTCTTCCGTTGATCATTGACTTTTGAAAGAAGACCATGCCCTATTTGAAATTATCTTCGTCAGAGTCAGGATCATCCCTGGAATCAGAATCATTTAGCAGTTGGAATCTCTTCTTCAGCTTTAGTAGCTTCTTGTTAGCAATTAGAGCTAATGGATCAACCACTTACTTTTTTGGTATCCGAAAAAGTGCATGAGCTTAAACATGTAAAGCTTTTGACACTTTCCCTTGATTGAGATTTAGGCACTCAAAAACCATGTGAAACTCCAGTTCTTCTAGATTCTTATTCTGGGTTATGTTTGATACATATGACTTCCATTCATCTCCCAGATTCATGAGAACTTTAACATTAATCTCCACCTTCCCTTTATTAACATTGATCTTGTTAAACTCATTTAGGAGATTCCATAGCATCAGATATCTGTCTACAAGCAACTCATTTTATTTAGCCTTAAAACCATCATAGCTTTGAAGGAGTCCATTAACTTTCGATCTTGTGCCCAGCTCTGTAAACTGCATTGTTAGGCACAAAAAGCCCTCAATAAAATCTGTTCTATATCATAGGGGGAGATTTCTAATCAAACCTGTTTGATACACTTAAGGAGAGAATTTAAGGCTTTTTAATGCCTTATTGAAACCTGATAAGTGTTTCGCAAAATCAGCCTAAGTCATGACACTGTTACATTAGTTGTAACTTGGCAGATTGTCAAAGCTCTCCAAAATTGTTGGACAAGTTTGACAAAATCTGTCTAAGCTGTTCATGTCTGTTGAACAGTTTTGACTCAAGTAAGTGTTCTACCTATTCTTTGTGAATAGGTTTTAAATATTAGGGAATTTTTTTCCATGTCCTCATGCAAAGTCTTGGACGTAAACATTAGTCTACATCTCAAGACAAAGTGGAAAATCAGAACCTGCTGATTCTGCCACAGCTATTCTGAAGCATGAAGACAAAGAGGATATCTGAAATAGGTGACAGGCCATTTCATATATCAAAATAGCATTACAAGAAAGAATAAAAGTCTCAAGTTGACATTCCTCTTTAAGGTAAAGCTGTGGACGACAGGGACAAAAAGGAAAAGACAAAGGATTCTGCTGCAAGTGGACAAACCCTGATTTGTAAGATTTATGCAGAAAAGTAATCTTGTCTTTTTGCAAGACATTCCCACTTTCTCTACAACCAATGAAGAAGCTTCAATGAGATTCTGTGTATGAGTATAAAATAGAAGACATCCATAAACAAAGAACGTGTCTTGCAAAGCAAAGTGTGTTTTTCATGCATGTAAGTTCTGTTTCAACTTAGAGTGATATAGCTGAGTGTGTCTAAGTTGTTCAACCTCAAAGTTCTTCAGTCTGTGTCTTGTGTAAACAGTGAGTGAATCTTAGTGAGTCATTTCATTGTAACTAGTCTGAGTGAGTCTTAGATTACTTTAAGGTCTGTTGTTTCAATTCTGTCATCTCAGTTTGGATCATTCCACAATCCAAACTTGTTTGTAATTTAACAAGTGTTAATACATACATACAAACATTGAGAAAAAGTGTGTGATAAAGGATTAACTGTATTCACTCGCCCCCCTCTACAGCTTATCTAAACATACTTGGGATACCTTTTGGTACCCACAACTGGTATCAGAGCCATCTTAGAGTGTGTATCATCTCTAGATCTCTCATAACTTCCCATTTCCCACCATGGACAACAATGCTTCAATATCGTCTTCCTACTATGACAATGGCTCTATGACCAAACCTCCTAAGCTTAATTATCAAAACTTCTCAGGCTGGAAATGTAGAATGATGCTATATCTTGAAAATCTGGACGTTCAACTTCTAGAAACAGTGATGGAAGGTCCTTATGTACCAACTTCTGTAACTCTCATTACTCCATCTGCAGAAGGTGTTGTTCCTGAAGTCAGGACCATTAAGAAAGAAAAAGCTCAATGGACTGATGAATATAAGTGATTGGTGGCCCTTGATGCAAAATCCAGGAACAACATTGTAATCTGTCTTCCTGATGATGTGTTCAAACAGGTTGAGAGAATGAAGACTGCCAAAGATATGTGGGACCCTCTATGCACTGTCTATGATGGTCCCACCATCACATTGGATAACAAGATTAACAATCTTGTTAGACAATATGAGCTGTTCTTTTCTAAGCCTAAGGAGAGCCTCACTAAAACCTACACCAGGTTCACTGCACTAATAAATGATCTCAAAGTTGTTGGATCACTAAGGACAGTTTAATCTTGGTAAACAAGTTCTTAGACATCTTGCCTGAGGAGTGGAACTACTTTTCAACTATTCTTAGAAACTCAAGTACTATCAGAAGCATGGATCTAGTAAACCTCTATAGGTCCTTGTGAATGATGAACAATCAAGGATGCAGAAGAGAAATGCCTTGAAAATGTCTAAGAGAGGTTCAGCCTTAGTGGCTAATGTGTAGCAACCTGTAAATCAGGTGTGTGATATGTTCACAAGCTGACTCTCAGGCTAATGATAACTTAGAGGTCACTTCAGAGGAAGAAGAGGGATGTGAAGATCTTGGTGAACTTGATGATGAGCAAATGATTGTCATGCTTGTTAGAGTGTTTAACAAGAAAAAGTTTAGGAATAGAATGTCCCAAAGGAAATCAAGTGATATAAAAAAAGAAAGCATTTGGCAAATCTAAGGCTGAGTGCTTTTAATGTGGAAAAACTGGTCACATAGCTGCAGACTGTGTGTCCAAATCTGTTGGCTCATCATTTAAACCTCACAAGATAAACAGAGATGATGACTATAGGGTTAAGTATCTCATAGCCATGGCTAAGCTGAAAAAGTTGGAAGACTCTGTGGCTTCTAACAAACAGAAGGGACTGATGGCTGAAACCTGTGATTGGGAAGACTCTGACTCATCCTCTGATGAGGAAGATAAGAACTGCTGGTGGCTAATACTGAAGTTCCTTCTACAAGCAACTTCAAACAAAATCTTGCAGAAGCTGAAGCTCTTATCTCTTTGGAAAACTGGAATCCACAGTGATGTACAAGGTACAAAATTTTAAAGATTACGATTTTGAAGAAAAAGATAAGATGTTTGATTTCCTATTCGTGGATGTAAAAGCTGCTTTTGAGAAGCAGGATGCTTTAAAGACTGAGATTTTAAATTTAAAAACTGATCTTGAACTAAAAACTAATGAACTTGACAGTTTTCATAAGTTGAAAACAGAGCTTGATGAAGTAAAACACATCAACACAATTTTGTTAGAAGAAAAGAGAGAAGCAGACTTAAAGCATTCAAATCTCCAAAAGATTGTTGATTCTTGGTGTCATTATGCAAAAACAGTCAATCAATGTATCAATGAGCAAATTCCTGATCAAATCCAAGCATATTTTGGAGGAGACCTTGATATGACAGCTTCAATTGTTGAAATCAAAAATCTGGAAAAAGATTTGTCTACTCTTGGTGAACTTCCAAATACTTTTATTCAAAATGTAAATGGAAAACGTATTTCAATAAACATGTTTGTCAGATCTCAAAATATTGATAGTTCATGTGTGAAATTTATAAAGTCTGGTGATAGGATGTGTTCTCCATCAACCTACACTGCCAAGTGCCCAACTGCCACACATGAACAGCTTAATGGAAAAGGTGTTGAATCCGTAGTCATGGTTGCTAAACCTGTTGATAAGACAGGTTTTGGGACCAAGATTAAGCGTCCATTCAATGCTGAATTCTTCGGAAAGAATTTTTCAGAAGGAAAGCAGCTTAGAAACAACAAGGGTAAGTCTCATGTTGGAAGTAAAACTACTCTGGTTTCAAATAAGTTTTCAAATCATAGTTGTAAATTGGTTATGAATGAAAGAAATCCTTTTATGAAAACCAAATAAGATGATCATTCTACCACAAGTTTGTAAAAGTCATCAAATCTCAGTAAATGCAAAGGCAAAGCCATTGCTCAACCTTAGAAAACCATATATAAGTTTTCCAAAAATTTGGAACAACGATAGACTGTTAAATTGCCTATCTTTGATCTCTGTTCTCCTTAAACGAGGAAAGAAGATACAGGCAAAGCTGTTACAGATGAACTTCTTATAAAATATGCTGGTCTGTCTAAAACAGGTCAAATCGTTGTAAAACCTATTGATAATACCAAGAGAGAAAATTCATAATGTGTCTCTGAGAGTTCTTGTTTCAAAAAATCTAAAAAGAGAAGATGTTACAGATGTGGAAAGAAAATTCATATGGCCAAATATTGTACTGCAATTGAGGACATAAGGCCCATTGACATTGTTAATTTCAATACTACAAAATTAAGCAGTGTTGGAAGTACAATGTAAATGAGGAAAGTATCTCAGTAGATACAATCCAAATGGTGTTGATCTGAGTGGTCCATCAACAAATGTTGATGAAGATGGAGAACTCATCCCAGTGACGAGTTCCCCTAAGGACTAATGTTTCCTCTTGTTACTCTGCAGGTTAGACAACCAAACCAGGTTTGGTACTTGGACAGTGGCTGCTATGACCACATGATAGGTTGCAAGGATTTGCTAAGTATTCACAGGCCTGAAAAAGGTCCAAAGGTCACCTTTTGTACAATGACTATGGATCCACAGAAGGATATGGTACTCTGTTTGCTGCAGCTGTAACTTTCAACAAAGTAGCCTATGTGTATGGGCTAAAACATAACCTTGTAAGCATCAGTTATCTGTGTTATGCTGGCAACAAGGTTAACTTTGATAAGCACTTACGAAACATATTGGATCCTTAGGATAAAGTTGTGTTATGTCCACAAAGAAATAAATCTGCTGATCAAACAACTGAGACCTGTTTCATCTCAAGGAGCAATGCAGACCTCACCTGGTTATGGCACAAAAGAGTCTCACATCTAAACTTCAAGAACATCAACAAACTCTGAAAGAAAGAGTTAGTAATAGGTTTGCAATCTATAACATTTGTTTAGGGTAAACTCTACTCAGCTTGTGCGAAGGGTAAGCAAAGAAAGACATCTTTTAAGTCTAAACATAATTTCTATATTGATTCACCTCTCTTCCTATTCCATATGGACTTGTATGGACCTATTAATGTCCCAAGTCTAGGAGGAAGAAGATACACCTTAGTAATGGTTGATGGGTTCTCCAGGTATGCAAGGGTGATCTTCCTAAAGACTAAGGGAGAGGCTGCAAGAGAAATATTGTCTTTATAAAAAAGGATGGAGGTTCTAAATTCTACCCAAGTCAAGTAGCTCAGAAGTGATCATGATACTGAGTTCAAAAATAGTACTCTTAAGGACTTTTGTGAAGAAAGAGGCATTTCTCAAAACTTCTCAGCTGTAAGAAGTCAACAACAAAATGGAGTTGCTGAGAGGAGAAACATGACTCTTATAGAAGCTGCTAGAACCATGATGTGTGCATCAGGTCTCCCTTCATCAGTTTGGATTGATGCTGTCAACACTGCTTGCTTCAGTTAAAACAGATTCTTAGTGGTAAAAAGGTTCAATAGAACTCCTTATGAACTACTCAAAGGGAGAAAGCCCAATATAAGCTATTTCCATCTGTTTGGATGCCCTTGTTTCATTCTAATCCAAAGGGACCAACTGGCTAAATTTGAACCCAAAGCTGATGTAGGAGTCTTTGTTGGATACTCAGCAGTTTCCAAAGCCTACAGAGTATACAACCCCAGGAGAAAGTGTTGGTACACCCGGTGTGACGATAACAGTCTTGTTTTTGTAATAGATAGTGCTTTATTAATGCAAGTCATTATTGTTTGTTCATATTTATGTCTTAAGTTTGTGATTGTGAATTGTATTCATATTGGCATGTTAAGTTCATGATTGTAAGATAAATTCATGAGATATGAACTTATGGTGATAAGTTCATGAGGCTATGAACTTATGAGAATAAGTTCATGAGGCATAGGCTACGAACTTAGGGCTCATAAGTTCGTATGAACTTAGCGTTGATAAGTTCATACAAACTTATCTGCATGGGCTTTAACCTATAAGTTCGTGGGCCTGGGCCATGCATGAAATAAGAGTTATATCATGAACTTATCATTGCAAATTCATTAACACTTCTAGAATTCACTTTCATAGATTCGGGAGAGTATTCAAATGAACTTGGAGAGTTTTACATCATTCCAACGATGCAATACATCGTGCAGGGTCGATACGTGTTCGACTAGCATTCTATTCGGCTTCGTATTTCCGTGTGATCGATCCGTCTACGTCAAACGAGGATTCCACACTCGTTTGAAAACATCACGCCTTGATAGATCCGTAGAGGGTGGACCTTACAAGTCGTATCAGAGCGTATATTTGATTGTTCTCTGTGTTCTTCACGATTCGTCGAACATTAAAAGGTTTCTTGGTGTTTTTACTAATAAGTCACGTTTTTTATGAAGTTTATACAGTGTTTTGAGCAGTTATACAAGCCAATAATCATCTTTGTTCATCTATTCAGTGAGATTCAATGTTTTTAGCCTTAAAAACGTTGATTTAATTTGAGTTTTTGAAAAAGTCGAATTTTTGACCCTTTCACGAACTTGCGGCGCACGAAGTTAGTTGTAACATCCGGCACAAAACCAGGTTAGCAACGATGACCTAATCTGTACTTAATATACAATTATAACCTAATCAATGGTCGTTAGCAATTAATCAAAGTGATTAACAATGTTTATAAGGAAATTCAACTTAATTAGAATCAAATTCATCGGTGCGATGAATCGGGAAATCAATTAATCCGATCGATTTGCGATATGATGGATTAATTCAACTAAGTACAAAATTAAACTATGATTAGTAACACTAATCCTACACTAATACACTTACTTAACATTAATTATGCAAGACTAAAACCATTCATTAAAACAATACATCCAAAAGTATTTATAAAATTACAAAAAAAAAAAAATAAAATAAAAATACAACACATTTCTGAATACTTTTATACAAAAAAACAATATATTTAAATACATGAAAATAATCCATCAAATCTTGCCATAGGATGGTACATATAGCTTTTGACCTTCAAATTGTTTAATATCAAACTCCATAACACATCAAAATCAAATATTCATCCATCATACTCTTTCATATCAACCAAGATCACACTCCACCTCCATTTGATGACCAAACTTTGCCTATAAATAGAGGACATAACTTTAATTCATTTCCACACTTTCAACAACTCAAAAACTCTTTCTTCTTTCTCTTGAAACTATCCACACACAAGCACACATACTCCACACAAATTTTCTTTCAGGTGTTCTTCATTTGTGCAAGTGTTCTTGGTGAAACTTTTGAAGATCCAACCTTCTACTCATTTTCATTCTTCTAATACATCAAAGTAAGTAAATACTAACCTATTACATCTTATATTTATGTTTATATAAGTCTTGCATAATATATATATATATATATATATATATATATATATATATATATATATATATATATATATATATATATATATATATAATCACCAACAACAACAAGTTTCATAAAAACTCAAGTTTATAAGTCACTAGTTTTTGTTTTTAAGTTGTTTTCTTCAAATGTGTTTATAAATATATAAACACATCATGAAAGTGTAAATATTATGAAAAAAGTTGATAAATATATGTTTTATAACTTTTATATAAGTAGTCTTTGAATAAACAACAAGAATCACTAGTTATTTCAAGTTTATGAACTACGGAATTTCGGCAGAAAAGTTGCGTCGACTTTGAAAAACCATAAATAATTCATAACTTAACAAAATGAGTTGATTCTTATCTCAAAAGTTAGATCTATGTCTGAACTAAAAATCTGGAAGTTTTCATAATTTATTATGGGGTTTAGAACCCTCAGATGTTATTTGGGAACCCGAAAGATTGACAGCTCAAAAATGGCCAACATAGGGTTTTCAACAAGATTTTTCCCTAACCAAAACATCTCGAAAAATGGCCATTTTTTACTTATAAAATTATTTGTATAGAATAGTTTAGTTTCCAAGAAAACCAAAGCCTAAATCGTTTTGGTGCTTGGTCAAAAACGGCCTCAAAGTAGGCCGAAAAACCTTCGAAAAGCTGGAAAATTATATGTATATATACTTGACGTTTTAAGTGTGTTTTATTTATAAACTTGTAATGTTGGGTGATTTAAGACATAAAAACCTATATATATACATATTATCGTATATGAGAGTTATTAAGCCCCTATTATCATTTAGGGCTCGATTAAACACTTCCGGTGCATCACTCATCAAAAAACGTAAACTTGCATTTTACGCACACATTTTGCCCTCACACTCTCGGAAAGTCCTCATCACCCCTATTTTCACAATGTTATGTTTTGGGGTTGAAATACATGCTTCGTTTTTATATGGACACGAAAACAACTGCATTTCTATTATGTATTACACATGTGGTTCCATCCGCCCTTATATAATGAACCGTTAGTTGCATTTATTTGTAAGCGTGAATATATTGTGGATAGATCTATCGGGAGTCATGTCCCCCATTCGGGTTAGTTCGGGTCGGCTAACAGCGAGTGCATATATATTTAACACACGGTATTACGTATAAGAATACTGCACAGGGCAAACTCATTTTAATTAAGCTTCTGTTGCATGATGGTTTATATGTAATACATAACATGGAATTTATGATTTTAAAAATTCAAACTCTACTGTTGTTATCCATACAAGTCAGATTTACGTGTAAACCTATGAGCTCACCAACAATTTTTGTTGACGTATTTTAGCGTGTATTTTCAGGAAATTAAGGCAATTGTGCCTTCAGATGTATTTTTCAAGCTTCCGCACCTAAGGAGTCGCATGCATTTTCGAAACTACCGGAGATTTAGCTGCATTATTTTGAATACTTTAATTATGTACTTAAATCTCTGTATTGTGCGAACTTCTTTTCTTCATATCAGACTATGTAAAACATTGCTATATTACAAAGTTTTAACGATATATTTTAAAAACGTCCATATAGTGGTCGTTCGTTATGATTATGGTTATGCTTCCGCGATGTCGCGCTTCGTTGCCAACGGGGGTAACGGGGTGTGACGGATTGGTATCATAGCTATAGTTAAAGTGAACTAGGTTGCATTAGTACCCTAGACTATAACTGCACTTGAGTTTTACTAATTATGAAAATATTTTGTAACTAACTAAAAGACTATGAATGGACCTTGATAGCAGAAAACATATCCAACCAAGAGGTAATCATTTTGTCTGACTTGGAAGAGGAGTATACACCCACCAGCCGATACAACCCAGAGGTGTTTACTGAGGAGGACCCAACTGAGGGGGAAGACCCCTCGGAAGACGAGGAACCCGTGGAAGAGTCAGACGAGGAGGAACTAATGGAAGAGGACGAAGCCGGAGTAAATCCACCACCGCCGGTGATCCCTGCCAACACCCCATACCTTCCTGAGGTTCCGTCGTTCAAGTCATACCGTCCCTACCGCCCGAAGATGATGTTTACACCCCGAAAAAGGGTGATCATGCCGAGGCAGGATTCTATTCCCATCCCGACTCCTCAACCAAGTCCCCCACCCCAGCAACGACGGGCAAACGCCCGTAGATGGAATTGGATACCCGAGACTCTCCGTGAGTGGAGACAAGAGGAAGGAATCCCTTCCCAGTTTGAGGTCGGAGGGCCATCCTCCGCACCGATCCCACCGCTCACTCAGGAGCCGGCCGACCAGACTATACCTCTTTTAGTTACACGACACGATCTCCAAATCCGGTTACTTAACCAGGACATTGGAGAATTGACAGCCCCTTTAGAGCGGGGGAGTTACAGAACTCCAACTTGTAAAGGGTTAACCAGCACGCCCTCACCATCCAGCAGGAACTAGGGGATTTAAAACTTTGGTTGAAGTAATAGTAGAGCAAAATTAATTTCTAGCCTATGCATGAATGAATTCTGAGCAAGTAGGTCAAAATCAATTGCACAAATATGACTTACCTCTCCTTAATGAACTTATACTTTGATAATGCCTTGAGACAATTAAACAGTGGAACCATTTGTGTTGTTTCATAACCAATGAAACAGACAATATCTAAAAAATACAAATCACGAAATAGCTAAAATATATAGGAATTGAAAGGTTAGCCGTGGCAAGGTCCGCATGAATAAATGGAATTTCTATGATGATGGGTTCTGAAACCAATTACTAATAAGATAATTCCGGCGGAAAAATAAATATAAAATACAAAATAAGAGTAATAAAAAGAGTCCCAAACCTTAATCGATGAGAAAAGCCACTGTTTCCAAAGGATTCTAGTTGGAACTCTTGGCAAGAATACTCAAGGCTTTAGTGGAGCTGATATGACATAGATATGCTAATAAGCCAACAAGTATGCAATCCGAGAGAACGTTGACAAAGTAAGTGTGTTTGAAATACGATATTATATATTTACTAAAAATAAGACAAATTCAAAGTAAACCATCCAGGCTTTATGAATGTTTGGTTCAACAATCTATGAGAGTTTGCATTCCTTTTACATAAAGATAAATGAATAAATTGGTACCAAACTTACAATAGAAAATCCATTGCCTTGCCTAAGGGGAACATAACAGGACGGAAGGTAATGTTACAATGGAAACCAATTGATCCAGGAAGAGCTTATATCTTTATCCCCTACAAACATAGTTCGGTTTGAATTATTAGTAATATTTGCAGCCAATTTCAATACTTATTTTTGAAAATAAATATAACACCACAATAGCTTCATTAAGGTTAAAACATAAAGCAAATTATATAAAATCAAGTCGTAAATCAGGCACATCAGTTGATTTGACTCTATCATCCATAAAAATTCGTAGAACTGATCTTTTTAATATAAACTAGAAAAATGAATTTAAAAAAATTAACATGCATACCAAATGCTAATAAATAGATACTTACTGATTCCAATTTACAAACTCAAGGAACCTTCGTAGACCCAACCTACCCTACAAATGCATATATAATTGTTTTATTTCATCAATATTAAAGTTGCGCTTTGAAAGAATGATCATATCCAATGACACTGGTAAAAATCTCCAATTATCATACAATAGAAACGTATTATAAAACACACATAAAGTGATGTACACTTGTTTTACAGGAACAGTAACATTGAGCAATAAAACAACACTAGAACTGCAAGGGAAACAGGAAAAAACTATGGCTCCGTATGTTTACCAGACTACCAAAAAATTTCTCAAATCCTCAAACGAAAGTCATATTAATCAATGGACTCGGTTTTTCGTTGTTCTACATATGGATTTTAGGTCATAAAGATTTGAAAAACCAAAAATTTAATACTTCACGATAAAAGGAGAAAAATGAGGTGTTGTTAATTAATTTAAAATATAATAAATTAAAGTATTATTATAAAAGTTAATAAAATAATAATGTTCGAAAATTTAACTGATATAGATTTGGTTTGTTGCATGTGCCAAACATGTGACCAACCTTTTATACGTTGACTTTTTATGGTAAGACTTGATTATATGTTTTAATTTTTTTATTTAAAAAATTCACATTGTTTACTATAGCCATAACTGATCATATTTATTAATTTAATGACCATTTTCTTTAGGGCGCACTTTTATTTATATCTAAAAATTATCTTTTAAAATTTTAAAAAAATTTTAGTAAATAATTCATAAGTATTTTGTATCTGTAATTTGTTTTAATATTTTGAGCTAATACTTTTGAATGGTTTATTTAACCAATTGTATTTTGCTTGTAACTACACGATAAAGAAATTCAGTGACATATGTAGTGTATTGTATATAGGTGTTACAAATTCAACGACACATACAGTGTTTTATATGGATGTCACAACTTCATTAACACACATAGTCTCTTATATATATGTCACAATTAGCGACACATTTTGTGACATGTAAATATATGTCACAACTTTAATGACATGCATAGTGTCTTGTTCATGAATGTCACTACTTCAGCGACGCATATTGTGTCTTGTATATAAATGTCACAAAATCAACAACACACTTAGTGACATGTGTGTATATGTCACAACTTTAGCGACATATATAGTGTCTTGTATATAAATGTCACAAAATCAGTGACATATTTGGTAACATGTGTGTATTCGTCACAAGTTTAGCAACACACATAGTGTCTTATATATGAATGTCACAAAATAAGCGACGTCTCTAGAGTTCAGTGAGTGTATGTCGCAAAATCAACGACATGTATAGTGACTTGTGAATAAATGTTACTAAAAATAGCGACGCACATAGCGATGTTGGTGACTTCTTCATTACAAAACATGACACTAAGTTTATCACTGAATAGTGACATGCAAATAAATGTCGCTAAAAATGTCGCTGAATGACTTTTTTCTTGTAGTGGTTAGTGTGGGCATTGGAGTACAGTTAGACACGTTATACTTTTTCAACAAATCACTGATGTATTTAGACCGGTTTATTAAAATTTCATGTTTCAAGTTGTCTAACTTGTAGCCCTAGAAAGAAATTCATCTCGCCCATCATTATTATTCAATTTTTTTTGTCATTAATTGAGAAAAGTTTTGATAGTATATAGGACTAGCAGAGCCAAATAAAATTTCATCAACATATATGTGTATAACAATTATATGCTCGGCTTACTTCTTCTAAAAGTAATGTAGTGTCAACTTTACCTTTTGAGAATCCACAACGCAAAAGATAAGAAGTTAGAGCGTCAGCCACAAAGTGATTTATCTAAAAGGTAAACATGATCTAAATTGTTGGGATCCACAAAGCCTTCAGGTTGATTGACACATACTTCTTCCTTAGCAACCCATCTATAAAGGCATTTTTCACATCCATCTAGTATATAGTGAAATTTTTGCAGACAGTAAATGCAAGAAACATCCAGATTGCCTTTATCCGTTCAACATGAGAAAAGGTTTCATTTTAGTCGATCCCTTCTTGCTAATTGCATTCTTTAGCTACCAGACGAGCTTTATTATTCATAACAACTTCACTATCCACTTTCTTGTTATTGAAAACTCATTTTGTTCCAATGGTTGAATTGGTTTTATCATTGGGTCTTTCCACAAGTCTCCTGACCTTCAATCTCTCAAATTGATTGAGTTCTTCTTGCATCACAACTATTCATTCAGAATCTGTCAATGCTACTTTCATAATTTTCGGTTCAATCTTACTCAGAAATGAGGAATATAGACACTCATCAGCAGTAGCTCTCTTTGTTCTCACTAGTGTAGAAGGATCACCAATGATCAAATGAATTGGATAACCTTTGTCCATTTATTCTCATGAGCCAAAGGTTGATAAGCATCCCGAGTAGCATTACTATCAATATGTGCATTAGGATTAGATGAAAGAATTGGATTCATAACATGAGTTATAGAGATTGTGTCAGAAGGGTTTTCAATAAGAGTTGGTGAAACTGTAACTAAAGGATTTTCTACTGAAGTTGGGGTACTTTGGATTGGATCATTGTTAAAAGGAGATTTAGGAATTTCAGGATGTTCAGTTGGAATTTGTACAATAGGACTTGAACAATCCAATCTGGAGAGGTAGGTACTGTTACTAATTCTTCTGAATTGACTGGAGTCGGATCAGTTTTAACATTCATGGATTCCGTATAGACATGGCTATCTGGAATATAAATATCATCAGTTAGTTATAAGTTCCCAAAATATTCTTTATAAATATTTTCAAACAATAAGTATATATCTAAATTCAATGAAGTGTTAGAAGATGTAGTAACAACTGGTTTTGGACCAGACTGTTCTACAACAATAAATCTTTGATGTTCGGGTCCTAAATTGTGGTGTTCAGAAGTCATCTCAATAGCTTCATCCACTTGTACGTTCACGCTTTCGACTACTACCCTTGTATGCTTATTGAATATGCGAAAAGTCTTTGAGTCTTTGCCATAGCCTAGAAAAATTCTCTCATCTGCTTTTGCATCGAATTTACGAAGATTCTCCTTATCATTCAGTCCATAACATCTGCTACCAATATAATGAAAATGATATTTGGTTTCCGATTATTGAGAAGTTCATACAGGTGTTTTATTAATGCGTTTGTTGACAATTGATCTATTTTGTGTGTAGCATGCTATTGCAACGGCTTCTGCCCATAGATTGAGTGGAAGGTTGGATCCATGATGCTTCCACCAAAGTTCTATTTTGACGTTCGATAACCTCATTTTGTTTAGGTGTTCTCACAATAGAGAAAGTATGCTTGATTCTGACAGAAATAAGAAAAGAATCCAAAACATGATTTTTGAATTCAGACTCGTTATCTGAGTAGATAGTTTGAACTGAAAGTTGCACACTCAGTTGAACTTGTTTGATGAAGGAAATGATAATTTGTGGAGCTTCATCTTTTGACTTCAGAAAATATGGCCAAGTGTAGAGAGAATAATCATCAACTATAACAAGGACATATTTCTTATGGCCTAAGCATGTACTTGCATAGGACCACAGAGATCCATATGTAGAAGCTCCAACGGACGTTCTGATCCACGCTCCACTTTGAGTTTGTGTGAAGCCCTCTTCATCTTTCCTTTCGCGCATGCACTACAAATCTTCTCTTCATCAAACTTCAGAGATGGATGTCCTTTGACTAAACCATCAGCTTCCAACTCGTTTATGCTTTAAAATTCAGATAGGAAAGTCTCCAGTGCCACAACCATAATTATTGTGCATTGGATTTTTACAGTAGACAAACTTCATCAGAAAGATTCAGATTTAAAGTATCAGGTGTACATGTTAGTGTCTCTTGACCCAAATAAAACTTCTTTGCCATCTTCAGTTAGCATGCTGAATTTTTTAGTTTTAAATCTCACTTCCACGCCTCTGTCGATGCTCTAAACCATCGATGTAGTGCACATTCTTAATAGTTAGTTTTTTCAAATTCAAATTACTGTGGCCCATAACTGCAGCAAAATGGTTGTTGCCAAAGCGAACAGTTCCAACAAATTCAGTAACGAAGTTAATGAGAAACTCCTTTTTTCCAGTCATGTGTTTCGAGCACCCGGAGTCTAGATACCACACATGATCATCCCACATTATGACAATTTAAACATTTTTAGGTACCCATTTAAATTTGGGTCATTGTTTGTCATATATGAATCCTTTTGGGATCCACCTTTCATTAACATTGTTGACAATATCAAATGATAGAGTAAAATGATTAGTAGTAAATCTATTTGCGTAACAAGTATCATTCGACACAACTGAAGCACGTGTGTCACATTGTTTAACTGGAACATACACTTGCTTTACAAAAAAATTCAATTGTTTTTCAGGAACATTCAATTGTTTTATAGACACAGAACTTTGTTTAACATTTCTCTCCTTTTTATAAACATTGTTATTACATTCACTTTTCTGAACATACACTTTCTTAACTCTCTTAGCCTCAACAAAATTATGTTTGTGTGTCTTGGCTTTACTGACTTTTTCCTTCCTAAATTTTCTTTCCGTCATCAACTCTCCTCCATCTCAATTTTTTTTAGTTTTAGAAGAAGATTCAAAGTTAATACGATGAGGATGATAACGAAAAGCATAGACAACCTCTTAAACAAAAATTGTTCCTTCGAATAATTATTATTTTTATTTTAATTAAACGATTTCTCTATTGAGAAATTCTTATATTTCAGATAAGAATAAGAAGCATTCTTAAAAATAAAGTTTTGTTTTAAGATGATGGAATATCAATCTTCTCATGAGATATTTCCACGATTTTAGTCTTACCTTTGTTTTGTACCAATATTTTTAACATTGGTTTCTTTGAAATCAGATCAATAACATGTATTCCATCATCAGAAATGTCTTCAGAATTCATACATGCATCAAAATGATCAGAGTCATAGAAAATATATATATCTAGATATGGATCTCTGGGAAAAACTGGTGAAGATTCTTCAGTTTCAAAAATATTACATTTTTCATCAAAAACTTTTGAAGAATTATCTAGCACCTTTTGTCTTTCATCTGAATAATGAGTTTCAGATGTTTTCGAATTTGGAACTGATCATATTGATTTTCAAGCAAAATATCTCTTTTGACAGTTGATTCATTCAAAATTGAACGTTGAGTTGTTAAATGAGAAATTTGATCCTCAAATTGTTGTTGATGACTAATTGTTTACGACATTCTCATGTGGTAACTCGATATCCTTTTGAGTATTGAAATTACATGTTGTTCTGATTCAACTGATGTAAAATATTAGTTCAACTCCTTTTCAAGTTCAAAAATCTGTTTTTCTAAAATCAGAGTAGGAACATATGTATATGTTTTCTTTCAATCTGATTGAAAACTTTTTCTTGAATATGTTTCCATCGGAGAATCTGAAAATGGAACTACCTTAATTTTAGCATAATCAAGAGTTAGTTGTATTTTATCATTTCTTTGCCTATTCAGATCTTCAAGTTCATCCACTTCAACAAGTGATTTTGTGAAATTCATTATGGATCCATGATGCATATATTTCATACTGTAAATGATTGGAGGTTGACTTATTGCTTTTTTCAAACATCCTGGATTTTCAAAGCCATGCCCCGCCTTTGAATTATAAAACTTATTATACTTAGGCTGATTTGTTTGATTTGTGTGTGCTCTCTTTAGAAATTTAACTTCTAAGTCTTTGATTTTTTTGATATAGAGCAACATGTTCTTCAAAATAACGTCATATTTAGTATGGTTGCTCACATGATCAGTTCTAAATCCACTTATTTTTCGTTTAAATCTAAAAGTTGTTCATACATAGTTGACTCCAAAAGTTTGAGCGATTCAATTTGCGCATCCAAGATTTTAATCATTGATTTCAGTGAGACCTTTTCATTTGTCATGGTCAGTACTGCATTAAAATTATTGGAATTATATTCCTCCGCACTCTTAAGCTTCTCATTAAGTTCGGAAGTTTCAGCTGAGTGTTTTTAAGTTATGAGTTTAACTTTATTATTAGCATGTTTTAAAAAGACTTTTATAAGTGTTAACCTTCAACTTCGTGCATTTGTATTGGTCTATCAAATCAGACATTGAGAAGGTTGCAGTAGATACCTCATATGTCGCTTCAGACATGCAAGAATGAACATCTTCATCCATGTCTTCTTTCTTTCTCATCAAGCATACATCATCAAGTTCGTGCACTTATTGTACTCAAATTTCTTCAAAATCTTTCTACTGTCCTTGGCAAAGTCACCTGGCTTGCCACAATTAAAACATGTCTTATTGTCTTCTCCACTCTTCTTATCCCCATCTTTGTGACTAGTCTCAACAATTTCAAAATGGGATGCATCATTATTATCTTTTCGTGATCCAAAAGAGTATCTCAATCTGTTGTTAGTTGTGGGCTTGTAGAATTTCTTCCGTTGACCATTGGCTTTTGACAAGAAGACCATGCCCTATTTGAAATTGTCTTCGTCAGAGTCAAGATCATCACTGGAATCAGAATCATTTAGCAGTTGGAATCTCTTCTTCAGCTTTAGTAGCTTCTTGTTAGCAATTAGAGCTAACGGATCAACCACTTACTTTTTTGGTATCTGAACAAGTGCATGAGCTTAAACTTGTAAAGCTTTTGACACTTTCTCTTGATTGAGATTTAGGCACTCAAAAACCATGTGAAACTCCAGTTCTTCCAGATTCTTATTCTGGGTTATGTTTGATACATATGACTTCCATTCATCTCCCAGATTCATGAGAAATTTAACATTAATCTCCACCTTCCCTTAATTAACATTGATCTTATTAAACTCATTTAGGAGATTCCATATCATCAGATATCTGTCTACAAGCAACTCCTTTTATTTAGCCTTAAAACCCTCATAGCTTTGAAGGAGTCCATTAACTTTCGATCTTGTGCCCAGCTCAGTAAACTGCATTGTCAGGCACAAAAAGGCCTCAATCAAACCTGTTCTATATCATAGGGGGAGATTAATAATCAAACCTGTTTGATACACTTAAGGAGAGAATTTAAGGCTTTTTAATGCCTTATTGAAACATGATAAGTAATTCGCAAAATCAGCCTAAGTCATTACATTGTTACGTTAGTTGTAACTTGGCAGATTGTCAAAGTTGTCCAAAATTGTTGGACAGGTTTGACAAAATCTGTCTAAGCTGTTCATGTCTGTTGAATAGTTTTGACTCAAGTAAGTGTTCTAACTATTCTTTGTGAATAGGTTTTACATATTAGGGAATTTTTTTCCATGTCCTCATGCAATGTCTTGGACGTAAAGATCAGTCTACATCTCAAGACAAAGTGGAAAATCAAAACCTGCAGATTCTGCCAAAGCTATTCTGAAGCATGAAGACAAAGAGGATATCTGAAATGGGTGACAAGCCATTTCATATATCAAAATAGCATTACAAGGAAGAATAAAGGCCTCAAGTTGACATTCCTCTTTAAGGTAAAGATGTGGACAACAGATACAAAAAGGAAAAGACAAAGGATTCTTCAGCAAGTGGACAAAGCCTGATTTGTAAGATTTATGTAGAAAAGTAATCTTGTCTTTTTGCAAGACATTCCCACTTTCTCTACAAACAATGAAGAAGCTTCAATGAGATTCTGTGTATGAGTATAAAATAGAAGACATCCACAAACAAAGAACGTGTATTGCAAAGCAAAGTGTGTTTTTCATGTATGTAAGTTCTGTTTCAACTTAGAGTGATATAGCTGAGTGTGTCTAAGTTATTCAACCTCAAAGTTCTTCAGTCTGTGTCTTGTGTAAACAGTGAGTGAATCTTATTGAGCCATTTCATTATAACTAGTCTGAGTGAGTCTTAGATTACTTTAAGGTCTATTGTTTCAATTCAGTCATATCAGTTTGGATCATTCCACAATCCAAACTTGTTTGTAATTTAACAAGTGTTAATACATACATACAAACATTGAGAAAAAGTGTGTGATAAAGGATTAACTGTATTCACCCGCCCCCCTCTACAGCTTATCTAAACATACTTGGGATACCTTTTGGGACCCACAACTGCTATCAGAGCCAAGTTAGAGTGTGTATCATCTCTAGATCTCTCATAACTTCCCATTTCCCACCATGGACAATAATGCATCAATATCCTCTTCCTACTATGACAATGGCTCTATGGCCAAACCTCCTAAGTTTAATTATCAAAACTTCTCAGGCTGAAAGTGCAGAATGATGCTATAACTTGAAAATCTGGATGTTCAACTTCCAGAAATAGTGATGGAAGGTCCTTATGTACCAACCTCTGTAACTATCATTAGTCCATCTGCAGAAGGTGTTGTTCCTGAAGTCAGGAACATTAAGAAAGCAAAATCTCAATGGACTGATGAATATAAGTGATTGGTGGCCCTTGATGCAAAATCCAGGAACAACATTGTAATCCCTCTTCCTGATGATGTGTTCAAACAGGTTGAGATGATGAAGACTGCCAAAGATATGTGGGACACTCTATGCACTGTCTATGATGGTCCCACTATCACATTGGATAACAGGATTAACAATCTTGTTAGACAATATGAGCTGTTCTTTTCTAAGCCTAAGGAGAGCCTCACTAAAACCTACACTAGGTTCACTACACTAATTAATGATCTCAAAGTTGTTGGGATCACTAAGGACAGTTTAACCTTGGTAAACAAGTTTCTTAGACATCTTGCAAGAGGAGTGGAACTACTTTTCAACTATTCTTAGAAACTCAAGTACTATCAGAAGCATGGATCTAGTAAACCTCTATAGGTCCTTGTGAATGATGAACAATCAAGGATGCAAAAGAGAAATGCCTTGAAAATGTCTAAGAGAGGTTCAGCCTTAGTGGCTAATGTGTAGCAACCTGTAAATCAGGTGTGTTATATGTTCATAAGCTGACTCTCAGGATAATGATAACTTAGAGGTCACTTCAGAGGAAGAAGAGGAATGTGAAGATCTTGGTGAACTTGATGATGAGCAAATGATTGTCATGGTTGTTAGAGTGTTTAACAAGAAAAAGTTTAGGAATAGAATGTCCCAAACGAAATCAAGTGCTATAAAAAAGAAAGCATTTGCCAAATCTAAGGTTGAGTGCTTTTAATATGGAAAAACTGGTCATATAGCTGCAGACTGTGTGTCCAAAGCTGTTGGCTCATCATTTAAACCTCACAAGATAAACAGAGATGATGGCTATAGGGTTAAGTATCTTATAGCCATGGCTAAGCTGAAAAAGTTGGAAGACTCGGTGGCTTCTAACAAACTGTAAGGTCTACCACTACGAGATCTATCTAGACGCGGAACCGTCAAGGAGTGCGGAATCCTCGTTAACGGGTAGACGGAAACAACTCTCAAACAGAAACACGAAGACTATCAGAAGCTGAACGAACGACACACGAACGATCCTACGAACTGATTCTCTCCGAAACGGCACTAACACTGATGATACACTCGAGATCGCCTTTTGCTTAATCACTCACTAATTCTGCAAAAAGTCTCGTAATTATTCTAGTCTATCCCTAATTATAGAGGCTGATTCGAGTCTGTTATGGGCCAAACTCGAATCCGGCCCAAAGCATTCGAGTTTGTCCTCATAGACACTCTCGAATCTGCCTAGCTTCGAATCTAGGTCTACATTCGAATCTATCACAGATTCGAATGTACAACCTTATAGAATTCGAATCTAACTATTTCACATACTCAACTACACACTCAACTTAGTATTGAACCTTATGTTTTTACCTTATGATTGATTTTATCTTTGATCTTTATGTTTGACCTTCTTGTAATACGTTACATCAAGCTCAAACACACAAACAATAATAATTATCAACCATATATAAACATATATAACAAACACTTGCTAGACTCACAATGTAGGATCACTTAGACTGCTATCGTCACCCAGGATGTACCAACACAAACAGAAGGGACTGATGGCTGAAGCCTGTGATTGGGAAGACTCTGACTCATCCTCTGATGAGGAAGATAAGAACTGCCTTGTGGCTAATACTGAAGTTCCTTCTACAAGCAACTTCAAACAAGATCTTGCAGAAGCTTAAGCTCTTAGCTCTTTGGAAAACTGGAATCCACAGTGAAAAATTTTAAAGCTTACGGTTCTGAAGAAAAAGATAAGATGTTTGATTACCTATTCGTGGATGTAAAAGCTGCTTTTGAGAAGCAGGATGCTTTAATGACTGAGATTTTAAATTTAAAACTAATCTTGAACTAAAAACTAATGAACTTGACAGTTTTCATAAGTTGAAAACAGAGCTTGATGAAGTAAAACACATCAACACAATTTTGTTAGAAGAAAAGAGGTAAGTACTCGATTAAACACATCTGGTGCATCACTTATCAAAGAACGTAAACTTGCATTTTATGCACACATTTTGCCATCACACCCTCAGTGAGTCCTTATAGCCCCTATTTTCACAATGTTATGTTTTGGGGTTGAAATACATGCTTCGTTTAAATATGGACACGAAAACAACTTCATTTCTATTATGTATTACACATGTGGTTCCATCCGCCCTTATATCATGAACCGTTAATTGCATTTATTTGTAAGCGTGAATATATTGTGGATATATCTATCGGGAGTCATGTCCCCCATTCGGGTTAGTTCGGGTCGGCTAAGAGCGAGTGCATATATATTTAACTCACGGTATTACGTATGGGAATACTGCACACGGCAAACTCATTTTAATTGAGCTTCGGTTGCATGATGGTTTATATGTAATACATAACATGGAATTTATGATTTTATAAATTCAAACTCTACTGTTGTTGTGCATACAAGTCAGATTTACGTGTAAACCTAGGAGCTCAGCAACATTTTTGTTGACGTATTTTAGCGTGTATTTTTTCAGGAAATTAAGACAAGTGTGCCTTCAGATGTATTTTTCAAGCTTCCGCACCTAAGGAGTCGCATGCATTTTCGAAACTACCGGAGATTTAGCTGCATTAGTCTGAATACTTTAATTATCTACTTAAATCTCTGTGTTGTGTGAACTTCTTTTCTTCATATCAGACTATGTAAAACATTGCTATATTTTAATGTTTTAATGATATATTTTAATAATGTCCATATAGTGGTCGTTCGTTATGATTATGGTTATGCTTCCGTGACGTCGCGCTTCGTTGCCAACCGGGGTAACGGGGTGTGACATATTGGTATCAGAGCCATAGTTAAAGTGAACTAGGTTGCATTAGTACCCTAGACTATAACTGCACTTAAGTTTTACTGATTATGAAAATATTTTGTAACTAACTAAAAGACTATGAATGGACCTTGATAGCAGAAAACATGTCCAACTAAAAGATAATCATTTTGTCTGACTCGGAAGAGGAGTATACCCCCACCAGCCGATACAACCCGGAGATGTTTACTGAGGAGGACCCAACTGAGGAGGAAGACCCCTCGGAAGATGAGGAACCCATGGAAGAGTCAGACGAGGAGGAACCAATGGAAGAGGACGACGCCGGAGTAGATCCACCACCCCCGGTGATCCCCGCCTACACCCCATACCATCATGAGGTTCCGTCGTTCAAGCCATACCGTCCCTATCCTAACGACCCGAAGATGATGTTTACACCCCGAAAGAGGGTGATCATCCCGAGGCAGGAGTCTATTCCATCCCGACTCCTCAACCAAGTCCCCCACCCCAGCAACGACGGGCAAACGCCCGTAGATGGAATTGGATACCCGGGACTCTCCGTGAGTGGAGACAAGAGGAAGGAATCCCTTCCCAGTTTGAGGTCGGAGGTCCATCCTCCGCACCGATCCCACCGCTCACTTAGGAGCCGACCGACCAGACTGTACTTCTTTTAGTAGCAAGGTGTACACGACACGATCTCTAAATCAGGTTACTTAACCAGGACATTGGTGAATTGACAGCCCGTTTAGAGCGGGGGGAGTTACAGAAATCCAACTTGTACTGGGTTAACCAGCACGCCCTCACCATCCAGTAGGATGGCCTGGATGAGCATCGGCAGCGATTAGCCGAAAGCGAGGCTCGTAACGAGGAGCTGACTCAGTGCCTCAACGCTTTGGAGAAGGGAGAGACCCCTGATCACTCCCACACCTATTACCCTTTATCTATCTTTGTAATGTTAGGAAAATATTATGTAATAGTGTAGGACAAAATTTTTTGGGGTAATAACCCGTCCCAATGTAAGAAAGCTATGAATGATTAATGAATATTGCAAGTTATTTATGAATTTGTGTTTGATGATTATAGTGTTGTGCCTTAAGACAAATTTAAATCTTTAAGACTCAACTTCTTACACTATGCTCTTTTCGTTAAACTTTAAGATAATGCCGCCAAGAAGAGCCATAAACGCGGAAGAAATCGAGTAATTAGTCGCACAAAGAGTGGCCGCCGTTATAGCCACTTATGAGACCAACCGAAATAGTACTGCCAACGGAGATGGTGGTGCTAGCTGCACCACGGGAGGTACTGAAACCCACCCAAAAGGTTGCGGAATTAAGGGGTTCTTGAGTTGCAAGCCCCGATACTTTAACGGGACTGAGGGAGCCGTCGGATTGGTACGATGGTTTGGAAAATTGGAGTTTGTCTTCCGTGTTAGCGGATGTATTGAAGGAGACAAGGTGAAATTCACCACACACACTCTGCAAGATAGCGCCTTGACATGGTGGAACTCGTATGCCCATTCCGTGGGGATTGATGCAGCTTACCAACTCGCCTGGGCCGAGTTAAAGCAAATGATGACCGACAAGTATTGCCTGAGAAGTGAACTACAGAAGATGGAGTCAGAGTTTTGAAAACTGGCTATGGAAGGAACGGATGTAGCTGGGTACACCAACCGATTCCACGAGCTAAGAATTTTGTGCCCACAGATGGTGACCCCTGAAAACAAGAAAATTGAACGTTACATCTGGGGACTCGCCCCTCAAATTCAAGGCAATGTCACTGCCTCCAACCCAACCACCATTCAGGACGCCATCAGAATGGCCAACAACCTTATGGATCAAGTGTCCTGGAGAAACGAGGCCAAAGCCAGGGAAAACAAGAGGAAATGGGAGGATAAGTCTGGGAAGAATACGGGCTCATAATCCAAGAAGCCCGAAACCATCAAGGCTTACGTAGCGAGAGTCGAGACCAGGAAAGGCTACACAGGTACAAAGCCTTTCTGCACCCAATGCACCTACCATGACAACAAGGGTCCCTGCCCAACCCCTTATAGAAAGTGCAAACGTCTTGGTCATTTGGCCAAGGACTATAAATTTGGTACCCCGGGTAACAACGGCAGCAATCAGAGAGGCTGCTATGAGTGTGGAGCTGCCGGGCACTTCAGGAGTGAGTGCCCGAGGTTGAAAAATGGTGGAGGAGCTCAGGGGAGAGCTTTTGTATTAGGGGCAGGTGACGCTCGTCAAGATCCCCAAGTGGTATCAGGTACGTTTCTTTTAAATGACATTTACGCTTATGTACTCTTTGATACTAGGCTTATTGGAGCTTTATATCTGATAAGTTTAGTAAGCAATTGAATGTCACTCCTTTTCCCTTAGACAACTCTTATACTATAGAGCTGGCTGACGGCAAAATAATAGAGGCAAGTAGTATTATTAAGGAATGCACACTGAAGCTGGCAGATCATCCCTTTAAGATAGACTTGATGCCTATAGAACTCGGAAGTTTTGATGTGGTAGTTGGTATGGATTGGTTGTCACACAATCATGTCGAGATTTTGTGCGGTAAGAAAGTGGTACGGATACGACTCCACAAGAAGAAAGTCCTAACAGTCCACGGGGAAAGAAAGAACCGTCAGCTGAATATCATATCCGGCCTAAGGACACTAAAGTGTCTTTGAAAAGGTTTCCATGAAGTATTAGTCCAGATTGCAGAAAAAGAGTCGAAGGAAAAACAACTCAAGGATATTCCAGTGGTTTGTGACTATCCGAAGGTCTTTCCGGAAGATTTGTCTGGACTTCCGCCAGCTAGGCAAGTGGAGTTCCAAATCGACTTGGTGCCGGGAGCTGCACCGGTCGCAAGAACCCCATACAGACTCGCTCCTTCAATAGCTATCCAACCAACTACAGGAGTTGATGGATAAAGGATTCATTCGACCAAGTTCCTCACCTTGAGGAGCTCCGATCTTATTTGTGAAAAAGAAAGACGGATCCTTAAGAATGTGCATAGACTACCGAGAGCTAAATAAGTTAACGGTAAAGAACCGCTACCCCCTTCCCAGAATTGACGACCTGTTTCACCAACTACAGGGATCTAGCTTCTACTCTAAGATTGATCTGCGATCTGGTTATCATCAAGTAAAGGTTCGGGAAGAAGACATTCCCAAGACAGCGTTCAGAACTCGTTATGGACATTATGAATTTCAGGTGATGCCATTTGGTTTGACCAACGCACCAGCCGTATTCATGGACCTCATGAATCGAGTGTGTAAACCGTATTTGGACAAATTTGTAATAGTGTTCATAGACGATATCCTTATCTATTCTAGAAATAAGGAGGAGCACGAACAACATCTCAAGCTGATCTTTGGTTGCGAGAAGTTAAATTCCTTGGGCATGTGATCAACAGCCAGGGAATCCAAGTTGACCCATCGAAAATCAAGGCCATAAAGAACTGGGCAACTCCTAGAACTCCCATGGAAATCTCCTAATTTCTAGGACTTGCCGGTTATTATAGGCGATTTATTGAAAACTATCAAAGATAGCAAGTTCCCTAACAGTGCTGACTCGGAAAGATGTAAAGTATATCTGGGGTGAAGAGCATGAAAAAGAGTTTCATAATTTAAAGCAAAGATTGTGTAGTGCACCAATTCTGTCCTTACCTGAAGGGACTGAAAATTTTGTGGTCTACTGTGATGCCTCACACAATGGATTAGGTTGTGTGCTCATGCAAAAGGATAAAGTCATTGCTTACGCATCACGACAACTCAAAATCCACGAGATAAACTATATGAATCATGACTTTGAGCTCGGAGCAGTGGTGTTTGCTCTCAAGATATGGAGGCACTACCTGTACGGAACTAAGTGCACGGTGTTTACAGATCATAAAAGCCTTCAGCATATTCTCAAGTAGAATGAGTTAAATATGAGGCAACGTCGTTGGGTTGAGCTGCTTAGCGATTACGACTGCGAGATTCGTTATCATCCGGGGAAGGCGAATGTTGTAGCTGATGCCCTGAGCCGAAAGGAACCGGTTAAACCATTGAGAGTCCGAGCAGTGGTCATGACTATACAGTCAAACCAAAACTCTCAAGTTCGCGAGGCACAAGAAGAAGCAGTCAAGGAGGCTAATCTACTGGATGAAGCCTTGAGAGGAATGGATAAGCAGTTTGAAATCAAGCTAGATGGATGTCGGTACTTCATGGACAGAATTTGGCTACCAAAATTCGGAGGAGTAAGGAAGCTGGTCATGGATGAAGGGCATAAAACAAGATATGTTATTAATCTAGGGTCATATAAGATGTACCACGACTTGAAGGGAATGTACTGGTGGCCAAACATGAAGGCCGACATTGCTACATATGTCAGCAAGTGCTTAACGTGTTTGAAAGTTAAGGTTGAGCACCAGAAACCATCAGGATTGTTAGTTCAACCAGAAATACCCCAGTGGAAGTGGGATAACATCACCATGGACTTCATCACCAAGTTGCCAAAGACTTCTGGAGGTTATGACACCATTTGGGTGATTGTGGATCGACTTACCAAGACCGCACACTTCCTGCCAATCAAGGAGACTTATAAGATGGATAAGTTAACACAAATCTATCTTAAAGAAGTCGTCTCAAGACATGGAGTGCCTGTATCAATTATATCTGATAAGGCAGCCGGTTCACATCAAGATTTTGGCAATCGTTTCAAGAAGCACTGGGTACACACCTAGATATGAGCACAGCCTAACACCCACAGACGGATGGTCAGAGTGAAAGACGATTCAGACTTTGGAAGACAAGCTAAGGGCATGCGTTATCGACTTTGGCAAAAGTTGGGACAGGTACCTGCCATTAATCGAGTTTTCCTATAACAATAGCTATCACTCGAGTATTAAGACCGCTCCATTCGAGGCACTCTATGGGCGAAAGTATCGATCACCACTTTGTTGGGCTGAAGTACGAGATAGTCAGATTACTGGACCTGAGATCATCCAGGAGACTACAGAAAAGATAGCCCAGATTCATAACCGATTAAAGATCACGCGGGATCGACAGAAAAGCTATGCAGATGTTCGACGGAAGGATTTGGAATTTCAAGAGGGAGATCAAGTAATGTTGAAAGTCTCGCCTTGGAAAGGCGTAATCCGTTTTGGGAAACGAGGAAAACTCAATCCTTGTTATATCGGACCATTCAAGATCACCAAAAGAATTAGCCCGGTAGCCTACCGACTCGATCTACCCCCAGAGCTTAGTAACGTTCATAATACCTTCCACATGTCCAATCTTAAGAAGTGCTTGGCTGATGAAACACTCGTTATACCCATGGACGAGCTTGAACTAGATGATAAGTTGAACTTCATTGAGCAATCGGTGGAAATAATGGACCGAGAAGTCAAGAAACTAAAGCACTGCCGGATCCCGATAATAAAAGTCAGATGGAACTCTAAACGAGGTCCTGAGTTTACATGGGAATGTGAAGATCAGTTCCGGGAAAAATACCCACATCTGTTCCCAAATATTAAAGCAGTGGAGAACACGAGCTAATTTCGGGACGAAATTCCCTTAACAGGGGGAGACTGTAACATCCGGCACTAAACCAGGTTAGCAATGATGACCTAATCTGTACTTAATAGCCAATTATAACCTAATCAACGGTCATTAGCAATTAATCAAAGTGATTAACGATATTCATAAGGAAATTCAACTCAATTAGAATCAAATTCATCGGTGCGATGAATCGGGAAATCAATTAATCCGATCGATTTGCAATATAATGGATTAATTCAACTAAGTACAAAATTAAACTATGATTAGTAACACTAATCATACACTAATACACTTACTTAACATTAATTATGCAAGACTAAAACTATTCATTAAAACAATGCATCCAAAAGTATTTACGAAGTTACAAAAAAAGAGAAATACAAGAATACATTTTCTAAATACTTTTATACAAATACATATATATATATATATATATATATATATATATATATATATATATATATATACATGAAAATAATCCATCAAATCTGGCCATAGGATGGTAAATATAGATTTTGACCTTCAAATTTTTTAATATGAAACTCCATAACACATCAAAATTAAATATTCATCCATCATACTCTTTCATATCAACCAAGATCACACTCCACCTCCATTTGATGACCAAACTATGCCTATAAATAGAGGACTTAACTTCAATTCATTTCCACACTTTCAACCACTCAAAAACTCTCTTTTCTTTCTCTTGGAACCGTCCACACACAAGCACACATACTCCACACAATTTTTCTTTCAAGTGTTCTTCATTTGTGCAAGTGTTCTTGGTGAAACTTTTGAAGATCCAACCTTCTACTCATTTTCATGCTTCTAAAACATCAAAGTAAGTAAATACTAACCTATTACATCTTATATTTATGTTTATATAAGTCTTGCATTATATATATATATATATATATATATATATATATATATATATATATATATATATATATATATATATATATATATATATATATATATATATATATAATCACCAACAACAACAAGTTTCATAAAAACTCAAGTTTATAAGTCACTAGTTTTTGTTTTTAAGTTGTTTTCTTCAAATGTGTTTATAAATATATAAACACATCATGAAAGTGTAAATATTATGAAAAAAAGTGATAAATATATGTTTTATAACTTTTATATAAGTAGTCTTTGAATAAACAACAAGAATCACTAGTTATTTTAAATTTATGAACTACGGAATTTCGGCAGAAAAGTTGCGTCGACTTTGAAAATTCATAACTAATTCATAACTTAACAAAATGAGTTGATTCTTGTCTCAAAATTTAGATCTATGTCTTAACTAAAAATCTGGAATTTTTCAAAATTTATTATGTGGTTTAGAAACCCCAGATATTATTTGGGAACCCGAAAGTTTGACAGCTCAAAAATGGCCAACATAGCGTTTTCAATAAGATTTTTCCCTAACCTAAACATCTCGAATAATAGCCGATTTTTACTTTAAATATTCTTTGTATATAGTAGTTTAGTGTCCATGAAAACCAAAGCCTAAATCGTTTTGGAGCTTGGTCAAAAACAGCCTCAAAATAGGCCGAAAAACTTTCGAAAAGCTGGAAAATTATATGTATATATACTTGACGTTTTAAGTGGGTTTTATTTATAAACTTGTAATGTTGGGTGATTTAAGACATAAAAACCTATATATGTATATATGTGTGTGTGTATATATATATATATATATATATATATATATATATATATATATATATATATATATATATATATATATATATATACATATTATCATATATGAGAGTTATTAAGCCCATATTATCATTTAGGGCTCGATTAAACACATCCGGTGCATCATCCATCCATTTTCGCTAAATAGCATTTTTCGCTTGTTTTTGCCATCACAAGCTCGGTGAGTCCTCATCGCCCCTATTTATACAATGTTATGTTTTGGGGTTGAAATACATGCTTCGTTTTTATATGGACACGAAAACAACTTCATTTCTATTATGTATTACACATGTGGTTCCATCCGCCCTTATATCATGAACCGTTAATTGCATTTATTTGTAAGCGTGAATATATTGTGGATAGATTTATCGGGTGTCATGTCCCCCATTCGGGTTAGTTCGGGTCGGCTAACAGCGAGTGCATATATATTTAACACACGGTATTACGTATGGGAATACTGCACAGGGCAAACTCATTTTAATTAAGCTTCGGTTGCATGATGGTTTATATGTAATACATAACATGAAATTTATGATTTTATAAATTCAAACTCTACTGTTGTTGTCCATACAAGTCAGATTTACGTGTAAACCTAGGAGCTCACCAACATTTTTTGTTGACGTATTTTAGCGTGTATTTTCAGGAAATTAAGGCAAGTGTGCCTTCAGATGTATTTTTCAAGCTTCCGCACCTAAGGAGTCGCATGCATTTTCGAAACTACAGGAGATTTAGCTGCATTATTTTGAATACTTTAATTATCTACTTAAATCCTTGTATTGTGCGAACTTCTTTTCTTCATATCAGACTATGTAAAACATTGCTATATTTTAAAGTTTTAACGATATATTTTAAAAACGTCAATATAGTGGTCGTTCGTTATGATTATGGTTATGCTTCCGCGACGTCGCGCTTCGTTGCCAACCGGGGTAACAGGGTGTGACAGTAGCGGGCTTTTAGGGTTTCTATGAATTTGTCAGAGATGCTCCTCCACGAACTTGCGGTGCACGGACTTGTAAGAGTTCACTAATTAGTCAGATTAGGGTTCTACTAACTTGACAGGCCACGAACTTGTCAGACACAAACTAGGGCTTCACGAACTTAGTGGCCTCGAACTTTATTTCAAGCGATTTTAATTTAGTAAGACGAAATTAAATTAAATTCGTACGAACTTAATCTATGTCCGTACGAACTTGTTTCAAATTTATTCTAACAATTAATTAATTAAGTTCGTGAATAAAAAGTTTTTCGAGAATGTCAAGTCTACACAAGTTTTTAGAAATGGATCATGAAGTGGGCAAATCCAATTCACCACCTAAGCTTATGAAGGTCAAGGACTATTATTGGTGGAAAGATAGGTTTGTGGATTTCGCTTATTTTAATGATATGTGTATGTGGATATGCATAGATGAAGGGTACGTTCCCCCTACACAAGAGCTCGAGGGCAGGATGAAACTTCTATCCTATCTGCAAATGAAATATAAGGATAAGAAAGTTTATGAAGCTGAAAATCGGTCTATGTCTTCTATCAAAATGGCTTTACCGTTAGAAATTATACATACATTTAAACATCACAGAACTTTTAAAGAACTCTAGGAGGCTCTAGAGAAGAGGTATAAAGGAAATCCAAGGGTGAGGAAGGGGAGAACTGAGTTGTTAAAACAACAGTTTGCGATCTTTAAGGGTCTGAAGAGTGAGAACTTGGATGAGATAGTCACAAGTATCTATCATCTTTTCACTAAGCTTGATAATAACATAGTTGAGTATCAAGAATCTGAAAAGATCGACAAACTTTTAGATGCGTTACCGGCAAAGTAGGAAATGTACACGGCTTTGATCAAGCATGATCAAGATAAGTTAGATACTCTCACTCTTAAAGAAGTTATCAGAACACTGAGGGCCTATAAATTTAAAATACAAAAGAACGAGATGGAATACGATCAGGTACAAGATCCTGAAATGTACTTTGGAAAGTCTAAGCCATAAATTTCTAGTGTATCTAAGTCGGGGCTTCTGCATTCTATTCTAGAGAAGAAGAAGGCTTACCTGCAGAAGTAGAAGAATACAGTGGTATGGCCTTTCTACGGGTTTCAAAACCAGAATGCCTATGAGTGCTAAGACAGCAGAGGAACAACTAAAGCTTCTTGCATCGTTTATGGCAGCATACGGTAACTGCATTCAGGTAAAGATTAACGATCCAGCTCTAGGGAGGAAGATTATGATCAGTTAGATCCCGATGATCTAGAGCAGATGGACCTGCAATGGAAACTGGCCATGGTCACACAGAGGATGAAAAGGTTCATGAAACGAACTAGGAGAAACCTTAGTGTGAGCAATGTGGGTTTTGATAAGTCGAAAGTAAAGTGTTACAAGTTTCATGGGTTAGGACATTTTGCAAGAGAATGTCAGAGACCAAACATGGAAAACTATCAGAATCTAGGTCGTAAGAATTCAACAAGTTCGGGGAATCAAGCCTCAGTGGTTCGGTTACTAATGAATGTATCTTCTAACAAGCAGTTAGATGGTACTGATGATTGGAATTCTCATCCGGAGTGAAACGCTAGAGCTTTTATGGCTGAAGTGACTGAGACTCATAGTAGAGCTGAAGAGGAAAAGAAGGAGGACACCCAGCAGTCCGATACAAATCCATTGGTATTGGAAAAGTCTGAGGAGCTGACTACTCTGGAGTTTGCAGCTCAGATGGCCAACATCAAATCGGATCGGAAAAGGGTAACTCTCAACTTTTCTACTTTTCATGATTTATTTGTTTTATGTACTACTTTAAATAATAAGTTGAATCTAGTGCTAAAATCACATTCATCCATGACAGCTCAAATCCAGTCTATAAACTCAGATAATGCTAGTGTACTAGACATTAAGGAAGATCGTAGGGCTAAAATGAAAGCTGATACTCAAGATATAATAGTTTTGAAAGACAAATTGAACGAACAATGTGTCAGTACAGAACTTATTTATGAGCATGTAGAATCACTGACTAAGGAGAACACCCTTAAAGATGTAGAATTAGCAAAAGCTAGGGTTAAGGTTGTTGAGGCTAATAGTAAAATTGATAAGTTTAGGAACTCATCCTTGAACTTAGGCAAAATCTTAGATTCGCAGAGACAGTCTAAGAAACCAACTAGCCTAGAGTATCAAGATGTGCCTCCACCTTTCAATGGTAACTATGTGCCTATCCCTCAGGATAAGACCAATGAAACGGTTAAATCAGAGGAAGAAAAGGTAACTGAGTCTGATAAAGTGTCAACAGATAAGGTTTCAACAACTTCTTCTCACGTTAGAAAACAATAAAGTTTGTGAAGTCTGGTAATGTGTCAAACCTAGAAGAAGCTAAAACTGTTACTAATAATAAACCAGAGGAGATGAACAAAGTTGTTGATACAAACCAACAGGACATAAGTGAGACCCCTAAGTCAAAGAGTGCTTATAAGAAATCTGTTGACAAGATTTCTTGCTTTAAATGTCATGAAAAAGGTCATGTTGCATTAGGGTGTCCCTATAAGAAACCAGAGTCTACACCAACCATTGGAAAACCAGAACAACAAACCTTAAAAACAGTGCCTAGTAATGCAAGCTCAAGTAGTTCTCAGAATTCAGAGAAGAACTCGAATGGAACAGCACGAGTAGGTACTAAACAAACACCAATATCAATCAAACAAAATGAAGGACTTAGAATAATTCACTGAATAGTTTCCTAAGTCAATCAAGGTCTGGCCCCCAACCTGTCATTAGGAATCATACACCTAAGAGGAGTTATACTCCAGTTAGGTCTCACACTCCTAACAGACATCAGACACCTGGTAGAGCCCAGAGTTATAACACTGAAATGCATTATGACAGAAATTACTCTAGGTCTCCACAGCAAAGAGAAATCAAAGGCCAAGAGTGGATATTAATCACTCAGCTCCACACCCGGTTCTTGTACAAAAACCCAAGTCACCTGAAAGGAGAGATGGATAGTTAAAAGAGTTCAAGTTTGTGGATGAGAATGGTATACCAAGTCAGTCATGGCTTGGGTTCCCCGTAATACCTAATTTATTTTCTTTCATGTATAGGAGTTAACTACAGGTCTGAACAACAAATGGTTTGTAGATAGTGGTTGCTCTCGACACATGACTGGGGAAAGAAGTCTACTGACAGACTTCAAAAGAGGGTATAAAGGATTTGTCTCATTTGCTGAGAATAAAGGAGGGAATATCACTAGATCCGGAATAGTCACTAATAGGATGATCACTATTGATCAAGTTTACTATGTAGAAAAGCTTGATCATAATCTCATTAATGTCTCTCAGATCTATGATAAACAAAATTTGGTCCACTTTACTGAAAAAGGAAGCGCTAGTGCTAAAGCCTGGATTCACGATACTTGAAGAGTGGATTATGATGAGAGCCCCAAGGGTGAATGATCTGTACATGATGGACATATCCATAGAAGATTCATCGATGGGATCTACATGTCTACTATCAAAACCTTCAGAGTCGGAATCCTTGCTGTGGCACAGGCGAATGGCACACTTGCACTTAAGGAAGATGAATTTCATCACGAAAAATGGCCTTGTGTAAGGTGTTCCAAAGAAGAGTTTCCAGGTTGAAGATAAGTGTGTGTCGTGCAAAAAAGGAAAACAACATAAGAAGGCACACAAATCGAAGACTCATAACTCAATCTCCTCCACCTTTGACCTGTTGCATATGGATCTTTTCAGTCCAATCAACAAAAGGAGTATAGCTCGGAGTTGGTATTGTTTAGTTATTACTGATGATTACTCAAGTTTTTCTTAGGTTTTCTTTTTAGGTACAAAGGACGAGACAGCAGGCACGCTGATTGGGTTCTTAGACCAAGTTGAGAACTTATATGGAACAGAATTTAAGAATGCAGTATTTGGTGTATATTGCCTAACTAAAGTCATAGTGCATCAATTTAGTGCACCATATGAGCCACAACAAAATGGGATGGCAGAACGTAAGAACAGGACTTCGATTGAAGCATCAAGGAATATGGTCTCGGATTCAAAGCTTCCTAGCATGTTTTGGGGAGAGGCAGTGAATACCACTTGTCATGTTTTAAACAGAGTCCTAACTGTTAAATCACTAAACAAAACCTGTTATGAAGTTCTCAATACAAGAGCTCCAAATTTAACTAGCTTTGAACCTTTTGGGGTGCCTTGTACTTTATTAAAAACAAAACATCAACCTAAGTTTGGTGAAAGGCAGACGAAGGATACTTCCTAGGTTATGTCCCAAATTCATCGAACTAGAGGGTGTTTAAAAAAACTACTACTACTGTAGAAATTGTGTTTAACATTGATGTAACCAGTTATTCGCATGAACCCCAAATTGGTCCAGAATGGTTATTTGATTATGACTGTGTGTTTGAATCATTTAACATTCCTTTTAGTGGTGATGTAGTAACTGTGGAGAATGACTTCTCAACCTTAAATCTTCATGACGAGGGTAGGGTATTTTCCAATTCTAGCATTCCCACGACATCTGAAAATATATCGAAAAAAGACGGGTCCCCAACAACTGAAGAAGCGTCATTGCCTACTGATGTGAATCAGACAAATGGTCCAGCCTCAGAAGGCAGTGATCACGAGGAGGATATTCCGTCTAAAGTCACACCCCCACTAGGTGAAATAGGATCTAATCTGGGAGACAATCTTCAGCTCGATGCAGTTGAAACATTGAGAGTAAATAAGGATCATCTTATTGAAGACATCCTTGGGAATCCAAATGCTGGTGTGAGAACTCGGAGTAGTGTGAATAGTAAACAGTGTTGTTATCGATCATCAATGACTCCGAGGCATTTCACACTTGTCTGTACTCATGTTTCATATCACAAGTTGAGCCAGAGAATGTACAAATGGCTCTAAAGGATCATTCTTGGGTTGAAGCAATGCAACACTTGTAGTCAAGGGGTTCAAACAAGAAGAAGGAATAGATTACAAGGAGGTGTTTGCACAACTTGCAAGGCTTGAAGCTATCAGATTGTTTCTAGCGTTTGCATCCTTGAAAGGTTTCAATTTTTATCAACTAAACGTCAAGAGTGCCTTCTTGTACGGGAAAGTGAAGGAATTGGTGTATGTCGAGCAACCGCCAAGGTTTACTGATCCCATGTATCCAGACAGAGTATATAAATTAGATAAGGCTCTGTATGGGTTACATCAGGCACCAAGGGCGTGGTACGAGACACTATCACTCATCTCTTGGAAAATGGGTTCGAGAGAGTAAGAATAAATAGTACACTGTTCATTTAAAAGAAAGGTGATGATTTCTTACTGGTACAAGTTTATGTGGACGACATCATATTTTAGGTCGTCAAATGAACAAATGTGCAATGATTTTTAGAAGGTTATGAAGTCCAAGTTTGAGATGAGTGCGATGAGAGAGCTAAACTTCTTTATGGGTTTACAAGTTGAACAACGAAAGGCGGGATTTTCATTCATCAGACGAAGTATGTCTATGAAATATTAGAGCGCTTCGGGATGGAAGGAACAAAGCTTACAACACACTTCAGTACTCCAATTCAAGTCAATCACAATCTTGGACCGGGTACCGATAGTGATACTGATGTGGATCCAACATTATTTGGGCCATGATCAGATCACTTATGTATTTAACTGCTTCTTGACCTAACATAATGTTTGGTGTTTGTATTTGTGTCAGGTTTCAAGCTAACCCTAAGGAGATGCACATGAAAGTTGTGATGCAGATTCTGAGATACCTGAAGTCGAAACCGAAGCTGGGACTTTGGTATCATGCTGATGAGATCTGGAATTGGAAGCTAACACAGACTCATATTATGGAGGGTGCAGCTTGAATAGAAAGTCAACAACGGGTGGTTGTCAGTTCCTAGGAGGGAGACTGGTGTCCTGTCAATGCAAGAAACATGCGAGGCCGAATATGTAGCTGCAGGGAGTTGTTGTTCACAGGTTCTGTGGATTGAACAATAATTGTAGGATTACGGTTTGACTTATACCCATAATCCTAATAGGATAGACAATCAATCCACAATTGCAATAACCAATAATCCGGTAAGTGTAGGTCCTAAAAGGTTTCCCTAGTGTATTGTTCTAAGCTGTAGAGGGGGGTGAATACAAAATTTAAAAGTCAACACACTTTTCTCAATGTTTGTGTATACTATTTATTAACAAGTGTTAATTACAAACAAGCCTGAAGTGCGGGAAGGTTCAAGCTGAGATGACAGATACAACAGTTGTTCAACTAATCTAAGACACACTCAGACTAGATACAATGACTACACTCACTTAGATGTACTCACTGATTTTACAAGACACAAATGGGCAGCTTGAACAAGAACAGCTTAGACACACTCTACAGTTTTGTTCAAGCAGACTTGCATGCATGGAATAACACACTTCAATGCATGATCTGATTTCCACTATTGGCTGATGCTTTTCACAATCCTTGGAAGCTTCCTTTTATACTTTCACTGAGAATCTCAGTGAAGCTTCTTCATTGGACGGTGATATAGCGGAATGTCTTTCCAGAAAGACAAGACACCTTTCTGCACGTTCTGATAAAGCAGATTTGTATTCATATGGCAGAATCTTTGTCTTTTTCTTTTTGTCACTGTTGCATAAGGCTTTAACCAAAAGAGGAATGTCAACTTTGCATCTTTCTTCTTTTGTTAAGGTCATTTTGATATAAGAAAAGGTATGTCACCCTTTTCAGATATCTGTTTGTCTTCATGTAAACAGAACAGCGTGGGCAGTCTGTACAGTTCTGTTTTCCACTTTGTCTTCGACTTGTAAACTGATCTTGTAGCCAAAAACAATACATGAGGACTTGCAAACATATTTCATTAAGTGTTTAGCCTGTTCACAAATAACAGGTTCTGTGCACAAAGAACGGAACACTTATAAACTGTCTAAGCTGCTCATCAGAGTAGAGTAGCGTAGACAGTTTATGTCCAGCCTGTTCAGCAGACAGAACAGCTTGGACAAACTGCCTTTGTTGCAACGAATGCAACATGCTAAAGAGCTATGGGCTGATATTGCAAATCACTTTTCAGGTTTCAATGAGGCATAAACAGGCCTTAAATTATACCTTCAAGTGCATCAAACAGGTTTGATTAAAAATCTCCCTCTAAGATGTAGAGCAGGTTTGACTGAGGCCTTTTTGTGCCTAACAATCTCCCCCTATTTGCAATAATCAGTCGGACCTGATATAATCAATAATCACTATACATTTTACAATACATTTTGATGAAATGAAATTACAACATTTAAGTAAAGTAAAAGATCAGTTTATATATACTAATTTTGATTACATAAACAACATATGTTTTTACAGAAGTACAACTAATGTACTAATATATATTACAACTGATGTAAATAAAAGTTACAACTGATGCAACTTAGTACAACTAATGTACAAAACAGTTCAACAATTTGGACTGTCGATGTTGGGAGCAGATAATGGCAAGCCTGTCCAACAGATGGACAACTTCCATTCTTCACCTACTCAGATAGTAGATGGACTTCACTTCATTGGTGGTGGCAGTCCTTCTTCAAACATTCTTTCAAGTTTATCCCTTGTTTCCTCCAGATCATAGATTTGAACTCTGAGAAACATAAAGTTGGGATCTTGAAGCTCCCCTCTCTCATAAAAGCCTCTGAGCTGGTCCCAGATGGCTGCTCTCCACTTGCTGGATTGCCTGAAGAAGTTTGCAAGTCTGAAGGCCCCAAGCTTTTTGAGACCTACTTTGTGAAGATCTGATGCTCTTTGAAAGCATTTCTTCTATGTCAGGGGATCCACAAAAAATGCCCCCAACTCAGGTACTTCAATTACTTTTCCTTCTTCAAACTCTACTCCTCTGGGCAGGCTGTGGTCAACTCCTTTGAATCCTTTCTGGTCCTCCTGACCTTTATTTTGGCGTAAGTCACAGAGACACCTTCACTTACTTCTTTTGAGATCAGGCAAAGGTCTTTCACTCTTTCCATCAGCTTCTTGACATATGCCCTTATAGTCTTAGTCGTTTCAGCCTTGGACTAGCTCAGGGCAACTGCCAGCTCAACCCATTCCCTATACCCCATTTGTGCAACATCAGTGTAGTCATAAGATTCCAGTTCTGGGCTTGTAGCACCCATTCTGCATATTTGCAGGTTCCACTATTTGCCTTTTCTTGAGATAGGGACAACTTCGATAATAGATTCCTTGGCAAGTCTTCTATCAGCAACATCATGGAACTTTTTCCTTGCCAAGTAGTCAAAGTGGAACTGGGCCCTTGTAGAGGATGCTTGCTTGGGTTTTGTCACAGAGACCAGAGCACCCTTTTCCTGTTCACCTTCCTTTTCACCAGTTGATTCTTTTGCAGCTTCTAGCAGTTTCCTTTGCATATCCAAAGAGGGCATTTTGATTTTGCTTGCCTCTTGAAATGCAAAGGACCTGGAAGCTTTGGCAGAGGCTTCTTCTTTTCTTATATTTTCCAGGGCTTTGAGTTGTTCATCTCTGAACTCATAATACTTTTCCATGGAAAGACCTATTTCCTTAGCCCTGGATTTGTCAAATTTTAGCTCTGCTACTTTTTGCCGGTCAGGGTCAAAAGCTGCTTTTTCTTTTCCTATAGCTGTTGTAGTGGTAACAGCTTCAGGGATATCCTCCTCTTCTTCTTCTTCCTCCTCTAGAATTAGATGCCTCCTTCTGCTGCTTGGTCTGTCCTCAAGAATGAATTTCTCCCCCTTAGACTGTGCAAGGTTTGGAGATCCAGCCTGAGTAGGCTGAGCAACTTCAGGTTGATGAGAGGCCCCTTCAACTAGACCTGTACCTATTACCGATGCACCTACTGTTTGACTAGTAGATGCTGATTTCTCCTTAGGAGAAGAAGTTTTCTCCCCCTTAGTCTTAGTCTTCGAGGCAGACAACTTCTCCCCGTTTGAAGGAGACGGACCAGCACCTTCAACAACTGGTCTGCCTGAAGAAACGAATTCAGCAGGCTTTGCAGCAGTTTTGGCAGCAGGTTTGGGACAACCAGGCTATGCACTAAGAAAGCAAGGTTGTCCTTCACCTCTGCAAGTTGGGAAAGACAGGATTGAAGAGAGGATGATTGGAAATCAGCAATAGAGGTCAGCTTGAGAGTATTGTCTCTATCAGAAGCTATGAATAGCAAACTTTGAAGCTGTGCAAGATGTAACTCAAGAGAGTCCTGCACATCAGCAAGGTTTGCTGACACTGAATTTGATAGAGAGACTATTAGAGTGTTTAGGTTGGCCAATGTATCAAGAAGGGTAGAATTGCAATTGGTTAGGAGAGTGGACAGCTGTTGGGATATGGCTGTCATAGAGGACACAGAGTCCTGTTGGTGAGAAAGAATTGAAGAGAGGGAAGTAGAGATATTTTGAAGTTGTGCAGTGAGTGCAAGCAGCTGTGAGGAGGTTTCAGTTTGAGGAGTGGATGGAAAGGAATTCTTGAACAAATGTAAGAATCCTTTGAGCTGTTCAGACACAGAGTCTGAAATGAGAGAGGGTAGAGATGACATTGAAGTTTCTAAAGACCCAACTTTGTTGGTCAGCAAGGAAAGCTGATCCTTCAAAGGCATATCTTTATGGGATGGAGGTGTATGTGTAGACTGTTTGGATTGTGTAGATGGTGATGAATGAGATGAAGATGATGAAGCTGGTGTTTAGGGATGTGATGGAGAGGGAGAAGGTACTTTTGAGAGAAGCTCCATAGCCTGGGCAAAAGTAATGTGGCCTAGCTTGGAGGGGTCGATAGGTCCTTCAGCAGTGGTTGTAGCTGCATCATCAGGAGAGGGGGTAGAGGTTAGTAGCCTTTCATTTGCTGCTTGTGTTACAGCACCTTCATTAAGGACAGGGGTTGTTCCCACTGCAGCACCTTGGTTTAAAGGTACCTCATCATTCGGAGATGGGATTTGCATTTCAACATCAGCAGTGGTGAAACCTGTTGATGGAGTTTGCATATGAGGAGCAGCCTCAACAAAGGGATGTTTTGTGCCCTGAGGTTCATCAGCTTGGGTAGTTGGTCCTTCAGCAGCTGTTGGGTGTACAACAGTTGTATCATGAGGAACAGAGATTGGAGGTTGAGCTACTGGATGGTCTAATCCAGCAGTGTGGGCACCTCGTGCAGACTCAGGGTGTGAAGAAGTATGAGGTGGAGACTGTCAGTATGGAGTGGAGTGAACTCCTGTCTTTCAATATTCTCAGCCTGTTGGGAGGCTGGAATAGTTGATGTGGTAGTCTCCTGTTGTACAACTGGTTCCTGTTGGGAGGAACCAGAGGGTCTAGGCTGACTCTTGGTGGACTCTTTTTGGAGAGAAGCAGGCTCCAAATGTGCTAAACCTACTCCCAAAATAGGAGAGGCAAAAGTGTTGCTTCTTTTTCAACTAAACCCTGTTGAGAGGGAACAGAGGGGCTGGTTTGGGCTGTTTTGGCTGGTTTGGCTGTTGGTTTCTTTTTGGCAATGGATTTGCATTGGTATGATTTGAGAGATGAGGTGGGAATTGTGGGGAGGTGATGAGAGGTTTAGATTGGATTGGTATGGAGACTGGGTCAGAAACAGGTGGGTTGGCCCATTCCATTGTCTCAGGTGCCACAGAGGCACCAACCACAGAGGCTTCAGGTTCAGAAAATGAACCAGGGTGGGAAGCCTGCTCCCCCCAGCCACAGAGGCTGAAGGTGCAGACTTAGACTTGGGTGTTTTGGCCTTCTTGTGGATAGGCCCAGCTTTAGTCGTTACCAGGGCCCTCTTAACAAACTTGACCCTGGATTTGGATTTTCCATTGGGAGCAGCTTCTGGATCCACCCTCACAACAGATGGTCCTTTCACCAATCCTAGCAACCTCCTCATTGGAGTTGATAGAGGAGGCTCATCTGGGAGAACCGGAGTGTAGAAAACTTTATTTCCTATAACAGGAAATGCAGTAGTACAAAGTAAAGGCTGAGAGTTATACAGATGCTCACCACAAACATGCTTGAAGATGAGGCTCAAAAATCTGGGATAACGAACAGTAGCTGTACGTGTTTCCTGCTGCACCAGATTCCTCAAATTCATAAAAATCCACCTGGCCATGTTGATTGTAGTCCCATCCACAAGTTGTAGGACTATAGGAATCTCATCACGGCTGAGTTGGTCGAATAAACCAACTTTGCTGCTGAAGCACATCACCATCGAGGCAAATAAGAAACTGTAGGTTGGAGACAAATCCTTCCTAAACAGTGTAGCTCCAACTTTGGGTTCTGCAACACCACAGAAGTGTAGCAGATTCATCATCTGTTCATCTTCAGGCTGTGACTGATCATGAGTTTCAGCCACAGGGAGACGAAGAGCTTCCTTGATCAGACGAGTGGTGATCTCAATGGTCTGAGTCCCATTGAGTATTGTTCCCCTGATGACTTTGGTATATGGGTTGTAGGCACAGGTGTACCAGAACTCATACACCATCTCCTGGTACAGGACACCAGGAGTGGCAGTCATGGCATAGTTCAGAGGATGAACTTTCAAAAACTCCACCATTTCTTCGTAGCCTTTCCCCACATAGTTTTTGGGGATGGTTAGGTTTGCAACGTAGTTGGTAGGTTTCAGGGTTAGCATTGTGGTGACAGATGAATGTTTTTGAACATCAGCACCAACAAATACTGGTAGAAAGGGGTTGTTTTGGTGAGCCATTTGGGAAGTAGTGAATGTAGAAGCACAGGACACTTAGTCGAGTTTTAGGGTTCTTAGAAAGTTATGGATGTAGTGAGGAAGACGAAGATGAAAAAATATGGGGTATTTATAGGATTTCAATGTGAGTGTGTATGAGATAGAAACGTTTGGGTGGTTGATTTGAAATGTTCGTTAATGGAAAACGAAACGGTTCTCCATGTCAGAATGGTTGTCAGACCACTTGAGCCCTTTTTAATCACTAACACACGTAAACAACACATTATCCGCAGTAATTAAGTTAAATAAAAACAAAAATTAAGTAACTTAATTGTGAAGAAACGTAATTAAAACTGATGGTCTAAGCTGTTGGTCAAACCTGTGATGAGCAGGGTCATCACAAGCTGTTCACTCTTCAAGTTGTGCCTTCAACCTGTTCAGCTATGTAATAACATGTTGTATTTAATAATTGATCAGGTTACAAGACAATGTCTTGTATGACAGATTGAGAGAGTGAGTAGGGTGGAGGTTTGATCATCAGATCAGGTTTGACATAAAAGCTGTTATTGACAAGCCTGTTATATGCTCAAGTTGTTCAAGTTTTAAAGAAAATGGCTAAGTATAGAACATGCATAACCTGTTCTGTCTAAGCTGTTGTGCGATACTTGAGCATTGTGAGACATATAATAACTTTGAACATTTTGGACACTTAGTCACTTTTGTTAAACATGCCCAGCTTCCTTACCAGATAATTAAACCTGTTTTCATCAAGAGGTTTGGTGAAAATGTCTGCAAGCTGTTCATCTGTGGAAATAAAGCGTACCTCCACATTACCTTTCTGAATGTGATCCCTGATGAAGTGATGTCTGACCTCTATATGCTTTGTTCTGGAGTGAAACACTGGATTGTTGGAGATAGCTATGGCACTTGTATTGTCACACAGAATAGGAGTTTTCCTATATATAAGTCCATAGTCTTCAAGCTGATGCTGCATCCACAGAATCTGCCCACAGCAGCTTCCAGCAGCAATGTACTCAGCTTCAGCAATAGAAGTAGAAACTGAGTTCTGCTTTTTGCTACACCAACTTATCAACTTACCACCAAGGAGTTGACATCCACCTGTTGTGCTTTTTCTGTCTAGCCTGCAGCCTGCAAAATCAGAATCTGAATATCCTGTTAGCTTAAGGCTTGAATCTTTGGGATACCAAAGACCCAAACCTGGTGTACCCTTAAGGTATCTGAAGATTCTTTCGACAGCAGCTAGATGTGATTCTTTAGGATCAGCTTGAAACCTAGCACATAAACAGGTAGCAAACATAATATCAGGTCTACTAGCAGTTAAATACAGCAAGCTCCCAATCATGCCTCTGTAAGCTGTTACTGGAACAGCTTTGCCACTGACATCTGCATCCAACTTTACATTGGTTGCCATTGGGGTTTTGATAGGAGAACTTTGATCAAATTTAAACTTTTTCAAAAGATCTAAAGTATACTCTCTTTGATTTATAAAAATTCCATTTAAGGTTTGTTTAACCTGTAATCCTAGAAAGAAAGTTAGTTCTCCCATCATACTTATTTAAACTTAGATTTCATGAGTAGTGAAAAATTCTTGCATAACTGCTCATTAGTAGAACCAAATATTATGTCATTCACATAAATTTGAACAAGCATAATATCAGACTTCTCCTTCTTTATGAACAGTGTGGTATCCACTTTACCTCTGGAATAACATTGCTCATAAGGAAATCAGTAAGAGTGTCATACAAGGCTCTAGGGGCTTGTTTTACACCATAGAGGGCTTTTTCCAACTTATAGACAAAACCTGGATGATGTTCATTTTCAAAACCAGGAGGCTGCTTGACATAGACTTTTTCTTGCAGCTTACCATTCAAAAATGCACTCTTCACATCCATCTGAAATACCTTCATGCTCTTATGAGCAGCGTAGGCTAGAAATAAACGAATTGCCTCTAGCTTGGCCACAGGAGCAAATGTTTCATCGTAGTCAATGCCTTCCTCCTGTCTGTAGCATTGAGCAACTAGTCTTGCCTTATTTCTCATGACATGACCTTGCTCATCCATCTTGTTATTGTAAAACCCATTTGGTGCCAATTATAGTTTTTCCTTTAGGAGAAGGGACCAGTTTCCATACTTTGTTTCTCTCAAACTGATTAAGTTCCTCTTGCATGGCAGTGATCCAATTGGCATCTTTAAGTGCTTCATCCACTTTCTTTGTACCCTTTTGTTGATGTCACCGATTATTTGATCATTTGGGTGACACCTGATCCACTTAGGATCTTGTTTCAATGAGGATTCTCCTGAGTTGTTTTCATCTTCAACAGGTCCTATTGAGCGGCTTTAAGTGCTTCATCCACTTTCTTCCCTTTCATCATCAGTCTGTTGATCAGGTTGTGTGAACACATCACATACCTGCCCAACAGGTTGTCTTGCGCTGGCCACTAAGGGAGCACTTCTCTTAGACATCTCCAAGGCATTTCTTTTCTGTTGCCTTTACTGCTCATCATTCAGCAAAGATCCATATAAGTTTAAAAAATCCATGCCTTTGACGGTACCTAAATTTCTTAAGATGGTAGAAAAATAGTTCCACTCTTCAGGCAGGATGTCCAAGAACTTGTTCACCAGAGTCAGGCTGTCCTTTGTGATCCCAATAGCTTTGAGATCATTAACAAGAGCAGTAAACGTGGTTTAGGTTTCTGTGAGTGACTCCGTTGGTTTTGCAAAGAAGAGTTCATAGTGTCTAACAAGATTTTTAATCCTGTTATCCAATGTGATTGTGGGACCATCATAGACGGTACACAAAGTATCCCACATCTCCTTTGCAGTCTTCATCTTCTCAACTTGTTTGAACACATCATCCGGCAGAGAGATGACCAGGTTATTCCTGGCTTTTGCATCCAGACCAACCAGTCTTTTGTCTTCATCAGACCATTGAGCTTTGGCCTTCTCAAAGGTCCTGATTTCAAGGGCAGCTCCTTCAACAACAGGAGTAATGGTAGTAACAGAAGTTGGCACATAGGGACCTTCCATTACTATCTCTGGTAGTTGTACATCCAGATTCTCTAAATAGAGCATCATTTTGCACTTCCAGCCAGAGAAAATCTGATGATTGAACTTGGGGGGTTTGGCCATTGACCCATTGTCATAGTAAGAGAAGGAACTTGCAGCACTGTTGTCCATGGGAAAGAAGGGAGAATGAGAGATCTAGAGTTGACACACACTCTAACTGCTCTGATACAAGTTGTAGGTCCAAAAAGGTTTCCCTAGTGTATTGTTCTAAGCTGTAGAGGGGGGTGAATACATCAATTTAAAACTCAAGACACTTTTCTCAATGTTTGTGTATACTATTAACAACTGTTAATAACAAAAAAGCCTGAACTGCAGAAAGGTTCAAGCTGAGATGACAGATACAACAGTTGGTCAACTAATCTAAGACACGCTCAGACTAGATACAATGACTACACTCACTTAGATGCACTCACTGACTTTACATGACACAAATGGGAAGCTTGAACAAGAACAACTTAGACACACGCTACTGTTTTATTCAAGCAGACTTGCATGCATGGAATAACACACTTCAATGCATGATCTGATTTCTACTCTTGGCTGATGCTTTTCACAATCCTTGGAAGCTTCCTTTTATACTCTCAATGATAATCTCAGTGAAGCTTCTTCATTGGACCGTGAGATAGTGGAATGTCTTTCCAAAAAGACAAGACACCTTTCTGTACGTTCTGATAAAACAGATTTGTCTTCATATGGTAGAATCTTTGTCTTTTTCTTTTTGTCACTGTTGCATAAGGCTTTAACCAAAAGAGGAATGTCAACTTTGCATCTTTCTTATTTTGTTAAGGCCATTTTGATATAAGAAAAGGTATGTCACCCTTTTCAGATATCCGTTTGTCTTCATGTAAACAGAACAGCGTGAGCAGTCTGTGCAGTTCTGTTTTCCACTTTGTCTTCAACTTGTAAACTGATCTTGTAGCCAAAAACAATACATGAGGACTTGGAAAGATATTCAATTAAGTGTTTCGCCTGTTCACAAAGAACAGAACACTTGTAAACTGTCCAAGCTGCTCATCAGAGTAAAGCAGCGTAGACAGTTTATGTCCAGCAGACAGAACAGCTTGGACAAACTGCCTTTGTTGCAACGAATGCAACATGGTAAACATCTTTGGGCTGATATTGCAAATCACTTTTCAGGTTTCAATAAGGCATAAACAAGCCTTAAATTATACCTTCAAGAGCATCAAACATGTTTGATTAATAATCTCCCCCTAAGATGTAGAGCAGGTTTGACTGAGGCCTTTTTGTGCCTAACAGTTCGCACAGTAAGACTAAGCACATAGATATAAGAGATCATTTTATTTGTGACTGTGCTGAGAAAAACCTAATAAATTTGGTAAAAGTTCCAATGGAAGACAACAATGCGAATCTGTTCACAAAAGCATTTGATAGATCACGCTTTGAGTTTTTAGTCCTACTAAATGGGATGTGAAATCCAGAGTAACCTGACCTCAGTAGATAAGATTTCTTTTAAATATTTTTAAGTTATTAGTTTGTTTATTGGTTACTTTACTTAAAAAAATGAGAGAAGAAGAAAAGAAAAAAGAGAGAAAACCATAAAAAATTCAAAAAAAAAAGAGAGAAAAATGAAAACAAAGAGAGAAGTCTTAGGGTTACAGCTTCAACGTGACAAACTTTAGCATTGTCTAACAAACTCTAAGGGTTAAACTTTTACACATAATGCACTATAAAATCAAAGTGATATACATGTTCATGTTCTGATATGTTGGTAGGCATAAAACATGAAGGTTTTCCTAAAAGCTAATAAAACAATCAAGAAATTGTCATATGCGTACCTAACTTAGACGTATGACCAATAGGTCTTAAAATCTGTGTTAGAGGCTCACATACAATAATTATGAATGACGTATGTAAATCAGTCTGTGGGATGTATGGCTTCATCAAAATACATCTTAAAAAAGAGCAAAGTATGAGGCGTAAAAAGAGTCAAGACATGTTGCTTTGTTGTACGTAAGTACAGACAGGTCATCCCTGTTTTGATTCAATATAGCAAGATATGTCGCTTTGTTGTACGTACGTATAGACTAGTCACCGCTGTCTTGTCTAAATAAAAGAAGTATGCACTACCCTAAGACAAACTAAGACACTCTGTTTTATGTATATACAGAACTGTGTCCGAAGTTTTCCATTTAAAGATGATTTGCAAATACCGAAAAGTCATAATGATTGTTTGTCTGTCTTGATCATAGGAGTATGTCAAAGTGTAGGACACGTAAGGACATTTCTTGATAAATAAAAAGGCCAAAGGAAAATTCTAAGTGTTGAGTGTTTAAGTGGACAAACATTCCGACAATCGACATGGTATGTATGTTACAACAAACAATAAAGGGAATCAAATATTCCAAAGTGTGAAAGTGCAACACTGAAAGTGAGTTAGCAAAGTTATCTGATTGAACCTTCTATGACTCTCGCAAAAATAGTTAGTGTGCATATTTCATACGAACTTAAGTCAGGTAAGTTCGTGGGACAGTAGGTGGTCCCTATAAATAGTGGAAGTGCATTTAATCCGTTCACCTACTCACGACTTTATTCCTCACGAACTTGAAAAGGGCGACTACGAACTTACCTGGGCGATTACGAACTTCTCGTTGTTTCATGATTTTGTTTCTGTTTCATGAAGATCCTATAGTTCCACCTCGAACTTACACCTAGTTACTGTTGCTATAACTCATAAACAACTAAGTAAGTGTTATATGGGACTTTAAATGGATTTTTAATCGTGTATTTTATTTTTTATACCGAAACACATAGGGTTAAAAAAATATGAGTTTAGGGCTATAGAATTAAAAAAGGAACCTCAATAAACTCGATTCTTACCTTTTAGGACTAGATTCATGGATCAATTAAGTCTAAAAAGTGTTAAATCATGAGTGTTTAAGTTAAAGTCGCCGACCACAAACTTGTTCATCAAGAACAAGTTCGTACGAACATAAGGGGTATTCGAACTCAATTCAAAAACATCCACAAGTTTGTAGGACTGACTCAAAATATGTTCGTGCCAACTTAAATCTAAGTTCGTAGGTCAGTAAGTTCATACGGACTTAACTAAGTTCGTACAAACTTATTTGTTTCCAAATAATTCAGTTTTCCAAAATTTAATTGTTTATTGCATGTGCAATATTGCAGACCGTGCTTTTTTCGACAAGTACAATATGGTGGTCAATATTGACCTCCAAGCTCTAGAGGCAGGGCAATTCAGGGAAATTCTGGAATTTTTAACGTGATCTCGCGTGGTATATGCACTGACTCACAGTTCGACTCTTATGATTCAGTACATTCAACAATTCTTGAGTACTCTACATCTGGATACGTCTGTGATGCCCCAGATCCTTCGAGCTACAGTTAACGGTCAACAGATTGTGTTCTTAGCTGACAATCTGCGAATAATTTTTCATCTGGGTTCTGAGGCTCAAGAAAGCGGATCGATTGACTTCCCTACTCTATAAGGCAAGCAACATTTCAACGCATGGGGTATGCGCAAGATTTGGCCAAAGCATCTTATGTTAAGAGTGGATTGATTGGCCAATGGAGGTATCTGATGCATGTCTTCCTAGTTTGTTTTGAACCTAAGAAGGAAGGTTTTGATTCGATGACATCCAAGCTTCAGTCCGGGATGATCTCGCTAATTTATAATAAGCCTTATATTTTTTCGAACTTCTTTTTGGGTGAGTTTGTGCATCAAATAACAGCGTCAGGTCGAGAATGATTTTTGTTGTACCCGAGGTTTGTAACGATGATAATCCGACACTTCTTGCTGGACATGCCACTGTCTCCTGAGGTGGTTGTCGTTGCAGGAATTGATAAGAGGATCTTTGCTGATTGTCAAAGTCACAGTCAGAGACGGGCATAAAATGTTAGACCGCATATCACTCCATTGTTTGGGGCTCTGCTTGATCCAGATTTTGTAGCTCCAGTTGGAGATAAATGGTTAGAGATCGATCCACAACGACAAGCAGTGGCACAACAAGAAGCAGTTGCTCAAATTCAGCCTCCGCCTATGTCAGCACCGGTAGCTGTGGCTACTACATCAGTAGCACAAGCTGATGAGAGACAAGAGGCATTAGAAGATATTTTTGCTCAAGGGGGACCAGCTCAGGAGGGTATCGCTGAAGAGTTGATCCAGGATATCCTTAATCCTCCAGAGGCCCCGGGAAATATTTTTGAAGATATAGAAAACTATCAGCCGGACGATGCATCTGTGGCTGTTAAGATAGAGTCCGAGAGGGAGTCCGAAATTGAAAGAGATTTAAGGGAGGCAGCAAATCCCTCAACCTTTTTTGGTTGTTACGGTACTAGAGTGATTGAGCAACCTCAAACTGAACAATCGCAATCATTCCATCTTAGAGATGAAAATGAGGCAGATGAGGATTTTGTGCCAGATGAAGTCGTTTTGGTCGCAAGCCACCAAGGGGCAAAGCGACTACGTCTAGATCAATCAGGGCCTTCAAAATCAAACGCCATTCCACCAGAAATCACCACAACCACTCCATTCAAATCCACACCAACCGACACCCAAAGCCTTAGTCAACTAAAAGCTCAAGTTGATGTCCAATCGGTCCAAATACTTCAACTTACAAGGGAAATCCAAGAGCTACAACAACATAACGCTCATTTAGATCACCATAATGCACATTTAGATCAGACAATGGCTGCCCAACAACAGCAAATAGCAACTCTTAAGGCCCTATTGGAGAAGATATTAAAAGAACGTGCAGCTCAGGGGGAGAGTTGCAGAGGTGATGAGTTGAGGGGGAGTCATAGAGAAGATCAAGGAGACGACCCTGATGCACAAAAGGATGGTGAGCTAGCAGATCTTTCTCTACAACAGACTGCTCAGCAAGCTGATTTGCTGGGGGGAGCCTGGATCATCGGGCTCGGACAGAGGTAAAGACAAGGCTTCCGAAGCTACTGAAATTGTTGAAGACGAAAGGATTGGAGCCTTAGGCGGGTTGGAAGATGATGATGTAAGATTTAATTTTGAAGATGACTTGGATCTGGAAGAGCTTGAGGAAGGAGAATTTATTCTTGAAGATATACCTAACTAGAGGTCAGACCATGAGATTGTGTTGGACGAAAATGATGAAGCTGATGAGGTAGTGATACAGAAGCAACATGTTACTGAGCAATATGTAAATATAGATCAGAATTCGATAGATGTAGATACGTTGAGATCTACATTTAATGATTAATCAGATTATGAGATATCTCAAATGCCAGACACGGAGCTTACCAAAGAAGAGAAGAGAAGATGGAGGTTTAGAGAAGAATAGAAGAAGAAGGACTTGGCTATAAAGAAGAAAATGAAAATGTCAAGTCCAGGAAAATGATCAGGTGGAATCCTAAGCTGGTTCTACGATTGGGAACTGCAGTTTTTCATTACGAAAAGAAAAGACGGGCTATAGTACCTGCGAAGAAGGCTAAAGGACTTCAATTCTCTACCGAAATGTGAAGTTAAAGCATTAGCCTGGAAGGAGCTTATCAACCGTGGAGACGAGCCCTATGCTGAAGTGATTGCTAGGATTATCAGAAGGGAAGATCGGTCCGGTAGGTTTGAAAGGCTGACACCAAGGATAGACAAAAGGGTCATGGACGAAACCAGGATAGATCCATTGACTGGCAGGCCTTGGATTAAGATGTACTACAAACCTTTCAAGTGCCTAAAGAAGGTCTCACTAAAGAGTATGCCACAAGATGAGTTGAGTAACTTGATGTGGTGGTACGTAGATAGTGAGACAGGTGAGCCAGTTATGGAAGATAGTGATGAGAAGGTGATTTTGAGGGTTTGTGAGCCTTTACATCTAGTAAACCTCTCTCGGGACGACCTGCAGAAGCTTCATGATCAGTCAATATTCTTTAATGAAAATTGGAGGTCAGAGGGCAGGAAATATCAGGGAGTGGTAAAAGTTTGTGTCGAGCAAGGATTACATGCAGGTAGTAATTTAAATAAGCCTAGTTCTATAGATTAATAATATCATCTAGAAGCTATCGTCAAGGGGGTGTCTATTACTACACCCGGTGTGACGATAGTAGTCTATTTTTTGTAATAGATAGGGCTTTATTAATACAAGTCGTGATTGTTTGTTCATATTTATGTCTTAAGTTCATGATTGTGTATTGTGTTCATATTTGCATGTTAAGTTCATGATTGTAAGATAAGTCCATGAGATATGAACTTATGGTGATAAGTTCATGAGGCTATGAAATTATGAGAATAAGTTCATGGGGCTATGAATATATGAGAATAAGTTCATGAGGCATAGGCTACAAACTTTGGGCTCATAAGTTCGTACGAACTTAGCCTTGATAAGTTCATATGAATTTAGCCTTGATAAGTTCATACGAACTTATCTGCATGAGCTTTAACTTATAAGTTCATGGGCTTAGGCTATGCACAAACTTAAAGGTTATATCATGAACTTATCTTGGAAATTCATTAAAACTTTGAGAATTCACTTTCAGAGATTCAGGAGAGCATTCAGACGAACTGGGAGAGTTTTACAGAATTCCAACGGAGCAATACATCGTGCGGGGTCATTACATGTTCGACTAGCATTTTGTTCGGCTCTGTGTTTCCGTCTGATCGATCCGTCTACGTCAAACGAGGATTCCGCACTCGTTTGACGACGTCACGCCTTGATAGATCCGTAGAGGGTGGACCTTATAGAATGGTGGTAGATTAATCCGTTAATGTCACCTTTGAAGAGTGCAAATCCATCACTCAAAGCTGAACCTGAATCAGTTTTAGGAGACTTCAGTTGTGATGTTCTTCTACACTCAAATGCTGAAGAAAAGGACTCTTAATCTTCCACATCATCAGAATGGAACCTCGTTATCACAGTGGACACGATGATTACAATATTGGTTCACCCTGTGTGAATAAGTGCACTGATATAGTTGATGTACCATGCCCAGAGCCAAGCAATGTTGATTTCCCTGAGTCCTTAACCGGTGTGTTCAATACCAATGTTACTCCCTCAACAGATGAACAAAATCAAGATATCAGTCTAGTTTGCAAATAGGAAAGTTGTTCTACAAGATGTGTTGTAAATTTAACTGGTGTCACACCCTGCTACCCCGGTTGGCAGCCAGGCATGATGAGTGCTGCAGCATAACCATAATCATAACAAACGACCACTACATAGACGTTTCAGAAAAATATATTGATATAACTTCAAATATTTAATTGTTTTACATAGCCCGAATAAAATGAAGAGTAGTTCGCAAGTTACAAAGATTTAAATACATAATTAGATTATCAAATATGATGGAAATAAATCTCTGAGTTTGAAAATGATGCGACTCCAAAATGAACGGAAGCCTTGGAATACTTCCGATGAATGCGCATGTCTTAATTACCTGAAAATACATGCTAAAATATGCCAATAAATTGTTGGTGAGCTCATATGTTTACGCGAAAAGACCAATTGTATGGACATTAACAAATGAGTTGAATTTATAAAGCATTAATTCCATATATGTGTTACATAAACCATCATGTAACTTAAGCTTAATTAAATGAGTTTGCCTTGTGCAGTATCCCCGACTGTAATACCGTGTGCTAAATATATATGCATTCCACTGTTAGCCGGTAAGACTAACCCGAATGGGGGACATGACTCCCGATAGATCTATCCACAATATATTCGCGCTTACAAATAAATGTAATTAACGGTTCATGATATGAGGGTTGATGGATCCACATAACACATGTGTAATACATATAAGAAATAAACAGTTTTGATGTCCATATGAAAATACTGCATGTATTTCCACCCCAATAGCTAGTAAAAATAGGGGTTATGAAGACTCGCCATAAATTGATGGCAAAACAAGCGTAAAAACATAGATTTTGTTGATGACTTGAGATGAGACTTGTGGTATTTAACTGAGTCCTAGATGATATGAGGGACTTAATAACTCCCATATATATGATAATATGTATGTATAAAGGTTTTTATGTTTTAAATCACCCAACTTAACATGTTCATATATAAACTCACTTAAAACGTCAAGTTTATATATATATATATATATATATATATATATATATATATATATATATATATATATATATATATATATATATATATATATATATATATATATATATATATATATATATGTATATATATATATATAACTTTCAAGCTTTTTAAAGGTTTTTCGGCCTACTTTGAGGCTGTTTTCCTGACCAAGGTCCAAAACAATTTGGGCTTTGGTTTTCAAAGTCATAAATCTACTATATACAAAGAATTGTTCAAGTTAAGAAAGGCCATTTTTCGAGGTGTTTAGGTTAGGAAATAGGTTAGTTAAAAACTCTATGTTGGCCATTTTTGAGTTGTTAAACTTTCGGATTCCCAAATAATATTTGGGGGTTCTAAAATCCGTATTAAATTATCAAAACCTCCAGATATTTAGATAAAACATAGATCTAACTTTTAAAACAAGAATCAACTCATTTCGTTAAGTGATGAATTGTTATGATTTTTCAAAGTTGACATAATATTTCTGCCAAAATTCGGGATTTCATAAACTTGAAACAAGTTGTGATCTTCGTTGTTTATTCAAAAACCACATGTATAAATGGCTATGAAACACATTTATATAACTTTTTTTCATAATATTTATAATTACATAATGTGTTTATATATTTATAAACACATTTGAAGAAAACAAACTTAAAACAAATCTAGTGACTTATAAACTTGAGTTTTTATGAAGTTGTTGCTGTTGGTAAAAATATATATTATGCAAGACTTATATTAACATAAATATATGAAGTAATAAGGTAGTATTTTTACTTAATTTGATGTATTAGAAATATGAAAATGTGTAGAAGAGTTGTCCTTGAACTAGTTGCACCAAAGAAACTCTTGAAAATCTTGAATTCTTGAAGAATAAAGAAAGAAAACAACTTTGGTTGTGTGTGTGTGGCTATGGATGTTTTTTAGAGAGAAAGATGAGAGGATTTTTGCTCTTGCAAAGGTGTGAGAATGAATGAAAGATTGGTCTTCTATTTATAGAGTAAGTTTGAGTCTTGCAAAGTGGAAGTGGAGTGAAGTGTTGGGTAAAATGAAAGAAGATGGTGAAATGAAAGGAGGATGGTGAAAGTATTTGATTTAGATGGGTTGTGTAATTATAAAATTGAAGTCAAAAGCTAGTATTGTTCTAGCTATGGCTGGATTTTTTTGAATATATTACCATGTAACTTCATTTTTTTTTGTATAAATGTATTTAGAATGTATTCTTGTATTTCCTTCTTTATGTAAATTCATAAATAATTTTGAATGCATTTGTTTAATGAATTGTTTTAGTCTTGCATAATTAAAGTTAAGTAAGTGTATTAATGCATGATTAGTGTTAGTAATCTTAATTTAATTATGTACTTAGTTGAATTCATCCATCATGTAACATCCGGCACTAAACCAGGTTAGCAACAATGACCTAATCTGTATTTAATAGCCAATTATAGCCTAATCAGTGGTCATTAGAAATTAATCAAAGTGGTTAACAATACTCATTAGAAAATTCAACTCAATTAGAATCAAATTCATCGATGCGATGAATCGGGAAATCAATTAATCCGATCGATTTACGATATGAGGGATTAATTCAACTAAGTACATAATTAAATTATGATTAGTATCACTAATCAAACACTAATACAATTACTTAACATTAATTATGCAAGACTAAAACAATTCATTAAGACAATGCATCCAAAAGTATTTATGAATTTACAAGAAAAGGGAAATACAAGAATACATTTCTAAATGCTTTTATACAAAAAAAATATATATAAATACATGTATAATACATGCATGGCCAGCCATATAGGCATGTGTGTATTAGAAGTTGAATTTTATTTTTTTAATATTACCTTAAACACCATCATTTTGTTTAAAAGTGCACACAACTTTTGTCTCCCATGCTTTTCATCATTAGAAAGACCAAACACTTTGCTTATAAATAAGACCTCATTTCTCACTTCTTTTCCACACTTCAAACAACAAAAACCTCTCCTTTTATTCACTAAAAACCGGATTTATACACACACACATCACAAACTTCTTCATTCAAGTGTTCTTCAAGTGTTCTTGATGTTCTTCAAGAGTTTTGGTGCATATCTTGCAAAGGATTTCAACTTCTACTCAAAATCATATTCTAAATACTTCAAAGTAAGTAAATAATAACTTATTTCATCATACATGTATGTTTATATAAGTCTTGCATAATATATATAATCACCAACAACAACAAGTTTCATAAGTTGTTTCAAGTTTATAAACTACGGAATTTCGGCAGAAAATTTATATCGATTTTGAAAAATCATAACTAATTCATATCTAAATGAAATGAGTTGATTCTTGTCTCAAAAGTTAGATCTATGTCTTAACTATAGACCTGTAATTTTTCATAATTTATTTTGGATTTATGACCTCCAGAAATTATTTGGGAAACCGAAACTTTGACAGCTCAAAGATGGCCAGCATAGGGTTTTTAACGAGCTTTTTCGCCAAGCTAAACATCTCGAAAAATGGCGGTTCTTGATTCTAAAAATCCTTTGTATATAGTAGTTTAATGTCCTAGAAAACCAAAGCCTAAAACATTTTGGAGCTTGGTCAAAAACAGCCTCAAAGTAGGCAGAAAAACCTCCGAAAAAGCTGGAAAACTATATATATATAAACTTGACGTTTTAAGCGAATTTTATTTATAAACTTGTAATGTTGGGTGATTTAAGACATAAAAATCTATAAATATGTATACATCACTATATATTAGAGATATTAAGTCCTTATTATCATTTAGGACCCGTTTAATCTCGCTCGGTGCATCATCCGTCACTTTACGCTAAAAGCTTTTTACGTTAGAATTTTGCCATCGCAATTCCGGTGAGTTCTCATAGCCCCTATTTTCACACTGTTATGTTTTGGGGATGAAATACATGCTTCGTTTTTATATGGACACAGAAATATTTTCATTTCTATTATGTATTACACATGTGGTTCCATTAGCCCTTATATCATGAACCGTTAATTGCATTTATTTGTAAGCGCGAATATATTCTGGATAGATCAATTGGGAGTCATGTCCCCCACTCGGGTTAGTTCGGGTCGGCTAACAGCGGGTGCATATATATTCAACACACGGTATTACATATGGGAATACTGCACAGGGCAAACTCATTTTTAATTAAGCTTCGGTTGCATGATGGTTTATATGTAATACATAACAAGGAATTTATGATTTTATAAATTCAGTCTCTACTATTGTTGTCCATACGAGTCTGATTTACGTGTATACCTATGAGCTCACCAACAACAATTTTTGTTGACGTATTTTAGCGTGTATTTTCAGGAAATTAAGGCAAGTATGCCTCGGACGTATTTTACTTTCAAGCTTCCGCATCCATGGAGTCACATGCATATCCAAATTAACGGAGATTTAGCTGCATTATTTTGGATAATTTAATTATGTAATTAAATCTCTGTATTTTGCGAACTCCTTTACTCATATCAGTCTATGTAAAACATTGCTATGATCTAAAGCTTTAACGATGTATTTTAAAAACGTCCATATAGTGGTCGTTCATTATGATTATGGTTACGCTTCCGCACCCGTCACGCCACGCTGCCAACCGGGGTAGCAGAGTGTGACAGATTGGTATCAGAGCCATAGTTTTAGTGAACTAGGTTGCATTAGTACCTAGACTATAACTGTTACAAAACTAAGTTTTCTTCAAGAACTGTGAACATATATATAGACCCTGATGACAATAACATGTCGAACAATATGGTTATTATCCTCTTTGACTCAGAGTATGAATTCTCACCCATGGAACATAGAAGCCAAGGTGACACTGAGGTATACTTTGGATCGGGAACCCACCCAGACTAAATCAATGACGATGTAATGGACTCGTCAAAACACAAGGAGGGCAATTGTGGCCCTGCAACACAAATTGCTCCACCATCACCACCGTATATGCCACCCTACATCCTATTCAGAAGCCATCCCAATGGACCATTAAGGAAGTTCACCCCTAGGAAAAGGGTGTGACTAGCACAACGGGAGTCTATCCCGGTACCTACTCATCAGCCAAGCCCGCAACTATAACGATAGGCGAACGTAAGACAGTGGGGATGGATGCCTCACACTCTATAAGAGTGGAGAAACGAGGAAGGGATCCAAAACCAGTTTGAAGTCGGAACACCATCTTCCTCTCAAGTGCCGACACTTACCCAGAAACCTACGTAACAAATGATGCCTCTGTTGGTGGCTAGGGCCGCCAGACACGACCCCCAATTTCGACAAAATCCACCAAGAGGTCGGTGAGATCTTTGCAAGGACTAAGAAGGAGGCAATGAAAACCATCAATAAACCTTAGGCCAACCAGAATACCCAAGCAACTCAACAAGACAGAATTGACAAATTGTGACAGCGCCTAGCAGAGAGCAAAGCCCGTAATGCAGAACTAACCCAACGACTTAACGCTCGGTAGTACGAGGAAACCCCGGAGGCATCTCTTTATAGTATTTCTCTAGGCTTTACTATCTGATATATTATAGGGTAAATAAGGCTTAAGAATTTAGAAAATTCTGACCGTATCATATACAAAGATTAAGTATCAAGAACTTTTATGAGCAATTAAGTTTTAACTACAACTCTGCGTAGGAAAAGATAAAGCTGTGACTATCTGCCTATGAAATTTCAAACCCGTAGACTTATCCTCTTACCCCATTAGATACCACTTATGCATTTCTACTATTTGATACTGGTGCTGATAGGAGCTTTATATCCACTAAGTTCACTAAGCAGATAAATTCCATTAAGTGCTATTTATGATATTGAGGTTGATGACAGTGAGACGCTTAAGACAAATAATATAAGTCGAGGATGCTCCTTAGAATTAGTAGGCCGACTCTTTGAAACATACATGATACCCATCAAACTGGGAAGTGTGTACGTGGTCATAGGCATGGATTGGCTATCGAAAATCATGTGGAAATAGTATGCAACAAGAACACAGTTCATATATCTTTAGCCAATAAGAAGGTCCTTACTGTCCAACGCAAAGCAAGATATACCAAAGTAAGCATCATCTCTAGCATTAGGACCCAGAAGTATTGATAGAGAGGGAGCCAAAGAGAAAGCGGCTCGAATATATTCTTATTATTTATGGTTACCCCAAAGTTTTTCGAGAACACTTACCTGAACTCCCAAGATCGAGGCAAGTCAAACTCAAAAATAGGCCTAGTATCAGGTGCGGTACCAGTGGCTCGAGCACCATGCCGATTAGCCCCATCATAGTGTGAGAATCGTCCAACCAACTGTAGTAGCTCTTAGATAAAAGGTTTATCAAAACGAGTTCCTCGCTTTAGAGGAGCTCCAGTTTTGTTCATAAAGAAGAAGAATGGAACCTTCAGAATGTGCATCAATTACTAAGAGCTAGATAAACTAAAAGAACCGACACCCGCTCACAAGGATCAATGACTTGTTTGACCAAACTCCCAGAATTAAGCTTTTATTAGAAGATCGACCTAAGGTCCGGTTATCATCAGGTTAGAGTTCGCAAGAAAGATATTTCAAAGACAGCCTTCAGATTCCGTTTCGGTCATCATAAATTCCTATTAATGCCGTTGGGATTAACCAGTGCCCTAACGATAGTCATGGACCTCATCAGGTGTGCAAACCTTATCTAGACAAATTCGTGATTGTATTCTTGAATGACTGCTTAATCTACTTACGAAACAATGAGGAGCACGAGCAAACATTTAAGACTGATTCTAGAGTTGTTGAAGAAAGAACAACTATATGCCAAGCTTTCTAAGTTTGACTTTTGACTAAGATAGGTAAGATTTCTCAGTCACGTGATCAATAGTAAAGGAATCCAAGTTGACCCCGCCAAGATCGAGACTATCAGAAATTGGTTAACTCTTAGAACCCCCCATAGAGATACGACAGTCCTTAAGACTTACCACTTATTATAGGCAATTATCAAAAAAATTTCTCAAAGATCACCGGAGCTCTAACAGAACTAACCCGAAAATACATTAAGTATGATTGGGGCGAGGATCAGGAGACATCATATCAGTTATTAAAGCACAAACTGCGCAGTGCGCTTATTTTATCCAAGAGAAGCAAGAAATTTGTAGATTACTGTGATGCTTCATACAATGGGTTGATATAGAAAGATAGCATCATAGCTTATGCTTTATGAAAACTTAAGGTTCACTAGGTGATTTACACAACGCATGATCTGGATCTTGAAGCAGTAGTCTTTATCCTTGGAGACATTAGTTGTACGGTATGAAGTGTATTGTATTCACAGACCATAAGAGCCTCCAACACATCTTGAACCAGAAAGAGTCGAATACGAAGTAGTACCGTTGGATGGAACTAATAAGTAATTGCAACCGTGAAAATTCTTTATCACCTGAGGAAAACTAGTGAGCTAAGCCGTTAAGAGTACAAGTGGATAAATAGTTTAGGATAAGGGCTAATAAAAATCGATGTTTCATGAATAGAATCTGATTACTCTGTTTGGTGGAATAAGAAAGCTGGCTATGGATGAAGGTCACAAATTAAGATATGTCGTTCACCCCGGATCCGATAAAATGTATCATGACCATAAGGAGCTATACGGGTGACCTATCATGAAGAATGACATTGCCACATCTGTCAGAAAAATTCGTAACATGCTCCAAAGTTAAGATAAAACATCAGAAACCATTTGGGTAATAGTCGACCACCTAACAAAATCCGTGCGTTCCTACCAATCAAGGAGAACAACAGAATGAATAAGCTAGTCCAAACGTACCTCAAGGAAGTCGTCTCCGGACACAGAGTGCCTATTATAATCATTTCAGAAATGGATAGCAGATCTACATCTAAGTTTTTGGCAATTATTACAGCAAGCTTTTGATACAAACTTAGACATGAAGTACCACATATCACCCTCAGACCGATGGTCAGAATAAAAGAACGATCCAAACCCTAGAACACACATTAAGAGCCTATGTAATGGATAACTACAATAGCTATCACTCGAGTATAAAAGCTGCTCCATTTGAGGCCCCCTACGGGCGAAAGTGTCGATTGCCGATTTGTTGGGGAGAATTAGGAAATAGCCAAATCACTGGCCCTAAGATCATTCATGAAACCACCAAAAAGATAGTACAGATGCGGAACTGACTAAAAGTTGACAGCACTGGTAAGAAAGTTATATAGATGAAAATAGAAAATCCCTTGAGTTCTAATTACGAGAACAAGTACTGATGAAAGTCTTGCCATGAAAGGGCGTGATACGATTTGGGAAACAAGGATAATTAAACCCTTGATACATTGGCAATACATAGTCTTAAAGGGAATTGGACTCGTAGCTTATCGTTTAGAGTTACCACCAGAGCTTAGCAGCATACACAATACCTTCCATGTATCGAATAAGAAGAAATGTTTGTTAGAGGAGACACTTGTTACCCCTTGCAAGAGATCCAACCAAACTTCGCTTCATCAAAAAGCCGGTTGAAATCATGGACCGTAAGGTCAAAGGATGGAAGCACAGTTGTATACCCATCCTCAAGGTCAGATAGAATTCTAGGCATGAACACGAATTCTCTAGGGCATGCAAAGGCGAGTTAAAGCAACGATACTCTCATCTACTCTTAAATAACAATACCCTTGAGGAAACAAGATAAAATTTCGGGACGAAATTCCCTTAACAGGGGGAGACTGTAACATCCGGCACTAAACCAGGTTAGCAACAATGACCTAATCTGTATTTAATAGCCAATTATAGCCTAATCAGTGGTCATTAGAAATTAATCAAAGTGGTTAACAATACTCATTAGAAAATTCAACTCAATTATAATCAAATTCATCGATGCGATGAATCGGGAAATCAACTAATCCGATCGATTTACGATATGAGGGATTAATTCAACTAAGTACGTAATTAAATTATGATTAGTAACACTAATCAAACACTAATACAATTACTTAACATTATTTATGCAAGACTAAAACAATTCATTAAGACAATGCATCCAAAAGTATTTATGAATTTACAAGAAAAGGGAAATACAAGAATACATTTCTAAATGCTTTTATAAAAATATATATATATATATAAATACATGTATAATACATGCATGGCCAGCCATATAGGCATGTGTGTATTAGAAGTTGAATTTTATTTTTTTAATATTACTTTAAACACCATCATTTTGTTTAAAAGTGCACACAACTTTTGTCTCCCATGCTTTTCATCATTTGAAAGACCAAACACTTTGCCTATAAATAAGACCTCATTTCTCACTTCTTTTCCACACTTCAAACATCAAAAACCTCTCCTTTTATTCTCTAAAAACCGGATTTATACCCACACACATCACAAACTTCTTCATTCAAGTGTTCTTGGTGTTCTTCAAGAGTTTTGGTGCATATCTTGCAAAGGATTTCAACTTCTACTCAAAATCATATTCTAAATACTTCAAAGTAAGTAAATAATAACTTATTTCATCATACATTTATGTTTATATAAGTCTTGCATAATATATATAATCACCAACAACAACAAGTTTCATAAGTTGTTTCAAGTTTATAAACTACGGAATTTCGGCAGAAAATTTATATCGACTTTGAAAAATCATAACTAATTCATAATAAATGAAATGAGTTGATTCTTGTCTCAAAAGTTAGATCTATGTCTTAACTATAGACCTGTAATTTTTCATAATTTATTTTGGATTTTAAGACCTCCAGAAATTATTTGGGAAACCGAAAGTTTGACAGCTCAAAGATGGCCACCATAGGGTTTTTAACGAGCTTTTTCGCCAACCTAAACATCTCGAAAAATGGCCGTTCTTGATTCTAAAAATCCTTTGTATATAGTAGTTTAATGTCATAGAAAACCAAAGCCTAAAACATTTTGGAGCTTGGTCAAAAACAGCCTCAAAGTAGGCAGAAAAACCTCCGAAAAAGCTGGAAAACTATATATATATAAACTTGACGTTTTAAGCGAATTTTATTTATAAACTTGTAATGTTGCGTGATTTAAGACATAAAAATCTATAAATATGTATACATCACTATATATTAGAGATATTAAGTCCTTATTATCATTTAGGACCCGTTTAATCTCGCTCGGTGCATCATCCGTCACTTTACGCTAAAAGCTTTTTACGTTAGAATTTTGTCATCGCAATTCCGGTGAGTTCTCATAGCCCCTATTTTCACACTGTTATGTTTTGGGGATGAAATACATGCTTCGTTTTTATATGGACACAGAAATATTTTCATTTCTATTATGTATTACACATGTGGTTCCATTAGCCCTTATATCATGAACCGTTAATTGCATTTATTTGTAAGCGCGAATATATTGTGGATAGATCTATTGGGAGTCATGTCCCCCACTCGGGTTAGTTCGGGTCGGCTAACAGCGGGTGCATATATATTCAACACACGGTATTACATATGGGAATACTGCACAGGGCAAACTCATTTTTAATTAAGCTTCGGTTGCATGATGGTTTATATGTAATACATAACAAGGAATTTATGATTTTATAAATTCAGTCTCTATTATTGTTGTCCATACGAGTCTGATTTGCGTGTAAACCTACTCCCTCACCAACAACAATTTTTGTTGACGTATTTTAGCGTGTATTTTCAGGAAATTAAGGCAAGTATGCCTCGGACGTATTTTACTTTCAAGCTTCCGCATCCATGGAGTCACATGCATATCCAAATTAACGGAGATTTAGCTGCATTATTTTGGATAATTTAATTATGTAATTAAATCTCTGTATTTTGCGAACTCCTTTACTCATATCAGTCTATGTAAAACATTGCTATGATCTAAAGCTTTAACGATGTATTTTAAAAACGTCCATATAGTGGTCGTTCATTATGATTATGGTTACGCTTCCGCACCCGTCACGCCACGCTGCCAACCGGGGTAGCAGGGTGTGACACATCATGTCTCAAATCGATCGGATTAAATAATTTGTCGATTCATCGCACCGATGAAATTGTTTCTAATTGAATTGAATTTCCTTATGAACTTTGTTAATCACTTTGGTTAATTGTTAATGATCACTGATTAGGTTATAACTTCCTAACAAATACTGATTAGGTCATAGTTGCTAACCTGGTTTTGTGTCGGATGTTATAGTCTCCCCCTGTTAAGGGAATTTCGTCCCGAAATTAGCTTGCATTCTCCACTTATTGAGCATTTGAGAATAACTGAGGGTATTTTTCGCGAAACTGGTCTTCGCGTTCCCATGTAAACCCTAGACTTCACTTAGAGTTCCATCTAACTTTTATTATCGGAATTCGGTTGTGTTTTAGTTTCTTGACTTCTCGGTCCATTATTTCTACGGGTTGTTCAATGAAGTTCAACTTATCATCTAGCTCTAGTTCGTCCATGGGTAATACGAGTGTTTCGTTAGACAAGTATTTTCTAAGTTGGACACGTGGAAGGTATTATGTACATTACTTATCTCTGGGGACAGATCGAGTCGGTAGGCTACCGGGCCAATTCTTTTGGAAATCTTGAATGGTCCGATATAACGAGGATTGATTTTTCTTTGTTTCCCAAAACGGATTACGCCTTTCCAAGGCAAGATTTTCAGCATTACTTGGTCTCCCTCCTGGAATTCCAAATCCCTCCTTCTAGCATCTGCATAGCTTTTCTTCTGATCCCGTGCGATCTTTAATCGGTTCCTAATCTGTATTATATTTTTAGTAGTCTCGTGAATGATCTAAAGACTGGTGATTCGGCTATCCTCTACTTCAGCCCAACAAATCGGCGATCGACACTTTTGCCGATAAAGTGCCTCGAACGGAGAAGCATTAATGCTCGAGTGATAGATATTATTGTAGAAGAACTCGACTAACGGCAAATGTCTGTCCCAACTCTTGCCGAAATCAATAACACATGCCCTTAGCATATCCTCTAACGTCTGAATGATCTTTTCACTTTAACCGTCGGTTTGTGGATGGTAAGCTATACTCATATCCAAGCACGTACCGAACGCCTCTTGTAATGATTGCAAAAACCTTGATGTGAATCTGCTATCCCTATCCGAAATGATCCAGACAGGCACTCTGTGCCTGGAGACGACTTCCTTGAGGTAGATTTGGGCTAGGTTATTCATCCTGTCGGTCTCCTTGATTGGTAGGAACGCACGGATTTGGTTAAAAGGTCAACTATTTCCCAATTGGTATCATACCAACTGGATGTCTTCGGGAGTTTTGTCATGAAGTCCATGGTTATCCATTCCCACTTCCATTGGGGAATCTCTGGTTGCTACAATAACTCAGATGGTTTATGATGTTCTGCCTTAACTTTGGAGCATTATAGGAATTTGCTGACATATATGGCAATGTCAGCCTTCATGTTAGGACACCTATATAGCTCCTTGAGGTCATGATACATTTTATCGGATCCGTGGTGAACGACATATCTTGATTTGTGTCCTTCATCCATAACCAGCTTTCTACCTCTGCTAAAACATGGTAACCAGACTCTATTCATGAAGTGTTAATTTCCATTAGCCCTTATCTCAAACTATTTATCCATTCCTTGCAGGGCTTCATTTTTCATATTTTCCTCCTTAACAGCTTCTACTTGTGCATCATGAATTAAGGAAGGAAGGTTTGGTTGAATGGTCATAACTAGGGCTAGTACTCCTAACGGCTTAGCTCGTTCCTTTCGGCTCTGAGCGTCTGCAACCACATTAGCTTTCTCCGGGTGATAACGAATTTCACAGTTGTAATCACTTAATAGCTCCATCCAACGACGCTACCTCATATTCAAAATTTTCTGATTCAAGATTTGTTGGAGGCTCTTATGGTCTGTGAATACAATACACTTTGTACCGTACAACTAATGTCTCCAAGTCTTAAGGACAAAGACAACTTCTCCTAGCTCTAAATCATGCGTTGTGTAATTCACTACATGAACCTTAAGTTGTCATGAACCATAAGCTATGACCTCATCTTCCTACATCAGCACACATCCCAACCCATTGTGTGATGTGTTACCGTAAGCTACAAATTTCTCGCTTCCTTCGGGTAAGGACAAAATAGGCGCGCTGCACAGTTTGTGCTTTAATAACTGAAATGATGTCTCCTGATCTTTGAGAAATTTTTAATAATTCCCTATAATAAGCGAAAAGTCTTAAGGACTAACGTATCTCTATGGGGGTTCTAAGAGTTGACTAATTCCTGATAGCCTCGATCTTTGCAGGGTCAACTTGGATTCCTTTACTATTGATCACGTGACCAAGGGATTTCACCTCTCTTAGCCAAAAGTCAAACATAGAAAGCTTGGCATACAGTTGTTCTTTCTCCAACAATTTCGGAATCAGTCGTAAATGTTTCTCGTGGTACTCCTTGTTTCGTGAGTAGATTAAGATGTCATTCACGAGGACAATCACGAATTTGTCTAAATAAGGTTTGCACACCCGATTCATGAGGTCCATGAACACTGTTGGGGCATTGGTTAATCCAAATGACATTACAAGGAATTTATGATGACTGTAACAGGATCTGAAGGCTGTCTTCGGAATATCTTCCTTGCGGACTCTAACATGATGATAATCAGACCTCAGGTCGATCGCAGAATAGAAGCTTGATCCTTGGAGTTGGTCAAACAAGTCATTGATCCTTAGGAGTGGATACTGGTTCTTTATGATTATCCTATTTAGCTCCCGGTTATCGATGCACATTCTGAAGGTTCCATCCTTCTTCTTTACGAACAAAACTGGAGCTCCCCAAAGTGAGGTACTTGGTTTGATAAACCTTGTATCTAAGAGCTCCTGCAGCTAGTTGGACAATTCCTACACTACTTATAGGGCTAATTGGTATGGTTCTCGAGCCACTGGTGCAGTACCTGACTCTAGGTCAATTTGGAATTCGACTTGCCTCGATGGTGGGAGCCTAGGTAAGTGTTCTGGAAAAACATTGAGGTAATCACAAATAGTAGGAATATCTTCGAGCCGCTTCTCCTTCGGCTCCTTCTCCGTCATGTGGACTTGGATTACCTGACAACAGTTTCGTAGATACTTCAGGGTCCTAATGCTGGAGATGATGCATACTTTGGTATTTCTTACTTTGCCTTGGACTTTAAGAACCTTCTTATTGGCTAAGGGTATGTGAACCGTCTTCTTGTTGCGCACTATTTCACATGGTTTTTCGATAGTCAATCCATGCCTATGACCACGTCAAAACTCCCCAGTTTGACGGGCATCAAGTCTATTTCAAAGAGTCAACCTACCAATTCTAATGAGCACCCTCGTAATATATTATTTATTTTAAGCGTCTTACTGTCATCAACCTCAATAGCATAAGTGACACTTAATGGTGTAAGAATGACATTTATCTGCTCACTATACTTAGTGGATATAAAGCTCCTATTGGCACTGGTATCAAATAGTATAAATGCATAAGTCGTATCTAATGGGGTAAGAGGATAAGTCTATACATTTGAAATTTCTTAGGCAGATAGTCGTACTACATATCGTCATGCACAGAGTTATAGTTAAAACTTAATTTCTCCCTGAAAAGTGCTTGATACCTAACCTTTATATATGATATGGTATGGAATTTTTAGAAAAAATTTTCAAGCCTTACATACCTAAAGATACATCAGATAGAAAAATCTAGGGAAATACAATAAGATGGTATAGGGGCACTAAGTATGAGATCTCTCCGGGGTTTCCCCGTACTTCAGGGCGTTAAATCGTTGGGTTAGCTCTGCATTGCTGGATTCGCGCTCTGCAAGGCATTGTCTAAATTCGTTGATTCTGTCTCGTTGAATCGCTTGAATATTCTGGTTGGCCTAATGTATGTTGGTGTTTTGCATTGCCTCCTGCTTAATCCTTGCGAGGATCTTACCGACCTCCAGGAGGATTTGTCGAAATCGGAGGTCGTGTCTGGAGGCCCATGCCATCAACAGAGGCACCGTTCGTTGCGTAGGTTCCTTGGTAAGTGTTGGCACTTGAGAAGAAGATGGTGTTCCGACTTCAAACTGGCATGGGATCCCTTCCTCGTTTCTCCACTCTTGGAGAAGGTGAGGCATCCATCCCCATTGTCTTACGTTCGCCCGTCGCTGCTGCGGCGGGCTTGGCTGATGGGCAGGTACCGGATAGGCTCCCGTTGTGCCAGTCACACCCTTTTCCTAGGGGTGAACTTCCTCAATGGTTCATTGGGATGACTTCTGAATAGGGTGTAGGATGGAACACGTGCTGGTGATAGTGGAGCAATTTGTGCTGTAGGACCACAGTTGCCCTCCTCTTGTTCTGACGAGTCCTCTACTTCGTCATTCATTGGGTCTAGGTGGGTCTCCGATCCAAAGTACATCTCAGTGTGACCTTGGCTTCCTTATTCCATTGGTGGGTATTCATCCTCGGAGTCAAAGAGGATAACGACCGTATTGTTTGACATGTTTCTGTCAGTAGGGTCCATACATATGTTCACAGTTGTTGAGTATGAAAGTTTAGTTTTTATAAAAGCTATAGTCTAGTGTACTAATGCAACCTAGTTCACTATAACTATGGCTCTGATACCAATCTGTCACCCCCTGCTACCCCGGTTGGCAGCGAGGCGTGACGAGTGCGGAAGCATAACCATAATTATAACGAACGACCACTACATGGATGTTTTCAGAAAAATATATTGATATAACTTCAAAATATTTAATTGTTTTACATAGCCCGAATAAAATGAAGAGTAGTTCACAAGTTACAGAGATTTAAATACAAAATTTGATTATAAAATATAATCCAAATAAATCTCCGAGTTTGAAAATGATGCGACTCCAAATTTAACGGAAGCCTTGGAATACTTCCTATGAATGCGCATGTCTTAATTACCTAAAAATAAATGCTAAAATACGTCAACAAATTGTTGGTGAGCTCAAAGGTTTACGCGAAAAGACCACTGTATGGACATTAACAGATGAGTTGAATTTATAAAGCATAAATTCCATGTATGTATTACATAAACCATCATGTAACCGAAGCTTAATTAAATGAGTTTGCCATGTGCAGTATCCCCGACTGTAATACCGTGTGTTAAATATATATGCATTCCACTGTTAGCCGGTAAGACTAACTCGAATGGGGGACATGACTCCGGATAGGTCTATCCACAATATATTCGCGCTTACAAATAAATGTAATTAATGGTTCATGATATGAGGGCTGATGGATCCACATAACACATGTGAATACATATAAGAAATAAATAGTTTTGATATCCATATGAAAATAAAGCATGTATTTCCACCCCCAATAGATAGTTAAAATAAAGGCTATGAAAACTCACCGTAAGTTGATGGCAAAACAAGCGTAAAAACGTAGATTTTGTTGATGACTTGAGATGAGACTTGAGGTGTTTAACCGAGTCCTAGATGATATGAGGGACTTAATAACTCCAATATATATGATAATATGTATGTATAAAGGTTTTTATTTTTTAAATCACCCAACTTAACAAGTTTATAAATAAACCCACTTAAAACGTCAAGTTTATATATAATATAATTTTCCAGTTTTTTAAAGGTTTTTCGGCCAACTTTGAGGTTGTTTTTGACTAAGCTCCAAAATGATTTGGGCTTTGGTTCTCATAGTCATAAAACTACTATGTACAAAGAATTTTTCAAGTAAAGAAAGGCCCATTTTCGAGGTGTTTAGGTTAGGAAAAAGGTTCGTTAAAAACTCTATGTTAGCCATTTTTGAGCTGTTAAACTTTCGGATTCCTTAACAATATTTGGGGCTTCTAAAATCCATATTAAATTATGAAAGCCTCCAGATATTTAGTTAATACATAATTCTAACTTTTGGAACAAGAATCAACTCATTTCATTAAGTGATGAATTAGTTATGATTTTTCCAAGTTGACGTAATATTTCTACCGAAAATCCGGATTTCATAACATTGAAACAACTTGTGATCTTTGTTGTTTATTCATAAACCACATGTATAAAAGGCTATGGAACACATTTATATAACTTGTTTTCATAATATTTATATTTACACAATGTGTTTATATATTTATAATCACATTTGAAGAAAACAAACCTTAAAACAAAACTAGTGATTTATAAACTTGAGTTTTTATGAACTTGTTGTTGTTGTTGATTATATATATCATGCAAGACTTAAATTAACAAAAATATAATAAGCAATAAGGTAATATTTACTTACTTTGATGTATTCGAAGTATTAAAATGTGTAGAAGAGTTGTCCTTGAACTAGTTGCACCAAAGAAACTCTTGAAAAGCTTGAATTCTTGAAGAATAAAGAAAGAAAACAACTTTGGTTGTGTGTGTGTGGCTATGGACGTTTTTAGAGAGAAAGATGAGAGGATTTTTGCTCGTGCAAATGTGTGAGAATGAATGAAAGATTGGTCTTCTATTTATAGAGGAAGTTTGAGTCTCGGAAAGTGAAGGTGGAGTGAAGTGTTGGATAAAATGAAAGAAGATGGTGAAATGAAAGGAGGATGGTGAAAGTATTTGATTTAGATGGGTTGTGTAATTATAGAATTGAAGTCAAAAGCTAGTATTGTTCTCGCTATGGTTGGATTTTTTTGAATATATTATCATGTATTTTTATTTTTATTTTTGTATAAATGTATTTAGAATGTATTCTTGTATTTTCCTTTTCATGAAATTTCATAAATACTTTTGAATGCATTTGTTTAGTGAATTGTTTTAGTCTTGCATAATTAAAGTTAAGTAAGTGTATTAATGCATGATTAGTGTTACTAATCTTAATTTAGTTATGTTCTTAGTTGAATTAATCCATCGTGTCGCAAATCGATCAGATTAATTTGCCGATTCATCGCACCGATGAAATTATTTCTAATTGAATTGAATTTCCTTATGAACTTTGTTAATCACTTTGATTAATTGTTAACGATCACTGTTAGGTTATAACTTGCTGATAAATACTGATTAGGTCATAGTTGCTAACCTGGTTTTATGCCGGATGTTACAACTGCTATTCAAGATACAGAGGAATTATCATTGAAACATGATCCTAAGTGGATCAGGTGTCACCCAAATGACCAAATAATAGGTGACATAAATTAAGGTGTGCAGACAAGGTGAGATAGTCTTGGAATCTTCTGTATGTTTTCAAGTTTTGTGTCCCTGATGAAGCCAAAGAAAATTGATGAAGCACTAAAAGATGCCAATTGGATCACTGCCATGTTGGAAGAACTCAATCAGTTTAAGAGAAACAAAGTATGGAAGTTGTTCCCCATGCATCCTGCCATGCAGGAAGAACTCAAAGACTCAATCAGTTTGAACGAAGCCAATTGGATCACTGCCATGCAGACTGAACTCAAAGAAAGTATACATTAGATCTTTTAAAGAAATTAAAATTTGATCAATGTTCTCCCATTAAAACCCAAATGGAAACCAATGCAAAGTTGGATGCTGACACTCATGGTAAGCCTGTTTCAGTAATAGCTTAGAGAGGAATGATTAGGAGCTTGCTACATCTGACAGCTAGTAGACCAGATATAATGTTTGAAACTAGTTTATGTGATAGGTTTCAAGCTAATCCAAAGGAATCACATCTGGCTGCTATAAAAAGAATATTTAGGTACCTAAAGGGTACACCAGGTTAGGGTATTTGGTATCCCAAAGACCCAAGCCTTGATCTAATTGGCTACACAGATTCTGATTTTGCAGGTTGTAGGCTAGACAGAAAAGGCACAACAGGTGGGTGTCAACTCGTTGGTCGAAAGCTGATTAGTTTGTGCAGAAAGAAGTAGAACTCTGTGTCCACTTCTACTGCTGAAGCTGAGTATATTGCTGCTGAAAGCTACTGTGGACAGAATCTATGGATGCAGCATCAGCTTGAGGAATATGGACTGGTATATAGATTAAATCCTATTGTATATGACAATACCAGTGTCATAGCAATCTCCAACAACCCTTTCTTCCACTCAATAACCAAGCATATAGAAGTCAGACATCACTTCATAATGGATCACATCCAAAAAGGAAATGTTGAGGTATCTTTTCTCTCTACAGAAGATCAGCTTGCAGATATTTTCACCAAACCTCTTGATGAAAATAGGTCCAATACCCTGGTATGCTGATGTGGTCGATTTTACACACACACACACACACACACACACACACACAGATATATATATATATATATATATATATATATATATATATATATATATATATATATATATATATATATATATATATATATATATATATATGTGGCATATGTTCCTCATTTAAGTGTGTTTGGATAGCTAAACTTTCGAATTTGATGTTGAATTGAATTAATTTTGTTTTTGAAGGTTTCTAGCGGATACTTGTGAATAAAAAAAGAAAAGAGGAAGACGATTCTAAGCATTCGGAGACGATTTTTGTGAAGAACAATTGTAGAATCTCACAATTTCAACTTCTACATTCATCACTCTAATATTGGTTTGGATTCTCAATATCATATAAATTCATTTTTTGATGTATTTGATTGAGATGATGGTAACCCTAACCATGGGGTGATTTTCTTTTGCATATACTAAGATGATTGAACCCTGGTTTAGATGATAACGTTATTGGATTGAAACATCTTTTGATTGATTGTTTATTTGCTTACATTTGTTTGGTAAAAACATGAGATTTCATTTATATTCAATAGATAGTCAATTCATTTTGTGATGAAAGCCTTTTGTTTTGAATATTTATTTCGACTAGTTGTCTTAACAATTAATCGTTTCTTGAAACCGGAACTAGTATTTTTCAAGTTTATGACTTTACAAGTGAAGTTAAATTGATATGAACCATCTTGTGTAACTTGTATTAGTCTTAATCATATATCTTCGATAATCAAAGTAATTATGTTTTAATTGCATTTTTGAGGTGGATATAATGAAGAACTTCACGTGTCTTTCCAATATTCATAAAGTTAAATAACTTGACTAGGAAGTTTAATTCGCTTAGGAATCACGTGAGTTAAATTCAATATCGGGCTTAAATGCTATCATCGAGACTAGGGGATTGATTCTAAGTGAATGCATTGTTTTGACACTAAACTGTTTTCTGCTTTTGTTTTGTTCTGCTTTTGTTTTGTTCTGCTTCATAGTCTAAGTTAGTTCATTTGTTTGATTATAATAGTTATTTAGAATCAACTACTTAATGTCCATGATTAATTAGTAACCAAAGACTTATTATCATCATTCTGCATCGTTTCCTAGAGATCGATACTCGGTTCTTACCTAAACTATTATACTATGTGATAGGTTACACTTGCCTATCGTCTATAGGTTTGATTTTGGATTAGTACCATTTTTATTATAAAATAAGTGTTTAGTAAAATAGACACCATATGCAAACTAGGAAAGTTAATAAAAGTGACTAAGTGTCATTGATGTTCAAAGGATACTTGAGCAAATTTGCTAAAATCTCAAACAATAGCTTTGGAAAAACAGGTTCCACCAGTTCTGTACTTAGCCAGTTCTTTAAGATTTGGAAAAGTTTGACAAGTAACAGATTTGGCAAAACGACGGTTTTCAAAACTAAGTTTTTCCTTCAAACTTGTTCTGTTGTGCAAACCAGAAACCTGCTCATCTGTATTTTTTCATGCAAGGCAAGCCTTGTAATATATTCAGTTATTGAACAGGTTTTAGATTGAAACATGTCCTTTGATAACTTCACAGGTTTCATCAACAGGTTACAGACTGACCATTTTTGGATGAAACTCTTTCATCACAGGTTTTAACAACAGCTTTGAACATCTACTTTGAATTAACATTTATTTATTTAAGTTATGTATATTATATATTTATTTATCTTAATTACCTGCAGATAATGTGTGTTGCTTGTTTAAGCGAAGAAAAGAGACAAGTTGGCCTGACACAGATGCTGACGTGGTAACCGTTCCGTTCCGTTAGTCATCACATTTCAATCAACCACCCTTTTTCTCTCTCCCACTATCTCACATTCAAAATCCTATATATACCCATTATCACTGTTTCATCTTCTCCTTCACTATTTCGACCTTATATATCCATACTCTTTGAAAATTCCTACCTACTATCAAAGGACTTTGGGTTTGTGTTTCTTGAATCCTCTTCATCAACCTTAACAATGGCTTCCCATAATCCCCTTATCCCTGCCTTTTTGGGTGACGGTGTTGTCAAACAGTCATCCGTCACCACCACACTAACCATCAAACCTACCAATTATGTGGCAAACCTCACAATCTCAAAGAACTACATAGGCAAAGGGTATGAACCTATGGTAGAGTGTCTAAAAGGTCACCACTTGCACTATTCAATGATAGCCACTCATGGTGTCATGTATCTGGAGATGGTCTATGAATTTTGGTACACTTGTTCCTATGATTTTGCCACTGAGACAAATATAGGAACCATTCTCAATAATACTCAGGTTGTTGAGATCACTTCTGACCTAATCCAGGAGGTACTCCATCTGCCTGTGGTTGAAATGTATGATAAACCGCAGCCTGAGAATCAACAGATGGGTAACCTACTGAGATGATTTGGTGTATCTGCACCAAGTGTGGGAGCTACGTTATCCTTGCCTCAGTGGTAATGAGTCTAAGCTGCAAGGTTGGTTCATTTGATCAGCTTACTAGAGATGAAGTTCAAGGGCTCTGCAGTTTGTGGATGGGACTACACTGAATATGGTCAAATGGATTTTTGGCAATCTGAGGGCCTTTGTGGAACAAAACCAACGTTCCTCATTTGTAAGGTACCACATATATGTATGTCTCATCTTCAAGCATGTTTGTGGTGACTCCCTATACAACTCTCAACCATTTCTCAAGTCAATTGTGTTTCCTGTCATTAGAAACAAAGTCTTTCATGCCCCTGTTACTGCTGAAGAGCCTCCTCTCACAACACCTATGAGGAGGCTTCTTGGCTTGGTGGAAGGACCTTCTGCATAGGAGGTGGATCCAACTCCTGCTCCCACTAGAAAATCCAAAGCTCCATCAAAAATGGGAAAACGTGCACTGAAGTCTGGTGAAGCAGGGCCTGTCCCAAAGAATGCCAAAAAAACAAAGTCTGCTCCCTCACTCTCTGTGCCTGGGGGGGGGGGGGAACAGACTGTTCACCCATGTTCATCAGTTGAACCAGAGGCCTTTGTGGCCAGCGGCTCTGTGCCACCTGAGACAGGGACAGTGATAAGTTTATTATTTTATGTGTTGTAGTGTCGTTTTAGGCTCATTTTAAGCACTGATTCTTTGTAACTTTGTTAATATCACTCCAAATTTATGTTTCAGGGTCAAGAAGTCAAATGAAAGCAACTCGAGAAAATTCAGCACGATCCGAGCCGTAGGGGTCGCACGCCTGCACCACCCTACGCAACAAAACAAAGAATTTTCAGAGTTATAGAGCACTTCCAGCGCAGCCCAGGCCGTACCCCAGCGCAGGGGGCGCAGGCCTACGCCCATGCATACGCTGGTGCGGTGCAAAATGAAAGCAGATGCACTTTTGACCTCAAAACCTAGAATCTCACAATCTCTATAAATAGGGGTCGATGACTCTCGGTGTTAGGTCCCGAAAGTGTTGAAAGAAGCGGTGAAGCTTTGCCGGAGTGGATTCACCATTCAAGTACGAAGAAGGTGATTTACTACCGTTCGAAGCCTACGATGATGTCTCCAACCATTCCCGGTGAAGAGCATACGATGAGCGCCTAACACCATAACCATTTGCGGAGGATCTATGGCTAAGTGTTACATTTTTGTATTTCAATTACGCTTTGATGTATTTTATGTTGCTTGGATACTTTATGTGATAGAAAATTATAACCACTTGGTTAATGTTATGATTATATGTTTTGACTGGTAAAAGCAAGATAGATCATAGTAGTGTTATTTTTTGTGCCAAGTCCATTAGCTTAGGGATTCATACAAGTAATGAATGTTGCATGCGCTATGCCGAGATTTATTGATTAAAATATGTATGATTAATATAACTACGCAATTAATTATGTCTATGTGATTATTGCATGAAATTCAACTAGGTAATAACTTAAGTCGTAGTGATTCCGTAAATGGTTATCTTCAATTTGCTTTGTGAACCGATCGGATAGTTAATTGCCGTTAATTTTAGTATAATTTAAGCGCAATCCTTATTCCAAACAATTCAGTCATTTTACAATTTAAATCGTTTTAATAAACTAAAAAAACTAGCTAATTAACCCTAATTCACATACGCACTCCCTGCGGATTCGATGAGCTAAATAGTTAGATTTAAGGTTATTTCTACGGGCCACAACGACGGCTCGTCAGATTTTGGCGTCGTTACCGAGGAGTGGTAACCTTAGTTAGCGCTAGAAGTTAGTTTTGGCCTAAGTTTTAAGTTTTAAGTGCTTTAGTTTAATTTAATTTTAGTCTTTAACTATTTTTATTATTAAAAATCACATAAAAAATTAAAAATTCAAAAAAGGGTAATTGTAGTCCTCTACTTTACCATAAAAAATATAACTAGTTTAATTAAGTAATTTAATTTAAGTTTTTAATAGTTTATGCTCACACGTCGATCGGCCAAATGATTGCCGCTACGATTCAAACCCGAAATTGAAAAAGTAGCTAAATCTAACCGAAAGACTGTCAGGATTTATAAACAACTAGGATAAATCACGTAAAAATCAAGCGAACAAGAGGAAGAAATTCCAAATTCAGAAATCCCTAAATTAGAAGGTCAGTCGATTTCGCCAAGAAATCGTGAACAAGAAGAACATGAGTGCGTAGTTGTTAGGAATGGTGAACAAATGAGACCTACGGTTGAGTCACATTATCGCCCTGGTGATATACACGACCCTTCTCCGATCCATTACGCTGAAAATGAGAATGAACCCGAAGTTCGTCCTCAATTATTTCAAATTCTACCGATCTTCCGAGGGATGCCAAGTGAGGAACCTTACGAACATCTAGCTGAGTTTACGGCTATTTGTAAAGCAACCCATGCTTGAGGTATAACGATGGACAGTTTAAATCTTCATTATTTCGTTTTTCATTGAAAGAGAAAGCGAAAAATTAGTTTGTATCGTTATCGACCAATAACATTACGACATGGGATCAGATAAAAAGAGAATTTCTCAACGAATACTTTCCCATTAGTAAAACTACCGAGAAAAGAAAGGAAATCATCGGATTTAAACAAAAACCCGATGAACAATTCTACAAAGCTTTTGATCGTATGAATGAGCAATTGAGAGCTTGTCCACATCATGAAGTACCCAAATGGATGCTTATCAAAACATTTTTTGATGGTGTGAGTCAAGAGAGTCGTAACATGATTATTGCCGCCACTGGAGGCACATTTTTGGCGAAAGTAGATGATGAGGCGTGGGAGTTGCTAAATCAACTTGATAAAGGTCTCAAGGTTCAATCTGGTTCTAAAAACAGCATAGGAGTTCAACTTATAGGCATTGATACTGCCTGGAAACGTGAGGTTAAGAGTGAAATTTCAGAATCAGGTAAGAAGATGGATCAACTGATGAAGGGTCTCAATTCAAACCCTAACGTATCAAATAACTACGTCACATGCGGTGATACATCTCATCATTCTGAAGCATGTCCTCAAGTGCAGTCTACTAAGGAATTTTCTAATGAAGTTTATGGTTTTAGAGCTCACAGGAAAGGGATAACCCATTTTCGGATACTTATAATCCGGGATGGAGATATCATCCTAACTTCCAGTGGAAGAATGATCAGCCTACCGATCATCAATCTAAACCTGGGTATGAACCACCAAGAAGAGATTTTCAATATGGTTTTACTTATGCAGCTAAGGATGAGCGATATAATAAGTCAAACCAACGTGATCAGCATGATCAACCTAATTTTAAATTGGAAACGAATATGAATTATTCGTAGTTCTCGAAAGTTGCAGAATTTATGAAGCAACAATTAGCTATTAGTACGAAGACCATGCAGATGTTGAGTCGCCAAATGGGTCAGATAGTTGAGTAACTTACAATACGTGAAGAGGGAAAGCTTCCTAGCAATCTGTTCCCAATCCCTCACATGCTCATAATAAAGATAAAAAAGCATGAGATAAATGATGTAAATGAAGTATCTAATATAACCACGTTGAGAAGTGGTAGAGAGGTAGATAACAAGATTGAGATGCCTAAAGAACAAGAGGCAGAAGAAGATACCGAAACTTAGGTCGTGTATGAAGAAAAAGATGATCCAAAGAAGGAGGTCCCTATGAAAGTAAATTTCAAGGAACCGATTAAAACAGATATTCCAACGCGCAAAGTAGGGGAGGCGGTTAAGGATCAGGGTACCACAGTTCCTCTTCCTTACCCCGCTGCTTTAGAAAATCCTAAATCTTCCCCCTATGGAAAAAGAGGACCACAACAAGAAGATTTGTGGGATTTGTTTAATCAAGTTAAAAACGATATTCCTTTGATCAAGGCCATTCAATAAGTTCCCTCTTATGCCAAATTCTTAAAAGATCTCTGCACACAAAAGAGAAAGTTCAAGGTCTCGCTCTCAAAGTAGATCAATTTGACTGAACAAATAAATTAAGTATTTTCTAGTTTTTTGCCTCTTAAGGTTAAAGATCCTGGATCACCCTTGATTCCAGTAACGATTGGTAATGTGCAGATAAAAAGGACACTTCTTGATCTTGGTTCTAGTGTTAATATTTTACCTGGAAACTTGTTTGACAAACACAATCTAGATCAGTTACAGACAACTGACATAATCTTACAGCTGGCAGATCGGTCAACCAAGTGCCCAAGGGGGTTTCCCTCAGATGTCATAGTTAAGGTTGAAGATTTCTATTATCCAGTTGATTTCTTAGTCCTGGACACTAAAAGTTCAATAGGATATAATCAACCGACTATTATCTTAGGCAGACCTTTCTTAGCTACAATTAATGCTCAAATTAATTGTAGGACGGGAGCCGTAGATATCGCCTTTGGTAATCATAAGCTAAGACTGAATGTGTTTAATGCTTCAAATGCCGCTGGTATTGATTCAAAGTGTTATCTGATAGATATGGTGGATGAACTTGCGCAGCAACATAGTTCGTTATAACACCAAAGATACTACTGAGTTATTTTTCGCTGAGCATGACATAGCTAAAATGAATTCTCACGAGTGTCACGAATTAAAGGCAGTCATGGAATCCACATTAGAAGTGAAAAAACCGTCGTGGACCCATAGGACTGAAAAATTACCTACTGATTTACCTTAATAAGCAAAACCTTCAATAGAACAACCACATGTTCTAGAATTGAAGGAGTTGCCACTTCATTTAAAGTATGCTTTTCTAGGTCAAAATGATACTTTTCCTGTCATAATTTCATCAGATCTGACTGAAGAGCAAGAGAAGGCCTTACTGCAAGTGTTAGGCAACTATAAAGAAGTAGTAGGATAGATTGTAGCTGATTTAAAAATAATTAGTCCCGCTCTATGTATGCATCGAATCATTACTGATCCAGAAGCTAAACCCGCACGGGATGCACAAAGGAGACTGAATCCTAATTTAAGGGAAGTAGTTAAAAAAGAGGTGTTAAAATGGTTGGACGCTAGGATCATATATCCCATATCTGATAACAAATGGGGAAGTCCAACCCATACTGTGCCTAAGAAATCTAGGATTACAGTGATTAACACTGAAGAGGGAGGAAAAATAACTGCTCGCTCTATAATTGGTTGGAGAGTATGCATTGATTACAAAAAACTCAATTCTGCTACTTCTAAGGATCATTTTCCACTACCATTTATAGATCAAATCATGAAGAAGTTAACAAAAGTTTCACTGTTTCCTTGATGGCTACTCTGGTTATAATCAAATTCCAATCCATCCAGAGGATCAAGAAAAAAACACATTTACTTGTCCATATGGCACCTTTGCCTACCGAAAGTTGCCATATGGTCCATGTAATGCTCCCGCCATATTCCAGCGTTGCATGATGGCTATCTTTTCAAATATGGTGGGTGGTTCTCTTGAGATATTCATGGATGATTTTTCCATAATCGATAAAACATTCGAAGATTGTGTAGAACACATAGAGAAGGTGTTAAAAAGATGCACTGAGACCAACATAGTTTTGAGTTGGGAGAAAAACAACTTCATGGTAAAAGAACGGGTAGTCTTAGGTCACATTGTGTCTGAAAAAGGCATGGAAGTAGATAAAGCAAAAGTTTAATTAATTTCTTCACTTCCACCTCCCACCAATATGAAGGGCATAAGATCATTCCTAGGACACGTTGGTTTCTATCGGCGGTTTATAAAGGATTTTAATGAAGTCTCAATGCCGTTATGCAATCTTCTATCTAAATATGTTAAATTTAATTTTGATGAAGCTTGTATAAAAGCATTTGGGTAGCTTATATCGAAATTAACTGAAGCACCAATTCTGCAATCTCCAAATTGGTCTCAACCTTTTGAGATCATGTGTGATGCGAGTGACTATGCAGTTGGTGTTGTGTTAGGTCAAAGGTTAGAGAAAAAGCCAGTGGTGATTTATTAAGCAAGTAAGACATTTAACGAGGTACAAATCAATTACACAACTACGGAAAAAGAATTATTAGTCATAATGTTTGCCCTAGATAAGTTCAGATCATATATTTGGGGGGCAAAAGTAATTGTGTACTCAGACCACAGTGCTCTAAGACATTTATTGGCGAAGAAGGATGCCAAGTCTCGATTGATTCGGTGGATCCTTCTATTGCAAGAGTTTAATTTAGAATTAAGGATAAGAAAGGCACAGAAAATGTTGTTGCCGATCACTTATCTAGGCTTCAGTTAATCCCAATAGACTCAACTAATCAGATCAGGGACTCCTTCCCTGATGAACAATTATTACTAGTTTCAAAAATTCTCTGGTTTGCGAATTTAGACAATTATTTCATATCAGGAAGATTGTCGGAGCATTTGAACTCACAACAGAGAAAATATTTCTATGCTCAAGCAAGGCAATATATTTGGGATGAACCTTATTTTTTTAAATAGGAGCAGATCAAATCATGAGATGTTGTGTCCCTGATTCTGAGCATGAAGATATTCTTAAATACTGTCATGCATATGCATGCGGAGGCCATTTCAGTGCAAAGAAAACTGGCCAACGGATATTGCAATGTGGGTTTTTCTGGCCCACAATCTTCAAGGAGGCTTATGAATTCGTTAAAGGATGCGTAAGATGTCAGTAATCAGGCGGCATCGTGAAAAGGGATGAAATGCCCCTGACCCCAATTCTAATTGTTGAAATATTCGATGTGTGGGGTATTAATTTTATGGGACCCTTCCCTAAATCATTTAGGTACGAATATATATTTGTTGCAGTAATTATGTTCCCAAATGGGTGGAAGCAGAAGCTACAAGAACCAATGATAACCAGGTCGTTTGCAAATTTGTCAAAAGAAATATTTATGCACGCCACAGTATCCCGAGGGCTATCATCAGTGACGGAGGGTCACATATTAAAAACCAACACTTTTCTAAACTCCTTAAACACAATGGACTTAATCATAGAATAGCAACGCCTTATAATCCGCAGACCAGCGGACAAGTCGAGATTTCTAATAGAGAAATCAAGAGAATCCTCGAAAAACTGTAAGTCCTGATCGTAAGGAATGGTCACAAAAACTGGAGGATGCTTTGTGGGCATATAGAAACACATTTAAAACACCAATCGGTATGTCCCCAAGATAAGCTTTGCCACCTTCCAGTGGAACTGGAACACCAAGTTCTCTAGGAAATTAAAAATATTAATTTTAATTTGCATGATGCTGGTGTTGATAGAAAATGCCAATTAAATGAATTGGAATAAATTCGTAGAGAAGCCTACGAAGGTGCAAAAATATATAAAGAGAAAACAAAAGTTTTCCATGACAGAATACTTAAAAATAAAATATTTACCAAAGGAAAAAACCCGATTTCGAGGGTTTTGAAATTTTGGAGTGTTTCGAGAGGTTAGGTTGGGCTAAGGCTATACAGTAGGAGTTACCCTATATCCACACTAGTCTGATCCAGAAGTGGTTCACCACTGTTCAGAAAGCAGACAGATATAAGGACCATGACTTTGAGCTCACGGATGTAGTAGGAAATAAGAGGGTAACCATCTCTAAGAAGATACTGCGCGATGAGCTTCGTAGAGATGGCGATATTCCAAGACATCGAGAATTATGGTCACCTTTGGACCTTCAGGGGGTAGAGCAAGAAAAATTAGCGGTTGGACTAAGAAATGGGTCGGGATGATAGCCACAGTATTCGGGATGTCAATAGAGGAAGCGGGAGACTATATTCACTTGAATAAGGGTGATTTATGCCCACTGGCTAAGGTGCTGTGGAAGTTTGTTATTTTAACTTGCTTCCCAGACACCAGATACTACTGCTATTAGACCCCATGAAATTCTGTTAGTACATGCACTGATTACTGGATACCCGACCATATCTTTAGGGTACATCATAATGGAAAATTTTTGGGAATGTAATGTCATGGGTCAAGGGACGAACTATCCACATTGCCGTATGTTGACTGAACTATTTATTATTGAGAAGCCGGTGTCTATTCAACTACCGATTAAGTACCTTAACCCTAATGAGATCTGGTTCACTAAACTCACTATGTTATGGCTAGTGTTGGAGAGAAACCACCTAGGTTACCAAATCTGCTGCCCTAAAACCTCAAGAGTGTCACTGATCCCATTCCTTGCACCTGAGTACCCAGAGCAGAGGCGAACCAAAAAAGGAAAAGCTATAATGGAGGTGGATGACGAAGACGAGAGACCGTGGAAAAAAGTGTCAGTCGTGGATTTGATGAGGTCACAAATTGATATTCTAAAAGATGTCATGGGTAGTCTGGTCAATGCGAATAAAGATCTGTTAAGAGATATCGAGAAACTGCAAGAGGAACAAAAGAAGAATGAGAAGATGTTCCAAGGGCATTCCGATTGGCTGACGAATATCCAGATGACGGTGGGCGAGTTAGAAGAAGTCGTCATTCCGCCGAAAAATTTTAAATTATTATTTGAATATCTTGGTTTGGTTTGTCCGTGAAAAACATTAAGTTTTTATTTGGATTGTTTAATTTCTAATATGTGGTGAAATCCTGGTTGTAACCGTACTTATTTATTTTTCTGTAGTTATTTTTATATTTTTTAAGTGTGTTGTGATATTTTAACTAAAGTTTGAGTTTGAATTACTTGAACTTAAGTTTATTTGAGTTATTGCAATTAATTTTTGAGCAGGGAATGAGTACCAATTTATTTTTCATAGTTAAGTGATTATATACTCAAATGCGACGAGGACGTCACAAAGGTCTAAGTTAGGAAGGGTAGTATCTAAAATTAATTAATTAATTAAGTTAGCCCCCACAAAAAAAATTTAGACCATATTTTTAATCCCATTTGAGAAGCAGATGCTGCCCCGCGTACCAAAAACAAGTGAAAATTCAAAAAATCAGAAGCTTGGGCGCAGGGCTACATCTGGCCTACGCTCCTTTGGGTTTAAAATGCATATTTTAGCTCCTTCTTCACTTTTTCAGACCCTAAAACCACTTACCCTACGGCTTGTGTGCGGCTACACTCCCTTTTGTGCCATTTTTGTTCTAAAATTTGCAAATCTAAGCTCCAAAACACCCACATTACTATATATGTCAAAGATCTAGGCTAGAAATCACTTCCTTGTGGGTATTTTCATCCACTTTGAAGAATTTTTGGGTGAAGAAGTGGGTGAAGAAAAAGCTAGAGTTTTACAATCTTTAAGCTTCCAATCATCAAGGTTAGTATTTTTAATGTGTAAATGCAAGTTATTTCATACTTTTTGAGCAAAATGAGAGTTTGAGCTTCATGGTCATCCATGGAGTTTTCATGGTGATTTTGACTTTTTAGAGTCAAAGTATGTGAAGTTGCATGAATTTGATGATAACCTTGATATATGTATGTTGAGATATATGTTTAGTTGCTAATTGTAGTTAATTTGCCACGATTAAATTCTAAGAAATAAAGTGGATTTATGAAGTTGGTTGCCTAAATGTGCATATTAGTTATAATTTATAAAATTTGGGTAATTAACTAGAAAATGAAAATTTTTTTTTGTGCTAAATGAATTTTATTGATATATGGTATAAGTTTAGCACTTAAAATGAGGGAAAATTATAGACTGTATATAGGAGTTATGCAAAAATTGAGCGTAAAAGTTTATATATGCATCAACATAGAGCGTAATTGAGAAAGTATAAATATAGGTTACATAGTTAATTTAGCTCATACATATTTGATTGGTTGGTAAATTGTAGATTGCAAGAAGAACACATCAACGATCCCATCCCGTTAACGTACCTATAGATTGGACCCCTAACCTTTTACTGTCCCAACACCCTGAAGAAGTTAGATTACACCTATTTCTGAATAAAAAATATTCTAATAAGGTGTTAGTAAAAAAGAGAGTTAGGAGGTCAGACTTTGAGGACTATGGGATTCCATACCTCTTTGATTTTCTGGGATGGGATAGTGTGTTTGACTTAGGCGGCCCACAAATTCATCATGCCGATGTAGTGTAGTGGATGTCTACCTTACGGAGGGAGACGGGGATTTCGTATAATGAGTTGAGATTGATAGGCACCGTCCACGGTAGGGACGTGGCGATGGATGCACGAATCATTCACCAAATGTTTAATATAAATACGGGGGTAGACAACGAAGGGTCTACCCAACGTGGGTATGAGTACAGATCCGACACCCAATTGGCCTTTACCGACATGACTTGGTCAGGAGATTAAATGGAGCAATTGAATAAAATTTTTAACCCATCTGTTTTGGAAGCAGAGGCTTCCAATTCCTATAGCAGGAAGGAGTTAACCCCGAGATGCAAGGTGCTTCACTAGATCATTGTGAATATCATCTTGTCGCGCGATAGTGACCTGTCCAAGGTTAGACATCGGGACATTACGGTTCTGTACGCCCTCCTCAAGGCTAAGCCCAGACTGTCCTTTGCAATGACAGTCATTAACGATATATGGGTGATGTATGACACGCGAGAGAGGGCGATCATCCCCCACGAATGGTTGATCTATAAATTTCATGAGATGATGGGTGCACTTTCACCCGAGTCCCCTACTTCCCCAGTGTCGGCGGCATATATTACGGCCACCATGTTCCCTACCTTGATTTCTAGGGAAGTTGATGAGGGTTTTGAGATTTATGACAAAGAGACAAATCCGTCGTATATTGAGAGCTACACAGAGGATGAGAGGAGAAAGAGAGAGCAGAAGACCACGAATGAAGCAGAGGTTCGGCCTGAAGAGCCGAACAGAGGGGCGTCTACCTCGCATAGTCGAGGCAATGACGATGCTGATTTTAACCGCGTTATGAGGCGGTTTGATGACTTAGTGGTTATTCAGGGTGAGTTTCGAGAGGATGTGACCCAAAGATTGGATGAGATGAATGGGAGGATGACTCATATCTATGATAGGGTCGATCAATTATATGACCGAGTAGATCAGATTCAGGACGAGCAGAGAGCCTTGGCATATCATAATGCCTTATACCAGCACCAAAACTGGGCATACTGTGAGGGGGTCCGACATCATGAGGATTCTGTAGCTGGTATGTCATATCAGTCTTATTGTAATTACACTATGCCCAACTACCAGTCCTATGACGCTGCCGTATATTCTTATCAGCGCTATCCAGCGCATGGCAGGCAGGATTTACCAGACCAGGTCCCTAGTCACCTGCTTCCACATCAGCCACAAGACACTGCGTATCAAGGCCCTTATGGAGATTTCTTCAGCATCGTATTCGGTCTGCCTCCTCCTCCATACTGATTTTCGGGTACCATATTTTCTTGTTCTTTGTTCTTTATTTTCTGTACTTTTAATTATTTTAGTTTCGTAGTTGCATTTGATTTCATTATCTTTTGTAGTTTTTATTTTTATTTTTCTTAGCCGGGTCCTTATTTAGTTTTGTAATGTTTATATAGTTCTTTCAATCTACCCCATTTGAGTCTTGTTTTCCGATCAGGTCGCAGAACATGATGATACATAGAAAATATATCTACGAGGGAATTGGCTAGTGTTGATAGGATATTCTATAATTAAGAAAAGAGTTGTAATAATATTTAACATTTTTGTTATGCCAAGCAAATTTAAGTAGGGTAAATTATATTAGGGCTTAAATATAAGTAATGTGTCAAAAGATTTTGGAAAACTCATTGTTAGCCCTAAAATACTGTATAATTAAATATAATAAAAGTCTAGGTTCAGTTTATAATTAGGAATAGTTTACTTTGGGGGGATTTTTAATTTCGAAGACTTTAAGGGGAGTGTTTGGACAAACTCCCAAAGTAAGCTTAGGTATAAATAATATTGTTCTCTTAGGGTTTTAGAAGAAGGCACAAAGGAGCCTCAATCTAGCCTCCACCAAGTGTGTGTTTTAAGTGTGTGAAAGTTCCTAGAGATTGAGTGTTCAAATTCTCTCTTGTAATCTTCATATTCTTAATACAAATCGTTTGATTATTGTGTTTGAGTTCAAAATATACTAGGAATCAATGTTGTCAATTGGTATCAGAGCAAGAAGATTGGATTTAAACTTGAAATCACAGATTTGTTTGTGTTCTTCACAAAAAACGTCATGAAATTGGGCTGAAACTTCAAAAATTCATACGATCTCCGTTTGAGCTGATTTTTGGATATGTTGTGCGAGTATATGCGAGAAACATCCTGTCAAAATGTCAGTGGCTAACTCCAAATATCGAGGGAGTAATCGCAGTTTTACTATTCTGGTCATTTTCGGTTACGTTTTTGTGATTATATTTTTGATTTGAGTGATATACTTGTTGAAATGATCTGAAATTTTGCATGAATGATCTTATATATTAGATAATTTGTTCTGGAAATTTTCATGATCTAATTTGAAGTATCCCATGAGTAATTGCTTTTTTTAAATCTAATTGTTCTTCGTGTTCTTCGTGTTCTTCGCAAAAATCAAAGGTTTTGCTCTTAATTCTATGTTAATATTCTGTTTTTGTTTGGTTTTCTATTCCATAATCATAAGCAAATAATCTTGTACTGATTTCGAGCATTTCTTGTTTAATAATTACAAGTTTTTCTTAATTAATCGTTGAAATTGTTAATCGGTAAATTCTTAAGTGTTATTCTCGGTTCAGTGCTTCCAGAGGGCATAACTTTTGACTGGAACATCGTTAGACGGCCTACAATACGTCAAAACGAAGCTTGAAACGATATCTATGACCTCACCGAAATTCGGATCCATCCAAATTCGGATCATCCAAATTTCGGTTCCGGGTCTATACAAACTTTTGACATTCAGTGCTTCCAGATGGCATAACTTTTGACTGGAACATCGTTAGACGGCCTACAACACGTTAAAACGAAGCTTGAAACGAGATCTACGACCTCACCAAAATTTGGACCCATCCGAATTCGGATCATCCGAATTTGGGGTCCGGGTCTATCCAAACTTTTGACATTCAGTGCTTCCAGAGGCCATAACTTTTGACTGGAACATCGTTAGACGACCTACCATATGCCGAAACGAAGCTAGAAACGAGATCTACAATTTATAGACTAGAAAAGCTGAAGTTTCAACATCAAAAACCCATTTCTGATCCAAGTTTCTCCGAGTTACCAACCTCGGATACATCCAAACTTGTGAAGTTTCTGGGTTTTTCCAGTTTCCAATCTAGAAGATCCACCTTTTGCACTCCACAATCATGACTCAAGGGATTTCCACACATCAGAAGACTGTCGAGGAGGAGAAAGTTGAGATATCTCCAGTCTGTCTCATGAACCACTCCAAACAGGTACAAAGTTCTTCATCTTCGTCTGATTTATTTGATATACAATCCTTATATGATTTTAAGTCTAGTGATGAATTTGATGAACTGCATGCACAACTACATGAATTAATGAATGAATTGATTGCCGAAAAAGAAAAATCCACTGTGTATAAAAAGAAATGGCTAAACAACCATGAGGTGATAAAGAATATGTTAATTGAAAAGGTAGATGTTGAGAATAAGTACAAATACCTTGAATCTTGTATGGATAAACTCACTGATGAAAAGAACTCTTTAAAATCAGAAATATATGTTCTTTCAAAACGCTTTGAGTCTGTAAGCATGGAAAACATAGACAGTATGGAAAAATACAAAATGATAAAAGAAGAAAGAATAGGTTTGTACTCTCGCATAAAGACCCTAGATGATGAATTTCTAAAACGGGGTCAAACTGAACAAACTATTCATTTAAACCAACCCAAAGAGACTAGGTTTTATCGTTCCAAACAAGGAATTGGTTTTAAAAATCCTAAGTACTTGGAAAAGATTCAACAAGTTTTACCTATTTTTTATGACATGAATTACATGGGTGCTGGGATTAAATCTTTCTTTTTTGAGTCATCAAAAGAAGTTTTAACCCAAGAGGATGAGAAAGGTAATGAAAACAAAGAAAAGAAAATCTTTTTGAAATATGATGAACTGAATGAAAGCTATTCTTCTAAAGTACCTACTCCAGAGGAAGACTTCTTACCTACTTATTCATCAGTTGAATTGAATATTGATCCTGTAAAACCAATCCCTCACCTTTACATTCCTACAAAAGTTCTTCAACAGAGAATAAATGTTTTAGAAAAGGAATTAAAGACAGCTCGGAAGAAAGCTCTTGGTTATCAAGAAGCTCTTCACAAGAGCGAGGAAAACTTGGTCAGACAAAGTTTTGAACAAAATGTACAATTAACCATCTACAAAGAAAAGCTTGACACAGTTTCAGAAAGGTTAAATTCTCATTTAAAAGATTCAAAGGTTTCTCATTCTACAAAAGTCCATCTCACATCATCTGAAAAAGGTAAAGCCAAGGTTGAAGTTTTTTCTATCAGTTGTAAAGGTGAGTGCTCCAAATATTCCAAAGCTGAGGTTTCAAAGAAGACTCGGAGTCAATCTAAGTCTTCCAAGAAACCACTCACCAAGGAAAAGAAAATTTTTCAAAGTCTAAGTCTTCCAAACATACGAACTCTCATTGTTTTGTTCCTACAGATCATGCAAGAAGGATTTCTAAAATAACACCTCTTGATTTTCAAAGTTTCTTTGTGAAAAAGGCAGTCATGCCTGAATCTTTTGTGAAAATCGATAGTAGTGCTAGTGTGCCTAGAAAGGATGTTGCTAGTAATCCATTGAAATACTCTTTTTGCAATCTGTTTCAATTATGTCCAAAAAGCTTTCGGCGTGCTGTTCCTGAAATGACTAAGTTTGTACCTTATCCTGAAAAACGGAAACGCCGCCAATCTAAGAAAACAAAAGTGCATGCCTCATCACCGCCTGACAATTTGCAAAAATCATCGCCAAAGGCCTAAGGCATTTCCAAAGTCACCCAATCCAAAGGTTGTTCCATTACCTAGGGTTGTTTCAAAATCAGCCGGACGCATTTACAAATGGGTGCCAAAAGGTTCTGCATCTAAACCTGTGTCGAATGATAAATGGATTCCTACTGTTGTGTTGTTACATGACGATGGAAATCCTAAATCTAACAAGAAAGGACCCATCTTTCGATGGGTACCAAAAGTGGTTTAAATTTTTTTTGCAGGTTAAATGGTTTTCAGATCACTTCAGACTGGAACCCGGACTTCAATGCGATGGTTTTCAGATCTCTTCAGACTGGAACCCGGACTTCAATGAGATGCTTTTCAGATCACTTCAGACTGGAACCCGGACATCAATTAGATGGTTTTCAGATCTCTTCAGACTGGAACCCGGACTTCAATGAAATGGTTTTCAGATCACTTCAGACTGGAACCCGGACTTCAAATGGTTTTCAGATCACTTCAGACTGGAACCAGGACTTCAATGTAAAGGCTTTTGATCACTCAGTTCAGGACCCGATCTTCAAAGCAGTGGCTTCTACTTAATTCCGAGTGGAACCCGTACTTCAAAGCAATGGCTTCTGCATCATGACATTATCAGAACCCGTTCTTTCATGTTTAGATGGTTTCTAAACACCTAGTTTAGAACCCGTGGTTCTGCGACTTATCTGGAATTTTCCCTATTTTTTATGCTTATCAGTTTGAGTTTGAGTTTCCTTCTTGAAAATCACTCATAACATCTTATGTTTCACCGATACTGTTTTGGTTTGCCGGGAGAGTTTCAGATGCGTTCTGAAGATGGCATCTTGACGAAAAGTGTGTAAGCATTCTGAATACTCTAATGCACACTTTAAAAAGGTTTTGTTAGAATAATCTGATTCTCTGATTGAATAAATTTCCACCAAGATTTAATCGATCTAATCTTCATGATGATGTTGATCTCATTCTTCCTAAGATTCTCTCAAATATTTTGATTTCTCCCAGGTATTCTAACTCTATCATACATCAAGTTTATCCCATACAAGCTAAATCCTTCATGACAGTCTGATTCATTTCCAAATCTCGTGTCAGACTTTTTATTGAAGTTCTCTCATAGTCTCTCAAACTTCCCAAGATATTTCATTCAACTCTCATCCATCTTCTGGAATACCCCATGAGCTTAACTGCTATATTCTTCAAGATATCAAGCTGACTCTGATGATGCCCAATATGTGTGATTAGGCACATATATATATATATATATATATATATATATATATATATATATATATATATATATATATATATATATATCGTTCCTATGGTCTAAACTAGAGCCGGAAGACCTACCCAAGGAGCAAACCACTTTAGTTTGTGTGAGTAAGGGTTCTTAGGTCAATTAGTTCAGGAGTGTTAGTTACCACGGGGTACTACCACGGTCGAGCATAGATAAAATGCAAATGAGAGGGTTTATCGAAAGGAGATGGGGTGCATCATGAGCTAAAAGTGAGCCGGAGAGTGTACAGTTGAAAAATGACGTGAGCTGAGGGGTGAGAAAGGATTAAAAGAAAAGATAAATCCTACCAACACCGTGTCAGTCCGCTGGGTTTCTTACATCTACTACCAAATTCCATGTGTTGGAATTAGATATTGAACAAGACGTCGTGGACCCAGTGACGCATGCACCTATCCTCCCTAGCTACTCAGTTGTCTCTTAAAAGACTTCTGTTTCAATTCACACGGAGTTATTTCACATACTCTATCGACATATCATTTGGATATTGTTGATATTGAAACAAGGAAGACATCCTCTCCGGTCTCCGACTTCAGTTGATGCACTTTGAGTCTAGAGCTTAATGTTATACACTTTTAGGACACATGGAGTCTACAGTCTGCGTGACTATAAACAGCTTGTCTACCGAGACAAAGCCGGAACAAATATGAGTGATTCTTTCATGATAAAGGATTTCACGATGATTATTTGGAAATCCTACCAGTGTTAATGTCACGTCAGCGTTGAACGTAGGTCACATAGACTTAGTCTATTGTGAAAACAGAACTCCTATGTGAAACTGGAATGTTACTTACAAATGAATTTGTTTCATTTTATTATATTCAAGTTGCAAAGCCATGATCTTCACTGTAATATCCTTTTGGTCCTGAATATTTTGTAATGAGGGAGAGATTGTTGTTTCTGAAGGCGAGAGAAAATTTTATGATTTAACTGTTTATATTCTGTTATTGAGGGGGAGAGTTAATGATTGAGATTGTAACATGAGAGAGATAAGTACTTCTGTGTCTGTCATGTTCTCAAATGTAATATTTTCTTTCTGAATCTGTAATCATCTATTTCAATGAAGAAAGAAGACTTGAACACACATTGAGGCTGTTCATTTGAATGGGAGAGCTGAAGTGATTACATGATGATCATATAACTCATGATCATCATGAGGGGGAGAATGTTCTGAAAAGAGTTGAAATGTTTTGAAAGACCTACTAAACGCAAGGGGAGAGCCACCGATCTGAAACATTTAAAGAGAGAGTCATCTGAAGCAGATCGATGATATACTTCAAAAGTTCAGAGATCAGGGTTACTTCAAAGATCAGAGATCAGAGTTTAGAGCCCAAGACTTCAGAAGAATACAAGCCTTGATTACAAGAAAGGGGAGATTGTTAGAATGTTTTATTTCTTGTAATTCAAGCTTGTGTAATTGCGCTTAATTGTAAATATTTAATTATTCACTAAAGGGGAGATTGTTAGCCCTAAAATAGTGTATAATTAAATATGATAAAAGTCTAGGTTCAATTTATAATTAGGAATAGTTTACTTTGGGGGGGATTCTTAATTTTGAAGACTTTAAGGGGAGTGTTTGGACAAACTCCCAAAGTAAGCTTAGGTATAAATAATATTGTTCTCTTAGGGTTTTAGAAGAAGACACAAAGGAGCCTCCATCTAGCCTCCACCAAGTGTGTGTGTTTTGAGTGTGTGAAAGTTCCTAGAGATTGAGTGTTCAAATTCTCTCTTGTAATCTTCATATTATTAATACAAATCATTTGATTATTGTGTTTGAGTGCAAAATATAATGGGAATCAAAGTTGTCACTCATGCAATAAGGAGAGAGCTTAATCACGTTTTTAGCCTCCAAAACGGCCCAATTATAGTTTAAATGGTTCGGGAATTTAACTCCATGGGGTACCACTCATGCCTAATCCCCTAAAACCATCTGTTTTGGAAGTGATTGACCTAAATCCCGCTACATGAACCAACTAGATATCTTGAGTTAGAAAAGTATAAATACAAGCATGGCGTTAGAAACAAAATTTTGTCGTAAACATGCATAGAGGGTTAAGATGGTCAAAAGACCCACGTGTTTTAAGTTTCATAACCTTGAGCTAAAAGAGTAAATTCCAAGAGTGAGATACATTATATAAATTCTAAGGAAAATATATTTTAACTGAAAATGTCTTTGGTTTACATAATAAAAGTTTTAACGCATTATTGCGAAGGCTAGCTAATTAGAAAATTCTCTGCACTGCTAATATATGTCTGGTACATAGAGAATTCTGATTCCAAAGGCTTGTTCGGGGACGATCAAGAGTTAAGTTGGGGAGGATTGATAAGGCTATTATTTTATGTGTTGTAGTATCGTTTTAGGCTCATTTTAAGCACCGATTCTTCGTAAATTTGTCATTATTACTCCAAATTTATGTTTCAGGGTCAAGAAGTTAAATGGAAGCAACTCGAGAAAATTTAGCGCGATCCAAGCCAGAGGGGGTGCAGGCCTGCGCCACCCTACGCTATAAAACAGAGAATTTCAGAGTAAGAGAGCATTTCCCAGGCAGCCCAGGCCGTACCCCCAGTGCAAGGGGGCGCAGGCCTACGCTAGTGCGGTGCAAAAATGAAAGCACATGCGTTCTTGCCCCCAAAACCCTAAATCTCATAATCTCTATAAATAGGGGTCGGTGGCTCTCGTTTTAAGTCCCGAAAGTGTTAAAGAAGCAGTGAAGCCCTGCCGGAGTGGATTCACGATTTAAGTACGAAGAAAATGATTTACAACCGTTCGAAGCCTACGATGATGTCTCCAACCATTCCCGGTGAAAAGCATACGATGAGCGGCTAAACACCATAACCATTTGTAGAGGATCTACGGCTAAGTGTTACATTTTTTTATTTCAATTATGCTTTGATGTATTTTGTGTTGCTTGGATACTTTATGTGTGATGCAAATGATAAGCATTTGGTTATTGTTATGATTATATGTTTTGATTGGTAAAACCAAGATAGTTCATAGTAGTGTTATTAATTGTGCCGAGACCATTAGCTTAGGTATTAAGACAAGTAATAGACGTTGCATGCGCTATGCCGAGATTTATTGATTAAAATATGTAAGATTAATATAACTACGCAATTATATATGTCTATGTGATTATTGCATGAAAATCAAGTAGGTAATAACTTAAGCCGTAGTGATTCCGTAAGTGGTTATCTTCAATTTGCTTTGTTAATCGATCCGATAGTTAATTGTCGTTAATTTTAGTATAATTTAAACGCAATTCTTATTCCAAACAATTCAATCATTTTACAATTTAAATCGCTTTTAATAAACTAAAAAAACTAGCTAATTAACCCTAATTCACATACGCACTCCCTACGGATTTGACCCTTAGTTCTCTGAGCTAAATAGTTAGATTTAAGGTTATTTCTACGGGCCACAACGACAGCTCGTCAGACAGGTTTCATCCCTTGTTTCTAGCCCAGTCTCCTCCCCAGTCCAAACAAAAGACTCTGCCACTTCTCCCACCACATACTCCAGGCTGACAAGAAAATCCTTAGCTAAAAAGAAAACAATAAGCTTACCTACCCAACAAAGCCCCTCTGGGCCCTCTCAACAGGAGCAAGTTGAAAAACAAGCTACCCCTGCTGCATCCTCTCCTTCTATTTTGGAGAGTGGTAAACACTCTATGGAGCCTGCTTCACTCCAAACTAAGTCTACCCAAAGTCAGCCTGAGCCCTCTGGTTCCTCCTAACATGAACCAACTGTACATATGGAGAATACCACATAAACTGTCTCTCCCTCTCAACAGGGTGAGGACATTGAAAGTCAGGTTTTCTCTCCACTTCAAAATGTCCCCCTAATCATATTTCTCCTACACACCCTGAGTCTGCATAAGGTGCCAAAGCAGTTGGTTCAAGCCCACTAACTGGTCAGCCTTCCTCTTCTGCTCCTCATGATGCATCTGATCCATCCCCATCAGCTACTAAAGGACCAACATCCAAGTATGATGATCCACAGGGTACAGACCAACCCTCTTGTGAAAGCATTCCTCGTGTGCAAATTCCATATCCAGTTTCCACAACTGATGGTGTTGAAATGTACACAACCTCACCCCATGAAGAGGTGCCTATAGACCAAAGCACCATTGAGGGTCCTATCCATGTCTTTGATGAAGGAATCACAGTTCAAATGATTCTTGAAAAGATAACCACTCTAATCACCTCACCTCATGATGCAGGTTCGACCACTGCTGAAGGTATCATTGACCCCTCTAAGTTAGGTCACTTGTCCTTTGCACCGGCCATGGAATTCTTTCCACTGTGCTCTTACCATCACCAAGTGAACCTAGTACACCACCATCCTCACCTTCATCTCCATCCACTTAATCCAAACATTCCACCCATACTCCTCTATCTCCAAAAGATCTGTCCTTGATGGAACAGCTTACTATGTTGTTCACCAAGGTCGATACTTTGGAAATATCCATGACCACCCTTCCTTCTACTATTGCAGACTCTGTGTTTGCACGACTTGCAGGATTTCTTGATTTGTTCAATTCATACTTTCCATCACCCTTTCCACAACCTGACTACTCATCCCAGCTTCTTGCACTCACTGCATAGCTGCAACAACTCTTCACTTCTCTATCGTCTCTACTTTCAAATCAACAGGACTTTGTGTCAAGCTTGGCAGTTAGTATTACTGAAACCTGTTCTATCTCTCTGCATTTCACTTTATCCTCTTTGAATACCTTAGTGGTATCCTTGTCTAACACCGTGGCATCAGGTTTTGAGGATGCGCAAGAATCCATCAACATTATTGTTGCACAACTTAAGAGTCTGATATTTAGTGACACTGATAGGGTTGCCATTTCTATCCTTTCAGCCACAACCACCTCTCAGTCAACTTCTCTTGATCACCACCTTACCTAGTTAGTTGAGGTGAAGGACAGTGTAAAACAGACTTAGACTAATATTGCAAATCCTTATCAGATTTGATTGATGCATTAAAGAGCCTTACAATCTCTCCTTAATATTTTGATTAAAAATCTCCTCTATGATATGAGACAAGTTTGATTGAGACCTTTTTGTGTCTTATAATATGAATATATATAGTGGGTAAAAGTTTAAATATAAAGGTTAAAAGTTTTTTTAAATTTAACCGTCAGGGAGGGGGTGGGTTTTGGAAAATTGTCTCAGGGAGGAGCAAGAAGCCAAAGTCAATGTGGGGTGTAAAAATTTCGAGGTGATGTAGGAGGGGGAGTGTTCCGTTCGGGGCTGAAGCCAACAACGCCTCCTCGTGTCCACTCCCCTTTCTCTAATATAGTAAAATGTAAATTATAAACTATTTTGGGAATCAGAGCAGAGAATTTTCTTTAATACCTTTCAGCACCTAAGACAAGGAGAATCTTCTTCCATTACATTCACACTTTAGATTTTGAATTCTAAAGAAGCAGGTGTCAATGAATTCTTTCTCTTTCATAGAATAAAAAATTTATGCATCCAATTTTCACCGCGTAAGACTACTCACTTCTAGCAAACACACAAAGTCAAATAGCATGATGATGAGAAATAAAACCAAAGTTGACGACCATAAGATAGAAGCAGAGAGAACGACGAGACAGTTGGCCTGAGAGAAGATATCATACCTGATAGGCGAAATCAAACCTGAGAACAACATGGTAATGGTGAAGATGGGGAAACATCAGGAACATGAAGCGGTGACAGTGAAGATGACCAATAGTTTCTTTTCTCTATTTATCTTATAATTTTCAGCTAGAAAAACATAAAAATATAGATTTAGTGATTGATTCTATTGAAGTCAAAAAAAAGTCTTAGTCACTAAATGTTATTTCTTGTAGTATTGGCACTTCAAATGAAGTGAAACTGGACAGAGCCGGCCCTTGGGCTGTTCAACTTGGGGCCCTCAGCCAAGGGGGGCCCAAATTTTTTTTTTATGCAAATACCTAAGCCCATAACATAGCCACACACGAATCATATATGCAGAGCCAAAGAGAGCGTCATTCGATAGAAGCCAAATCGGCGCTTCCGCTCAGCCGCTACAATCAATTTGCGGAGAACTTCAACTGACACTCCGAAATTCAAGGTGTAGGCTATGGGACTGTTAATTGTTTTCCGTTTGTGACTTTTCCTCTTCGATTACGATGATTGGTTGGCTTTATCTCCAATCCGAAATCCAACAACAACTAATGTACAACTCATTTTCAATAATTTTTTATGAAATCTTATCTTTTTTTCTCATTGAAAATCACAGACGATTCTTATATTCTTCTTCTGAATCCTCAACATACTTACATACAACATCGATTAATATAGCCTTCATGGCTGATTTTGTTGTATTGTATTACTGACTTATTGCTTCAACTCTAGGGCTCCTGTTGATTGTTGTGTTGTCTAATCTAATTGGAAAACTTGGAATTTGAAACTTGAAAGAGGGGAGGTTTTGTCAATTGGCCCGTTTGGAAATTGGAATTCTTATTGCAACTTTGCAAAACTGCAGTCTGGAATTCTAGAAATAGTGGATTAGTGCTTTATATGAATCTAATTCTCTAAAGGTATATAGGTAATGTTTTCATTTTATTTTTTCTAATCTAGTAATCTCTTAAATTTGAATTTTTGATTCAATTTTTATACTTTTGTTGTAACCAGAGCACTATAAACAATTGCGTATTGAGAGTTCTTTGGTGAAGAAATCAACAATCAACTATTCAAGAATCAAGATTTCAAATAAAGGTCTTTTTCATTCCTTAGTCTTCAATTATTTGCATCTTTTGCTTCTTGTTATTTGCTCTAATTGCTTATGTTAGACTGCTAGTTTGTTAATTAGTTAATTGCAAATTGTAAATTAGTACTTGCTAGTTGTTTGATTCTAGTCTTTACTCTTTACTTATTTAGTTTTATATAATGTTACCTAAAAAACATCTACCGGGAAGTCGAAAAAACAAGAAAAGAAAATGAAAATTTTATACAATCTCGAAAAGGGTTTATATGTAAATTTCTTAAAACTAGTTATTCGGACGTTTTAAATGAAAAGATTGATGTTTTAAATAAGAATGATTCTAATTTGAATGAACATGAAATAAATTTAGACTCGAATGAAAATGAAGTCAACATGAATGAAGATTAATGGAATACTACCTTGAATGAGAATAATGCCAATTTAGATGAAAATGAAGTCAACTTGAATGAATGTGATGCTAACTTGAATAATGCTAATTTGGATGAAAATGATTCCAACTTAGACGAGACAAATGACAATTTAGATGATAAACTAAGGGATATTTTACTTGAAAAGGGCCTATAAGAAAACTAAATCTTGTGTTTCCTAAATATAAAACAGCTAGACATTTTTCTTATGTGTAATATATTAGAAGATTGAGTAGTATAGAAACAAGTGATCGAAAATGGTTAGTTTACTCAGAATATGTAGATAAAGTGTATTGTTTTTGCTGTAAATTATTTAAACAAACTAATCAAAAATCTTCTTGATTAAATGATTGGAAATATCTTAGTGAGCGACTTAAAAAAATATGAAAAGAGTATCGAACATTTAATTTGTATGAATTCTTGGAATGAACTAAAACTAAGATGGATAAAAATGAAACAATTGATAAAGCTTTACAACACAAGTTTTAAGAAGAATAATTGTTGCAGTTAAGTATTTATCAAAACACAATTTGTCTTTTCGAGGGTGTAATGAAAAACTTTTCAAAATAACAATGGTAACTGTTAGGAACAAAAAGGCAACAGTCAAACGTGCTCTACATCTTAGGGTAAGATTTTTAATCAAACCTGTTTGATGCACTTGAAGGTATAATTGAAGGGATGTTAATGCCTTATTGAAACCTGAAAAGTGATTTGCAATATAAGTCAAAGTTGTTTACCCTGTCACATTTGTTGCAACAAAGGCAGATTGTCCAAGCTATTCTATCTGCTGAACAGGTTGGACATAAACTTTCTACGCTGCTCTATTCTGTTGATCAGCTTGGACAAATTCTAAGTGTTCTGTTCTTTGTGAACAGAACCTGTTCTTTGTGAATAGGCCAAACACTTTATGGAATATGTTTCCAAGTCCTCATGTATTGTTTTGGACTACAAGATCAGTTTACAAGTCGAAGACAAAGTGGAAAACAGAATATGCTAAAGCTGCCTACGCTGTATGTTACATGAAGACAAAGTGGATATTTGAAATGGGTGACAGTCCATTTCTTATATCCAAATGGCCATTCTGAATCAAAGGAATCAGTTGGCAAAATTTGAACCCAAAGCTGATGAAGGTGTGTTTGTTGCATATTCTGCAATCTCCAAAGCCTACAGAGTATACAACAACAAAAGAAAGGTGATAGATGAATCTATCAATGTCACCTTTGAGGAGTCTAGGAGTGCTTCCACCAAGGCTGTTCCTGAATCAGTTTCAGGAGAGTTCAGCTTTGATGATCTCATGCACTCTATTAATGAAGAAAAAGACTCAAAAGCTTTCCACTACACCCACAGTGGAACCAGTCTACCACAATAGACATGATGATGACTATGTTGATACACCCTGTGTGAATAAGTGTACTAACATAATTACAACATCATGTCCTGAACCAATCAATGTTGATTTTCCTGGATCCTCTGCTGAGATGTTCAACAATGGAGAGTCATGTTCAACAAGTGAACATGCTCAAGCTAATAGTGTGTCTAAAAATCTTGAAAGCTTCTCTACAAGACCTGTTGAAGATGCAAATAACTCAGGAGAATCTTCATTGAAGCAAGATCCTAAGTGGATCAGGTGTCACCCTAATGATCAAACAATTGGTGACATCAACAAAGGGGTGCAAACAAGATGGGACAGCTTAGGACACTTTTGTATGTTTTCTAGCTTTGTGTCCCTGATGGAGCCTAAGAAAGTGGATGAAGCACTGAAAGATGCCAATTGGATCACTGCCATGCAAAAAGAGCTCAATCAATTTGAGAGAAACAAAGTATGGAAGCTGGTCCCTGCTCCTAAAGGAAAAACAATAATTGGCACCAAACGGGATTTCAGGAACAAAATGGATTAACAAGGTCATGTTATTAGAAATAAGGCAAGACTGGTTGCTCAAGGCTACAGACAGGAAGAAGGCATTGACGATGATGAAACATTTGCTCCAGTGACCATGTTAGAGGCAATTCGTTGGTTTCTAGCCTATGCTGCCCACAAGAGTATGAAGGTATTTCAAATGGATGTAAAGAATGCATTTTTGAATGGAAAGCTGCAAGAAGAAGTGTATGTCAAGCAGCCTCCAGGTTTTGAAAATGAACATCATCCAGGTTTTGTCTATAAGTTGGACAAAGCCCTCTATGGTCTAAAACAAGCCCCTAGAGCCTAGTATGACACTCTAACTGATTTCCTTATGAGCAATGGTTATTCCAGAGGTAAAGTGGATACCACACAGTTCATAAAGAAGGTGAAGTCTGATATTATGCTTGTTCAAATTTATGTGGATGACATAATATTTGTTCTACTAATGAGCAGTTATGCAAAAAAAATTTCACTACTCATGAAATCAAAATATGAAATGAGTATGATGGGAGAACTTACTTTCTTTTTAGGAATGCAGGTTAAACAAACCTCAAATGGAATTTTTATAAATCAAAGAAAGTACACTTTAGATCTTTTGAAAAAGTTTAAATTTGATTAAAGTTCCCTATCAAAAACCCCAATGGCAACCAATGTAAAGTTAGATGCTGATGCCAGTGGCAAAGCTGTTTCAGTAACAGCTTACAATGGCATGATTGGGAGCTTGCTATAGTTAACCGCTAGTAGACCAGATATTTATGTTTGCTACCTGTTTATGTGCTATGTTTCAAGCTGATCCTAATGAATCACATGTAGCTGTTGTAAAAAGAATCTTCAGATTTCTTAAGGTACACCAGGTTTGGGTCTTTGGTATCCTAAAGACTCAAGTCTTGAGCTAACAGGATACTCAGATTTTGATTTTGCAGGCTGCAGGGTAGACTGAAAAAGCACAACTAGTGAGTGTCAACTCCTTGGTGGTAAGTTGATAAGTTGGTGTAGCAAGAAGCAGAACTCAGTTTCTACTTCTACTGTTGAAGCTGAGTATATTGCTGCTGGAAACTGTTATGGGCAGATTCTGTGGATGCAGCATCAGCTTGAAGACTATGGACTTGTATATAGGAAGACTCCTATTCTGTGTGATAATACAAGTGCTATCGCCATCTCCAACAATCCAGTATTTCATTACAGAACATAGCATATAGAAGTCAGACATCATTTCATCAGGGATCGCATCCAGAAAGATAATGTGGAGGTAAGTTTTATTTCCACAGATGAACAGCTTGCAGACATTTTCACCAAGCCTCTTGATGAAAACAAGTTTAATTATCTTGTAAGCAAGCTGGGCATTTTAATAAAAGTGACTAAGTGTGCTTAATGTTCTAAGGCATTATATATCTCACACTGCTCAAGTTTCTCAGAACAGCTTAGACAGAACAGGCTATGCATGTTCTACACTTAGCCATTTTCAGAAAACTTGAACAGCTTGAGCGTATAACAGGTTTGAAACCATCAGTTTTCAATTCAAACCCGGTCTATTGATTAAACATCCAACCTGCTCACTCTCTCAATCTGTCATACAAGACATTGTCTTATAACCTGGTCAGCTATTGAACATAAGCTGTTCTTGCATAGCTGCACAGGTTGAATGAACAGCTTAAGGAATGAACAGTCTGTGATGAACCCTGCTCATCATAGGTTTGACAACCAGCTTAGAACATCAGTTTTAATTACCTTCTTCATTATTAAGTTACTTAATTTCTGTCTTTATTTAACTTAATTATCAATGGGTAATGTGTGTTAACGTGTGTTAGTGAATATAAAGGTTCAAGTGGTCTAACAACCATTCTGACATGGACAACCGTTCCGTTTTCCGTTAAAGAACATTTCAAATCAACCGCCCAAACCTTTCTCTCTCCTACCCACTCACATACGAATCCTATAAATACCTCCTCTACTGTTTCATCTTCTTCTTCCTCTACTGCTACCATAACTTCCAAAGAACCCTAAAATTGACTAAGTGTCCAGTACACATATTTCCACTACTCCACAAATGGCTCACCAAAACAACCATTTGCTTCTAGTGTTTATTGGTAAAGATGTTGAGAAACATCAATCTGTTACCACGATGCTGACCTTGAAACCCACGAACTACATTGCCAACCTAACCATTCCTAAAAACTATGTGGGGAAAGGTTATGAGAATATGGTGGAGTTTCTGAAGGTTCACCCTCTACACTACACAATGACTGCATCTCCTGGTGTCCTGTACTAGGAGATGGTGTATGAATTTTGGTACACCTGTGCCTATGACCCAGCAACCAAAATCATCAGGGGAACCATCCTCAATGGGACTCAGACCATTGAGATCACTACTGGTCTTATCAGGGAAGTTTTTCATCTCCCTGTGGCTAAAACGTATGACCATCCACAGCCTGTAAATGATCAGATGGGAAACTTGCTATGCTTCTGTGGTGTAGCAGAACCCAAAGTTGGAGCCACACTGTTCAGAAAGGATCTCTCACCCACTTACAGCTTCTTAATTGCCTCTATGGTAATGTGCTTCAGCAGCAAAGTTGGTTCCTTTGACCAGCTTAGCCGTGATGAAATCCCAATAGTCCTACAGCTTGTAGATGGGACTACTATGAACACGGCTAGGTGGATTTTCATTAATTTGAGGAACCTGGTGCAGCAGGAAACACGCCAGCTGCTGTTAGAAACCCAAGGTATTTGAGCCTCATATTCAAGCATTTCTGTGGTGACCATCTCTATAACTCTCAGCCACTGTTACGTACTGCTGCCTTCCCAATGATTGGGAATAGAGTCTTCTACACCCCTGTACTCCCAAATGAGCCTCCTCTATGTACACCAATGAGGAGGTTTCTTGGAATGGTGGAAGGACCCTCTACTGTGAGGGTGGATCCAGTGAATGCTCCTAAGGGAAAATCCAAATCCAGGCCCAAAGTTGTAAAATGGGTCCTGGAATCGACTCAAGCTGAGACTGTCCCCAAAAAGGCAAAAACAGCTATGTCTAAGTCTACCCCTTCAGCCTCTATGGCTGAGGGGGAGTAGACGTCTCACCTTGGTTCATCTGTTGAACCTGAAGCCTTTGTGGCTGGTGCCTCTGTGGCACCTGAGACCATGGAACAGGTTAACCCCCCTGTTTCTGACCCAGTCTCACCACCAGTCCAAACATAATTCCCTGCTACTTCTCCTCAATTGCCACACTGTCTCAATACCCCAGGAGAAAATCCTTAGCTAGGAAGAAACCACCAAACTAATCCAGCCCCTCTGATTCTTCTCAACAAGGGTCAGTTGAAAAAGAAGCAACCCATGCTGCCTCTCCTATTTTGGGAGAAGGACCAGCATCATTGGAGCAGGCTTCACCCCAACATGAGTCCACCCAAAGTCAGCATAGACCCTCTGGTTCCTCCCAACAGGAACCAGTTGTACATATGGAGACTACCACATCAACTATCCCAGCCTCCCAACAGGCTGAGGGTATTGAAAGGAAGGAGTTCACTCCACTCCACACTGAGTCCACATAGTCTCCATATCAAACTTCTCTTACACACCCTGAGTCTGCACGAGGTGCCAAACCTGCTGGACTAGACCATCCAGTAAATCAGCCTCCATCTTCTGCTCCTAGTGATACAGCTGTTGTACACCCAACAGCTACTGATGGACCGTCATCCCAAGCTGATGACCCACATGGAACAGACCATCCCTCTAGTGAGGATGTTCTTCAAATGCAGATTCCATCAGCAGGTTTCACCACTGCTGATGTTTAAATGCACATCCCATCTCCCAATGATGAGGCACCTATAAACCAAGGTGCTACTGAGGGAACCACCCCAGGCTTTGATGACGGTGCTGCAACACAAGCAGCGTCTGAAAGGTCACCATCTCCTACCCCTTATCATGATGAAGCAGCTACAACCACTGTTGAAGGATCCATTGACCCTTCCAAGCTGGGCCATCTTACTTATGCCCAAGCTATGGAACTTCTTTCAATAGTATCCCTGCCTTCCCCATCACATCCTCAAACACCTGCCTCATCCTCATCCCATTCTCATTCTTCACCATCTACTCACTCAAAACAGTCCACCCATACTCCTCCTTCCCCCAAAGATCTTCCTTTGAAGGATCAGCTATCATTGCTGACCAACAAAGTTGGCTCTTTGGAAAATTCCATGACCTCACTACCATAAATAATCTCTGACTCTATGTCTGCACAGCTCAAAGGGTTATTTGATTTGTTCAAAAATTCCTTTCCAACCCCTCCTCAAGCTGATCAGTCTTCACAGCTGCTTGCACTCACTGCACAGCTGCAAAATATCTCCACTACTCTCTCCTCTATCCTTTCTACTCAACAGGACTCTGTGTCCTCTATGACAGCTCTCTCCCAACAACTGTCCACTCTCCTCACCACTTGCACTACTACCCTTCCCTCTACATTGGCCAGCTTAAACACTCTCATTGTCTCTCTGTCCAATTACGTGTCATCAAACCTTGATGATGTGCAAGACTCTCTTGAATTACATCTTGCACAACTTCAAAGTTTGTTGTTCACAGCTTCTGACAGAGAAAACCTCTCAAAGCTGTCCTCCATTACTGATTCTCAATCTACCTCTCTTCAAACCTGCCTTACCCAGCTTGTAGAGGTTAAGGACGATCTGACTTACTTAGTGCATAGTCTGGTTGGCCCCAAGCCTGCTGCCACAACTGCTGCTAAGCCTGCTGAATTTGTTTGTCCAGGCAGGCCACATGTTGAAGGCTATGTGCCATCTCCTTCAAAGGGGGAGAACTTATCTGCCTCAAAGACTAAGTCTAAGGGGGGGAAATCTTCTTCTCCTTCTAAGGAGAAATCAGCATCTGCTGGTCAAGCAGTAGGTGTATCACAAACAGGTCCCACTGAGGATGTCTCCCATCACACTAAAGCTGCTCAGCCTACTCAGGCTAGATCTCCAAACCCTGCACAAACTAAGGGGGAGGAATCCATTCCTAGGGACAGGCCAAGCAGAAGGAGACATCTAATTCTGCAAGAAAAAGAAGAAGAGGAAGAGGTTCCTGAAGTTGTTCCAACTACAACAGCTAAAGGAAAGAAGAAAGCATCTGTAGACCCTGACCATCTAAGAGTTGCACAGCTAAAGTTTTGACAAGGCAAGAGCTAAAGAAATGGGTGTTTCTATGGAGAAATACTATGAATACAGAGATGAACAACTCCAAGCCCTTGAAAGACTAAAGAAGGAAGAAGCCTCTGCCAAAGCAGCTACATCCTTTGCATTCAAAGAGGCAAGTAAAATTAAAATATCTTCTTTGGATGTGCAAAGAAAATTGCTAGAGGATGCTAAGCAATCAGTGGTTGAAAAGATAGGTGTACAGGAACAAGGTGCTCAGGTCTCAGTGACCAAGTCCAAGGAAGCATCCTCCTCTACAAGAGCCCAGATTCACTTTGACAACCTGGCAAGGAAAAAGTTCTTTGATGTTGCTGACAGGAGGCTTGCCAGGGAACCAATTGTCAAAGTTGTTCCCATTTCAAGAAAAGGCAAACAGTGGAAGATACAGATAACCAGAATGGGTGCTACAGGCCCAGAACTGGAAGCATATGAACACATTGACGTTGCACAAATGGGATACAGAGAATGGGTGGAGTTGGCAGTTTCCTGAGCCAATCTAAGTCTGAAACAACTAAGACTATTAGGGCATATGTCAAAAAGTTAATGGAGAGAGTGAAGGATCTTGGCCTGATCACAGAAGAACAGATCAAGGGTATCTCAGTGGCTACACCCAAGATAAAGGCCAAGAGAAAGAGAAAGGATACAGAGCTGGAAGAACTCCTGATAATGATTGAATTAGGTGATGTAGCCGTGGAAATCAAAGGAGTAGACCACAACCTGCGTAAAGGAGTGGAACATGAGGAAGACAATATGATTGAAGAACCTGAGCTGGGGGTATTTTTTGTAGATCCCCTTACAAAGAAAAAGTGCTTCCAAAGAGCATCGGACTTGCACAAGGTTGGTCTCAAACAGCTTATTGCATTCAGACTTGTTAACTCCTTTAGGGAATCCATAAAATGGAGAGCAGTCATCTGGGATCAGCTTAGAGGCTTTTATGAAAGAGGGGAGCTTCACATCTCAGTTTCATGTTCCTAAGAGTTGAAATGGAAGAAATGGATGAAACCATGGAACAGCTTGAAGAGATGTTTGAAGAAAGAGTGCCACCACTGCCTTGAAATCCATCTACTATCTGAGTAGATAAAGAATGGAAGTTGTCCATAAGTTGGACAGGCTTGCCATTACTCGCTCCCATCATCAACAGTCCAATATGTTGAGATTTCTATGTACATTAGTTGTACTTTGTTACATTAGTTGTAACTTTTATTTTACATCACTTGTAATCTGCATTAGTACATCAGTTTTACTCTTGTAAAAACATGTGTCATTTATGTAATCAAAATCAGTATATATAAACTGATCTTTTACTTTACTTTGATCTCGTAATTTCATTTCAGCAAAATGTATTGTAAAAATATATAGTGATTATTGATAAATGAGCTTAGACTGATTATTGCAAATAGAGGGAGATTGTTAGGCACAAAAAGGCCTCACTCAAACCTGCTCTAGATCTTAGGGGGATATTTTTAATCAAACCTGTTTGATGCACTTGAAGATATAATTTAAGGCCTGTTAATGCCTTAGTGAAACCTAAAAAGTGATTTGCAATATAAGTCAAAGTTATTTACCCTGTTGCATTTGTTGCAACAAAGGCAGATTGTCCAAGCTGTTCTGTCTGCTGAACAGGCTGGACATAAACTGTCTACGCTGCTCTATTCTGTTGATTAGCATGGACAAATTCTAAGTGTTCTGTTCTTTGAGAACAGAACCTGTTTTTTGTGAATAGGCCAAACACTTTATAGAATATGTTTCCAAGTCCTCATGTATTGTTTTGGACTACAAGATCAGTTTACAAGTCGAAGACAAAGTGGAAATCAGAATATGCTAAAGATGCCTACGCTAATCTGTTACATGAAGACAAAGTGGATATTTGAAATGGGTGACAGACCATTTCTTATATCAAAATGGCCTTGACAATAGAAGAAAGATGCAAAGTTGACATTCCTATTTTGGTTAAAGCCTTATGCAACAGAGACAAAAAAAGAAAAAGACAAAGATTCTGCCACATGAAGACAAGTCTGCTTTATCAGAATGTGCAGAAAAGTTGTTTTGTCTTTTTGGAAAGACATCCCACTATCTCATCGTCCAATGAAGAAGCTTTACTGAGATTCTCAGTGAGAGTATAAAAGGAAGCTTCTAAGGATTGTGAGATACAAAGAGTGAGAAATTCAGATCGTGCATTGAACTGTGTTTTTCCATGCATGCAAGTCTGCTTGAATAAAATAGTAACGTGTGTCCAAGTTGTTCTTGTTCAAGCTGTCCATCTGTGTCTTGTAAAATTAGTGAGTTCATCTTAGTGAGTGTATTCATTGTATCTAGTCTGAGTGTGTCTTAGATTAGTTGAACATCTGTTGTATCTGTCATCTCAGCTTGAAGTTTTCCACAATCAAGCTTGTTTGTAAATAACACTTGTTAATAGTGTACACAAACATTGATAAAAGAGTGTTGAGTTTTAAATTACTGTATTCACCCCCCCCCCCTCTACAACTTAGAACAATTCACTAGGAAAACCTTTTGAGACCTACAGTAACTTTTTGGGATTAATTGAAATGATGGTCGAATTTGATGCTACAATGCAAGATCATGTTAGACGTATTAACCATGATGAAATTCATCACTTTTATCTTGGTCACCAAATCCAGAATGATTAATTTCTTTTTTAGTTGATACGATTAAAAATTCGATAGTTAAGATTATTAAAGAAGCAAAACATTTTCTATAATTCTTGATTGTACTACGGGCGTGAGTCATCAACAATAAATGACTTTGATTATACGATGTGTGAACATGTCAAGTAGGAAAGTAAATATTGATGAATTCTTTTTAGCATTTTTAAAGGTAGATGACACATCTGGTTTAAGACTTTTCAAAGAAACTTTAAATGCACTAGGTTTGCTAGATTTAGATCTTAATGATAACAGGTCAAAAGTATGATAATGGTTCTAAAAGATGAAAATTTTTTATTAATAATGTTCCAAAATTAAGTGTAAAATGGTTATCTAATACTCGTTGGGAAAGTAGAATAAATAGTGTTAAAGCCATTAGATTTCGAACCCCACAAATAAAGGTAGCTTTGTTAGAATTATGTAAATAATGTGAAAATACAAAATCAAAAGTGAAGGAGAAAGTTTACTTAGTGCTTTAAACAACTTTGAATTTTTTACTTGGTATGATATTTTATTTGCTATTAATTCCGTAAGTAAAAAATTAAATTCTAAATCTATATGCACTGATGATACCGTTAATCACATAGAAAGTATAATAACATATTTTGAAAAATATAGAAATGAAGGGTTTACCTTTAGTATTAATAATGCTAAAATAATTGCTTGTGATATGGGTATCAAACCTACATTTTCGGTATGACGTCATGTTATTAGAAAGAAACAATTTGACAATTAGATCATTACATGATAGATTTGAGCAACTAAAACCATTTAAAAGTGTATTTCGATTTTTATAATCATTGGATGACGATGAATTAAGAAAACATTGTGATAATTTTTCAAATACATTTTCTTGTAACAATGTGTTCTATGTGGACTTAGATACTTTTTTCTCGAAACTAAAAGTTTTACAAATCACTTTGCTAAACACTTTGATGTCGGCGGTTGAAATCATAGAGTTTATTAAAGTTGCATATTGATATACAAATGTTAGTATTGCATATCGCATTTTATTAACTACACTTGTCAATGTAGCTTCGGCAGAAAGAAGTTTCTAAAAATTGAAATTATTAAAAAATTATTTGAGATCAACAATGTCAGAAAAATTGTTGAATGGCTTGGCCACGTTATGTATAGAGAATGATATGTTAGATAATATCGATCTTGATACACTTATCTATTTGTAATGATAGGTTGAGAAGTTTTTGAAGGCTTGAGATTGGTAATGATGCAACAAAGTCAACATTATCAAATTGTAAGTTCTTTTAGTTACTTTTTTTTGCTTTGAATATATATGTATATGTTTAGGGGGGCTATTTATAAGTTTCTGCCCGGGCCCCAAAAATTATAGGAACGACCCTAAAACTGGAGAATTAATTCTTTGGAGCCTATTCTAAATCCAAATGCTGTTCAAATTGGTTATAAAAGACTGTCAGGAAAATGATAGATGAAGACCACGGTGCTTCTACAAAAATGCAAGGGATAACATAAATTCAGAAAAGGATCTAATATAAAAATGATTTGGACAATGGGCTCTATAATGGACTAATGGTGTTGATTTTTGGACCCTTCCTTGGGGCCTAATCTTAAACCAATCGTTGTTCAAAGCAGAATAAGTGGCATACATGTTAAAGGATTATGAGCATGACAATGAGGCCGGGACAAAAAAAATAAAGGATTTAAACAAATGCCAAAAAGAAGTTTTACATCCTGGAAGTTTTTTGACATTATAATATGAATAAAAAGATCTCAAAAGGAATGATGCAGAGTCTGGTTTAAATTCTAAAGTGTGTGGAATGTAGTCCACTTGTATTATACTTGAGAGAGTTAATTAGATGAGTTAGTTTGTTAGGTTGTTAAAGGCTGATGCATGGGTCACATATGGAAGAGACAGAATATAGCCTCTGATATACAGCAGAGAGATAGAGAGGAGAGATACACAAGAGTTGTGGGAGAGAGTTCTGCGGTGGTGGCGCTGCCACTGGTGCAGGTGGTAGGGGATGTTCATGGTGAGATCATGAGGGCTGGTGAGAGTCTAATGTAGTCATGAGAGATGATCTTGTAAACCATGTGTAATCAAGAATGGCTATGAAAATAAAGATTGATTCTGGTGAACTCTTATCTTCTTGAGTGTGGGTATTCTTGTTATCTTGATTGTGTTCTTGTTCATTCATTATTGGGACTCTGATTTACTACAAGTGGTATCAAAGCCACATGGTTGCAATCTGGCTTCGTATCTCTAAGTGGTCTCAACGATGCACACCCTCTGTTCGATGAATTACCCCCTGGTAGTGAAGACAGAAACAAGATCAAATAGTTGATCCTAATCTGTGAAATTGGTGCAAAAAGGGTCAAGATCGAAATCAAAGAGCAAACGAGGAAGTTGCTCTATTTCTTTCATTAAAAGTGATTCTGATTTTAGGATAAAATTGGAGATCATCAAAGGCTGCACAAATCCCAGTGATTCGGTACGATCAATGGTGGAAATCATTCGAAGATGAACTAGAGGCTACAGTTGGTTCGATTGGTGAGAAATTTGATTCGGGATGATGTTGATTCCAATCAATTGAGAACAAAGTGATTCAAGAATGAGAAAAATATTTATTGAAGACAGAGGCTACGTTGTGACTTTAATCTGTAGACGAATGAAACCGATTTGAAGGCTGATATGGGTTCTGATTAGTACTAGAATAAATCAATCTGGAGATGATAATAGTGTCCATTGAGAGCTTGGTGGGTTGAAGATGGCACAATCAATGATTGTAGTAGGATATGAAGCAGAGTGAATAAAGGAGTCGTAGCAAATCGATATGGGGATGAATGGTTTCGATTAATTTTTGGGAAGTCAGTGTTTCCAAGAAATCAAATATCAATGGCTGATTTGATTGGTGAGAAATTAATCAAAGAAGATGCAGCAAATCAAGATCAGACTCAAGTCCACAAGAAGCAATGCAATAACAGCCATCTTGATCAAGAATCAGTCAAGATAGAACGGGAGGTTAGAGGCTTAACAGCAGCAAAGGCTTGGACATCAAGATAAGTCCAAAGAAGATTTCAATGGAGAAATTGATGGCGATCAGCGGTACCGGTCATGAGACAGATCAAATAGTGAAGCTGGAAGAGTTCGCTCTCCAATTGAGTGCATGGCAGTGGTTCTAATTCTTGTGTTAATCTAGGTATTGATCATCATACCAAGATTAAGGTGGAGATACTTTAAGCAATTAGAACAAAATGCAAAGCTGGATAGTCTGCAACAGATTGTCATTATCAGATGTCTCGGGCAGAGGAGTAGGCATTATCAGATCTGAGTTCTTGAATTGAAGGTTGATTAAGATCAGGAATAGAAGGAGTTGACTCATTGAAAAGGGGTAAGAATGAGTCTGTCCTATGGGTATGTGAATTTGGAAGCATGATATGCCTCATATGTTAAAGAATCTCAACGATGGATGGACTCATGAGGACTAATCTAGTGTGATTGTTGGTACACCCTGTGTGACGATAGCAGTCTAGATATGTAATAGATAGTCATTTGTAATATATCAGACTTTGATAATACAAGTCATATATGTTTGATCATGATTATGTATGATGTTTACATTTGCATGATAAATTCAAAGATAAGTTCTATTATAAGTTCAAAGGCTAGGGTTCGAACTTATCCATACCCAGACGAACTTAGTGAAGCTAAGTTTGTAGGGTATTGGACAAGTTCGTGGGTTTGGGCCTAAACGAACTTAATCAATTAAGTTCGAACCTAATCTCTATAATTATGTGTTAATCAGTTTTATTATCAGACTTTTGGTGAAATTCGTAATCAGAGCTTGTATTCGTGCACGTGCAAGCTAGAGTTGATTTCAGAGAGTCTTTCGGAGAAATACACTTTGTCAGGCCGTTCGTCGTATCGGCTATCATCGTATTTGTCTCCGGTTTCTGTGTGTGATAGATCCGTTAAGCCACTAACAAGGATTCCACACTCGTGGGACGGCGTCGCGTCAAGATCAGATCCATGCTAGAGGTGACCTTACAAGTGGTATCAAAGGCTAGGTGACACCCTGTGTGACGATAGCAGTCTAGGTATGTAATAGATCAGGCTTTGATAATACAAGTCATATGTGTTTGATCATGATTGTGTATGATGTTTACATTTGCATGATAAGTTCAAAGATAAGTTCTAGAATGAGTTCAAAAGCTAGGGTTCAAACTTATCCATACCTAGACGAACTTAGTGAAGCTAAGTTTGTAGGGTATTGGACAAGTTCGTGGGTTTGGGCCTAAACGAACTTAATCAATTAAGTTCGAACCTAATCTCTATAATTATGTGTTAATCAGTTTTATTATCAGACTTTTGGTGAAATTCGTAATCAGAGCTTGTATTCGTGCACGTGCAAGCTAGAGTTGATTTCAGAGAGTCTTTCGGAGAAATACACTTTGTCAGGCCGTTCGTCGTATCGGCTATCATCGTATTTGTCTCCAGTTTCTGTGTGTGATAGATCCGTTAAGCCACTAACAAGGATTCCACACTCGTTGGACGGCGTCGCGTCAAGATCAGATCCATGCTAGAGGTGACCTTACAAGTGGTATCAAAGGCTAGGTGACACCCTATGTGACGATAGCAGTCTAGGTATGTAATAGATCAGGCTTTGATAATACAAGTCATATGTGTTTGATCATGATTGTGTATGATGTTTACATTTGCATGATAAGTTCAAAGATAAGTTCTAGAATGAGTTCAAAGGCTAGGGTTCAAACTTATCCATACCTAGACGAACTTAGTGAAGCTAAGTTCGTAGGGTATTGGACAATTTCGTGGGCTTGGGCCTAAACGAACTTAATCAATTAAGTTCGAACCTAATCTCTATAATTATGTGTTAATCAGTTTTATTATCAGACTTTTGGAGAAATTCGTAATCAGAGCTTGTATTCGTGCACGTGCGAGCTAGAGTTGATTTCAGAGAGTCTTTCGGAGAAATACACTGTGTCAGGCTGTTCGTCGTATCGGCTATCATCGTGTTCGTCTCCGGTTTCCGTGTGTGATCGATCCGTTAAGCCACTAACGAGGATTCTGCACTCTTTGGACGGCGTTGTGTTAAGATCAGATCCGTGCTAGAGGTGACATTTGATTAATCAGGTTGATACCTCATAGAGTCAAAAGGGAATGATCCGATGCTTGTGTTCAAGGTAAAGCGTCCTGTTCAAGGCAAAGAGGGGCTGCTGTTACAGAATTAAAAAGGGTTGCTGGTTAGTGCTTAGTGAAAGGGTTGTTGGTTATTGTCAGTGTCGTAAGGCTGTGGATAATTATGGATGTTTAATCAAGCTAATGAAGGAGTTGTTGATTCAAGGGTTAAAGAGATGTTAGTTTGCACGAACAAGGTAGAGTTAAACACCTTGAAACTAACAATATAGATTAGTGGCTTTGACTTGAAAGGTCAATGTCCTTATGCTCAAGGAGTTAGGCTCAATTAGGAGTAAACTCAAGGTGGAGCATAGTAGCTTTATTACAAGAAAATGAGGAGCATGATTGGTTGGTGTATATATTAGAGTGATGGTAAAGGCACTTTAATGGAGTAGAGAACCAATGGAATGCAGGTCATTAAAGGGTAATAAAGGAACCCAAAGGTGAGTTGGGTTGGAAGTAGCTACAGTGTTAATTTGAGATCACTTGTAAATCAAGCCTGGTAATAGAGGTTTTCTAGTGGTTAGTAGCAGGAAGTTACTTGAGGGACCAGGGTTTTTAGTGATGAGGTTAACAGTAGTGAAGGTGCACTCAATGGATTTATGAGTGGAATTGTTGATTCATGAAGTAGGGAGGACATGTTATTACTGGTTGATGAACATGGTGGTGCACAAGCTATGTTGGGTGATCAACTAATGTGATTAAGTCCAAATGAAAATCTTCATGGAGGTAATTGAGGTAAACAGATCACGCTTGGATCTGTTGATGATGGATCTGGTTACAATGGGATGATGTTAGATATATTAGTTTAGAAAATCAAGGCCTGGTAATGGTGTCTTGGATTAAAGGGAAACTAGTGTGGTGAATAGAATATCATGTGGTAATCAAGGGAATCAATGTTGGATCTGTTGGAACTAAAGCAAATTGGGAAGGTCTTAGGCAATGAGTCTTTTACATGGTGGAAGACATTTCTTGAAGATATTCTCTCATGGTGTGTATCGTGTATCAAGTAATGGATTGAAAAAAAAAACAAAATTGTGAGAGGGGTAAAAGTTCTTGAATAGTATCTCACAACTTCAATTCATTTTTGGTGATGTTTCTCCTAAATGTATCTGTGATGATTTTATGATTGAGGTGGAGTTTCTGAGCTAAAGCCAAAGCTGTTGGAGTCAGGGCTGTTGTGAAAGCTGATAGAGTCTGAGGCATTCCAGGTTGAAAGCTGAAAGCTGATTAGGCTAAGGTGTATCTGTGGTCAAGCCAAAGTTGGTGGAGTAAAGTCAGGTTTGAAATGAAACCTGAGATATACCAGTCATGCAAGTGCTGATAAATTTGAGAGCTGATAAAGGAGTTGATTGTGGAGTAACAGCTTGATTTGGTTCATGAACAATCAAACCTAAGATGTTGTCTGAAATCACTTGTACAATTTTGAGTTTAAGTTCATTGTTGGACGCATCAGAGAGGGAGTCAAGCTAGAATTGTTTTTTTTTTTTTTTTTGTGATTAGCAGAAGGTGTGATGAGGAATCTACAATGTCAGCAGGTTAAGCACAGTACATTAGCTCTGTGTTCTAGTAATGGCCAGATGAAGTGAATGATCAGATTTGAAGACAAATCATTAAAGCAATATGAGCAAATGGTTTAACAGCTTGGAGAGTGTTAGAAGTTGTTCATATTCGCAGATGTTTGAAGCTGTGATAAAAGAAGCATCACTGCAAGAAAGTTAAATAAGCTACATAAGGTTTAATTAACTCAAGGTTAATTACTTAGTGTAATACAAGTACACTAAGGTGGAGATTGTGAGGAATGTAGTCCACTTGTATTATACTTGTAACATCCGACATTAAACCAGGTTAGCAAATACGGCGTAATTAGTATTTAATAGCCAATTATAACCTAATCAGTGGTCATTAGAAATTAATCAAAGTGATTAACAAGGTTCATGAAGAAATTCAACTCAATTAGAATCAAATTCATCGGTGCGATGAATCGGCAAATCAATTAATCCGATCGATTTACGATATGATGGATTAATGCAACTAAGTACATAATTAAATTATGATTAGTGACACTAACCATACACTAATATAAGTAGTTAACATTAATTATGCAAGACTAAAACAATTCATTAAAACAATGCATCCAAAAGTATTTATGAATTTACAAGAAAAGGGAAATACAAGAGTTTCAACTTCTTCTCATTTTCATTCTTCAAAAACATCAAAGTATGTAAATACTAGCTTATTTCATCTTATATTTATGTTTATATAAGTCTTGCATAATATATATAATCACCAACAATAACAATTTTCATAAAAACTCAAGTTTATAAAACTCTACTTTTTGTTTTTAAGTTGTTTTCTTCAAATATGTTTATAAATATATAAACACATCATATAAGTGTAAATATTATGAAAACAAGTTGTATAAATGTGTTTTATAACTTTTATACAAGTAGTCTTTGAATAAACAACAAGAATCACACGTTATTTCAAGTTTATGAAATACGGGATTTCGGCAGAAAAGTTGCATCAACTTTGGAAAATCATAACTAATTCATAACTTAAAAAAACGAGTTGATTCTTATCTCAAAAGTTAGATCTATGTTCTAACTAAAAATCTGAAGTTTTCATAACTTATTAAGGAGTTTAGAACCCCAGATATTATTTGGGGACCCGAAAGTTTGACAGGTCAAAAATGACTAACATAAAGTTTTCAACAAACTTTTTCCCTAACCTAAACACCTCAAAAAATGGTCGTTCTTGACTTTATAAATTCTTTGTATATATTAGTTTAATGTCCAAGAAAACCAAAACCTAAATCGTTTTGGAGCATGGTCAAAAATAACTTCAAATAGGCCGAAAAACCTTCGAAAAGCTGGAAATATATATATATATATATATATATATATATATATATATATATATATATATATATATGTGTGTGTGTGTGTGTGTGTTTTTATGTCTTAAATCACCCAACATTACAAGTTTATAAATAAAACCCACTTAAAACGTCAAGTTTATACACATATATATATACATATATACATATTATCATATATGGGAGTTATTAAGTCCCTATTATCACTTAGGACTCGATTAAACACATCCGGTGCATCAACCATCAAAGAACATAAACTTGCAATTTACGCAAATACTTTGTCGTCACACTCTCGGTGAGTCCTCATAGCCCTATTTTTACTATCTATTGGGGTGGAAATACATGCACTATTTTCATATGGACATCAAAACTGTTTATTTCTTATATGTATTACATGTGTGGATCCATCAGCCCTCATATCATGAACCGTTAATTGCATTTATTTGTAAGCACGAATATATTGTGGATAGATCTATCGGGAGTCATGTCCCCCATTCGGGTTAGTCTTAATCGGCTAACGGCGGGATGCATATATATTCAACACACGGTATTACGTATGGGAATACTGAACAGGGCAAACTCATTTAATTAACCTTCGGTTGCATGATAGTTTGTGTAATACATACATGGAATTTATGCTTTATAAATACAACTCATCTGATAATGTCCATACAACTGGTCTTTTCGCGTAAACCTATGAGCTCACCAACAATTTTGTTGACGTATTTTAGCATGTATTTTCAGGAAATTAAGGCAAATGCACCGCATCTGAAGTATTTTCAATCTTCCGTACTTTTAGAGTCGCATGCATTTTCAAACCATCGAAGATTTATTTGCATTATTTTGATTAATTTAATTATGTATTTAAATCTCTGTATTGTGCGAACTACACTTTATCATTTCAGGCTATGTAAAACATTTCTATATTTTAAAGTTATATCGATAAATTTTTGAAAACGTCCATATAGTAGTCATTCGTTATGATTATGGTTACGTTTCCGTGACGTCACGCTTCGTTGCCAACCGGGGTAACGGGGTGTGACAATACTTGAGATGGTTAATTAGTGAGTTAGTTTGTTAGGTTGTTAGCATCTGTTATCAGTTCACTACAAGAAAAATATCATTCAGCGACAATTTTAGCGACGTGTATTTGTATGTCGCAAATTAGTTGCACCTGTAATGATAGTTTTTGTGATGAACAAGTCACCAATGTCATTATGTGTGTCACTATTTTTAGCGACATTCATGAACAAGTCACTATATACGTCGCTAAATTTGTGACACACACACAAAAGTATCTATATACGTCACTGATTCTGTGACATTTATATATAAGACACTATGTGTGTCGCTAAATTTGTGACACATGCGTATAGATCACTAAGTGTGTTGCTATTTTTGTGACATGTATATACAAGACATTATGTTTATCGCTATTTTTGTGATATATATATACAAGACATTATATGTGTCGTTTAAATTATGACACTCATGTATAAGACACTATGTATGTCGCTGAATTTGTAACGTCTACACACAAGTCACTATGTGTGTCGCTGAATTAAATAATAATTAATTTAATATTTGGTTAATTAGAATTTAAAATTAAAATTTTTTATACCACTATGTAAGAATATATAAGAATATTAGATAGTGGTTGTATATTAAAATTATGTTTAAATAGTTTATTTGATTTTTTTATTAATTACAAAAATAATTTAAAACCAAATCTATCTCTATCTATTCTATTATATGAGTAACTGGATGCCACATGGCATCTAGATAGAGCGCCAATTGGCTTAACATGGGATTGTTACCTAAAAATTTCCTATTAATTTGCTTCTAAATTTGTTTTTTCCAATCTATCTATAATAAATAATTTAAATAATATCTAATCAAATCTAAATCTTATCTAATATAAAACTCAAATTTCAATTTGAATGATAACTTTTCTTTTTATATATTTATATTTATATTTATTGTATTATATAAATAGATATTATAAATTTGATAAAATATATTTAAAAATTATCCTACAAGATTAATGAAATTAAATTTTTAAATGTATACCCATGTTATACATGGGTTTATAAACTAGTAATAATATATAGATAGAAGCAAAAAGTTAACAGATAATTACGTCTCCCTACTTCGTCTCTCTGTCTACTCCGGCTCACATTGCTTCACTCCGCCAAATCGCCAATATGCGATTGGCCTCCGCCACCGTTGCTTCTCGCTTGCACTTCGCCTCCGCCCTTGCTAGGTTGCACTACGCCCCCGCCTCCGCTCATCTCCGATGAAACACTGATCCACGACAAGTTTGCTTCTGTTTCTTCCTCTCTCTCTCTGTCGTACCTCTCATCTCAGATTTGAAGCTATATATATTTGCAACAATCAATATATGTATATGTTATATTCTTTGATGTTTGTTGATTTTCCTTCATAATGAATCGTAGTTTGCGGCATGAAATAGATAGACATAAAATGGAGCTGTGAACGAGTTCGGTCCCAAATTAGGTGAAATAAGCCCCCAATAACTTGTACAGTGCCTTCTACTATCTTCAGTTTAGGCTTTTTTAGCTTGTCATTAGCTTGAATGATGTTGACATTCTTTAAATTGAAGACATGAGTTTAATATGCTTACCAAGTGTTTGGTAAAATGCCTCGATGAACAACTATATCTATTCTAGGTTAGAATTTAGATTTATCAAGTAAATTGCAGTGACTGAAGTTTTTTAGAATTTAGAAAATTACTGTTTTAGAAAATTTCTTACTGTTTTAGAATTTAGATTTATCAAGTAAATCAAGTAAAAAATTGTTTTAGAATTTTGATTTTACACTCTATCAGTCTATCTGCTTAGTTTGAAATAAACCAGTGACTGAGTTGTTGGCTGTTATTTTAGTCTTTTAGAAGAAGAGACTTGACTCAAGATTGTCCTATTTTAGAATTTAGAATTTTAGATTTTAGATTTTTTTTAAATGTCCTGTTTCATGATTTCTTACTGTTTTACTAATTTAGTTGCCGTTTCATGGTTTCAAAATTTGAAGAATTAGTTATTTATTTTTAGAATTTCTTACTGTTTTACTAATTTAGTTGTTATTATGTCACTGTTTTTAGTTTTCTATTATGCCTTTATGGTTTTCTATTTTGAACTTTTGAATTTTGATCCTTACTAAAGTTTAATACTTACTATTGTTCCTATTTATGGTTTTTTGTTTATAGTGGGACTTTTGATCCTTGTTACTTACTGTTGTTCATGTGAACTTTAATGCTTACTGCTCCTATTGAACTTTATACTAGTTGTTTTAAACTTTTGATACTTATTGATGTTTGATCCTTATTGATGATTGATACTTTGATATTAGACTTTAGTAGTTTAGTTACTTTAGTAGTTATTGTTGTTAATTATTACTTGTTCTTTAGCTACAAACACGCTTGACAATTCATCATTTTAAATTACTTCTATCAACGCTTGACAATTCATCATTTTAAATTAATTCTATCAACGCTCGATCACATGTATGCTTACATTCCTTCTCAATTTTGAATTTAATATACGTGCATACACACTCACGCAAAAGGTAAAAATGTAACTTAACATAAGCTCACACTTTTGTTGATTTTGCCAAATATTAGTATAATAATTGAGATGAAATTACAGTCACTTTTTGGCTGCAACCTGCTGCTTGTTTTGGCAGATTCTTTTGGAGTTTTGCTGATGGTTGTTCAAGTTTTGCATTTCTTGGTTTTGATCAATGAATTACATCTATGAATCTTTTGGGTTACTGGATTGTAGTTCAAATGTTCCTTCTCCTCAATTTCCTTCTCATTGGTACAGACCGAGACCCTCTTTCTCCTCAAGTTCATTTTCTTTTCAGCTCCAGACCATCGAAATTGTGGGGCTAGAAGTGGTACAGACCGAGACATTAATCAAATTTTCATTTAATGAACAATATCCCTACGACCATCTAACACTTTTTTTTTACAGCTTGAGAATTATGCAAAAACTGAAGAAGCGAAGGTTGAAGAGCTCATTAAAGCTGTTGCAGACTCAGGTGCAAAGGTCATCGTATAAAGTTTTTCTGTTTCAAACTGCAAGCTTGTTTAAAAAGAAAGTTAACATATTTGTAAGTATAAATTTGATTTATAAGTATTAACTTGATTTATAGTTGTGAATTAGTGTTTATTAATTATATATGTGAATTTTTAAATAAGTTTTTCAGATTTGTTCATGACGACTTCTTCTTCAGCCACTGTTAGAATACATTTTAATTGATGGAATGCAAAGTAAAGGGTTTATTTTGTAAATAGTGAATAGTTGTTTAAAATGTGTATAAGTAGAAAGTTTGACTTTCAAAATAGGTAGATCTGACAATTACTTTTGCACGCATAGAATTCAGGAAGAAAAACGGTTACTGAGATTGAAGATTCATTTCATCATTTTGTAATCGACATTTTGGGAATATAATCATTTGGTTAGTTTTGATTTCTATCTTTGTTCTTGATATTGAATTGTTGTCTGATTGATAAGAAACTGTTATTCACAATTGGTATCAGAGCTTCTAGGAGTAAAACTTTGAATCTGAAATTGAAATTCACGAACTGTTCTTCATTTTTTTTCTTCGAAAACCCTAAAATCACCAAGGGTTTTTTAATCTGTTGATCATAAACTGTGAAATTTGGATCAAAGGAATAGGATCAGTAGTCGATTCAATTGACTATAAACTTGATTTGATTCATAAAACACAGCAAAAGATCTAGAGATTTTTGTAAAATTTTGAAAAACTCAAAGTTTTTCACTGTTCTATTGAAAAAGTCAAGTCTAGATCTATTTTTGGACAAAAGTGTATCACAAAAAGTGTTTGTAATCAAAATCCTAACCTTCGATTTCAATTTGAGTGAAAATGGCTAACTTTTTCGAATTAATTTGAATTTCAGACTTGAATAATCTGAAAAACTAAGAAACTCGAAATGCACATAGCTTATGTGCAATTCGATTTGATTGCCCTTGTCAATCGAGTTGACAAACAAGTGAATCGAGTTGAAACTGTTAATCAATCGAGTTGGATCTAATTTGATTCAAGTTGACTTGATTAATCAATCGAGTTGGATCTTAGTTGATTCGAGTTGACTTGATTAATCAATCGAGTTGGATCTAATTTGATTTGAGTTGACTTGATTAATCAATCAAGTTGGATCTTAGTTGATTCGAGTTGACTTGATTAATCAATCGAGTTGGATCTTAGTCAATTCAAGTTTACTCTCAATTACATTCGAGTTTAACACAAGTCAATTCAAATTTCATTCGAGTTTAATAAGTAAATTCGAATTTCATTTGAGTTTATCAAGAATTCAAATTTCATTCGAGTTTAACACAAGTAAATTCGAATTTCATTCGAGATTTACACAAGTAAATTCGAGTTTTTCAATGGACAAATTCGAGTTTCACATTAGAGTAATTCGAGTTTCACTCTAAAACTCAAGTTTCTTAAACTAATTCGAGTTTCACTAAGGCTAATTCGAGATTTATACAAAGCTCATTCGAGTTTTACATAGCCTTATTCAAGTTTCACCAAACATCATTCGAGTTTTACACATCATCATTCGAGTTTCATCAGTGTTTAATTCGAGTTGATCATTGCTTCTAACAAGTTACTTTGTTGTAGATTCAAGTTGATTCAATAGAGTTTCACTAATCATTCTTATAAAGGTTGATCAACTTTCAACTGTCGTTCAACAATTTCAATTTCAATCAAAGTTCATCAGATCTTTGACAGTTTCCAAAATATCAATCACAATGTCTAAAGACGCTCTAGCAATGGGATCAGAAACCAAACCCCAATTCTTTACAGGGGAGAATACGTCCAATGGAGGGAGGGGTTTCTAGAATTCATTAGCTTTCATGATCTATCAGAAGAGATGTTGAAATCCTTAACAGAAGGACCAGCCACATTCATGGAAACAATCCCTTGAGTACCTACCGGTAATCACCCGATTCCACCAAGGACAGTCGAGGTTACCAACCTGACTGAGGCTCAAAAGAAAAGAAAACTAGGGGATAAAACTGCCAGGAAATTACTACTGATCTCAATCCCAAATGATATTTACACATGTCTCACAAACACAAAAACTGCCAAATCTATATGGGATGAAGTGTGTAAACTAATGAGGTGATCTGACAGAGCTGCAACAAACAGAGCTAGAAACAGTCTGATGACATTTGAGAATTTTTAAGCTCGTGAAGGAGAACTATTGGAAAACACTTACCTGAGATTTGTGAGTTTGGTAAGTGAAATGAAAAGAAATGGAGTGACAAAGTCCAGTCTGGACATAAATGTCAAGTTCTTAAACTTTCTGAACCCTGAATGGGAGAAATATGTCATGATTATCCTGCAGACAAAGGACATAGAAGAAATGGATTTTCATATGATATTTGAGAACCTCAATAACTACCAAGAGGTTGTGTTGAGGAATTTATCAGGCAAAAAAAAGCCGAGAAAGATACTGTTGACCCATTGGCTCTACTGGCAGAAAAGAAGTACAAATATAAATTGAAAAAGGAGAAAAGAGCGGTAGTCAGCAGTACCTCTTCCGAATCAGAATCCTCCGATTCATCTGCAGATTCTGAGATTGATGAAATGAAAAAGCAAATGGCACTGCTAACCAAAGCGTTTCAAAAGAAGTTCTACAGAAAGCCAACCAACAATAAGATGCGCTACAAGACTGGCTCGAGAAAAATTGAGAAGAAAGACAAATATGAAAAATCTGGAGAAAGCAGTGGAAGAAAGGCTGACAAATATGAAAAATCAGACAAGTCAGCAAAGAAAGATTCAGAGCAAAAATGTTATAACTATGGAAAAGCATGTCATTATGCCCGTGAATGTAGACTTCCAGTAGTCAAAAACTCTGACTACTATACAAGAAAGGCTCTCTTAGCCAAAGAAAACGAAGCTGGAAAAGCTCTTATGGCGGAGGATGACCATTGGCTGCAGTTATCTGAAGATGAAGATATTCTAGATGAGGATGCTCATATTTGCCTGAAATCAGAGGTTCTCAATGAGTCAGAATTAAGTGAATCAGTCATGATAGCTGAGGATGAAGTATGGGTTGGTTTAACAGATGAAGAGGATGAAGAAAAACAAGAATATGAGGGGGAAGAGACAGAAGAAGTTGCGTTCATGGCAACTGTAAAAACTGATATTGAGGATAATGAAGATTCAGAGTCAGACAGATCAGATGTGTTAGGGACAATATTTGTAGAGCTGAAATGAATATTACTTTAATAATTGTGTTCATCTCTAAGGGGGAGAATGTTGGGAATAAATAATAGAGATGAAACAATTATATGGTATATAATTGTAATTACTCAATATTATAGGGGTTGGATTGTAAATACTCAAAGCTTGAGTATTAAGTATAAATAGAGAGAGATCTGATAGAAGAGTGGATGATGTAGAATCGAAGATTACACACACTCATGCAGATCTGATTAGAGAGAAGAGAATTGCTTTGCAAGAAAGCCATGAACCAAATGTAATATTCTTCTCTTAATCATTCAATAGATTGTGTTTTGATTGATAATTGTTCAAAAAAAAAAAAAAAAAAAAAAAAAAAAAAAAAAATTGTGAATTCATATTTCATGCAATTCATATCAACATTAAGCAATTCGTATGAACAATTATCACAAACACATAAAACCGAATGCTTTAATTGAGTAGAAAGATATTACATTGAGTTCTTGACTTTCTTGCAAAGCAATTCTCTCCAATCTGAATCTTCGAATCTGTCTACTCTCTCTATTCTGTCAGATCACTTTCAAAATAGAAATACTACTTCTATTTATATACACACTATAACTATTGTGTATTTACAATAAATTCCCCTGAACTATTACAAAATATTGTTTTCAACTCTACTTATAATTGTACCCAACAATCTCCCCCTTAGAGATGAAAACAATTTTTCATTTAAAGTTCTCTGTTCAGGTTAATTCTTATCTTGAATCTTCTTCTTTATTGTCTCTCTTTGATCTTCTCATCTCTTCTTTTCTGATCTTCTCTTTTCTTGATAGGACACTCCCCCTTGAATCATGAATAGCTATTAAATCTCTTTCTTGATCAATTGTCTTGAGATGATGTAGCAATCGTCTTCAATCTACTCAACAGTTGTCTCTGAACTCTAGCTTTTCTCCCCCTCATGATGATCATAAGAATTATGAACATCATGCAAAATCTTCAGAGACATAAGTGCAATGAATTTACAATTGAGGAAATACGACAACAATTACAACTCAGAAATTACAAATTGATTTTCTCCCCCTTAAACTGATATCTCTCTCCCTATACAAAGCAGATTTATCTCACTCCCCCTCAAATTGATACATTTTCTTTACAAAACAAAATCAAAGCTTTTCAACTTGACTTGAGGAAAATGAAACAAATTCATTTGTTAAATAACGAGTCCAGGTCCACATAGGATTCCTGTTTGCACAATAGACATAATCTATGTGACCTACTTTCAGCGCTGGCATGATGGTTACACTGGTAGGATTTCCAAATAGTCATCGTGAAAGAATCACTCATATTTGTTCCGGCTTAGTCACTTTGGACTAGCAGTTTATAGTCACGCAGACTGTTAGACTCGATGTGTCCTAAAAGTGTATATAATTAGCTCTAGACACAATGTGCATCAAATGAAATTGGAGACCGGAGCAACTGTCTTCCTTGTTTCAATATCAATAATATCCAAATGATATATCGATAGAAATGTGCTATATCTCCGTGATTAATGAAACAGAAATCTTTTGGGAGATAACGGGAGAATCCAGTATAAATTGGAAGAGTTATAACAAAGAGAATCTCAGAAGAAATGAGATTATGAAAATCAAAGAGATTAGATCAATTAATCTCAATGATAGGTTCAGAGATTCATAAAAAATTTCTTTCAGCTCAAAAACTCTTTTTATGTGTGTGTCAAATATTTTCGTGAAAAATCACACACCGTTTTTGAAAAATGTCATCGTCAAAGTGCGTCTGAAACTCCCCCTGGAAATAAGCACACACAGTTAGTCAACTCATAGAAATGAAATCAGGAGCAAAAAAAATTATAAAAATAAAACTCCCTCTAAATCAATGCAGCTTAAGAGTTGAATTCAGGGCAGGAATTCCAGAAATATTTGTCTTTTTTTTTTGTTTTTTTTTTTTTTTTTTTTTTTTTTTTTTTTTTTTTTTTTTTTTTTTTTTTTTTTTTAACACATAAAACCGAATGCTTTAATTGAGTAGAAAGATATTACATTGAGTTCTTGACTTTCTTGCAAAGCAATTCTCTCCAATCTGAATCTTCGAATCTGTCTACTCTCTCTATTCTGTCAGATCACTTTCAAAATAGAAATACTACTTCTATTTATATACACACTATAACTATTGTGTATTTACAATAAATTCCCCTGAACTATTACAAAATATTGTTTTCAACTCTACTTATAATTGTACCCAACAAGATGGTTCAGACAAGCCGGAGGTACATTCTAACTCTGACTCTGATATTGATGAATCTTGTGTGCTAGAAGAGAAATTAACTCATATGGCCTTTATGCTTAGGAAGTTTGAAAAATCATTAAAGGCTGAAAAGAAAAATGCTCATTCTTTGGAAAACAAGCTTCGTAATGAACATAACTTAGTTTTAGATTTTTCCAAAGATAAAGCATTAGTCATACGAGCAGTTTCAGATTTACAAGATAAAGAAAAAGAACTTCAAAGCAAAATACTAGATCTTAATCATAATATATCTGACCTACAAGAAAGACTGAGAATGGCAGAATTCTGTTGATTATAACAGAATAAATGAAGCAAGCAATAATACTGATATTAAAGAAGAGTACATTCAAACATATTCTGAAAAGGATTTGTCTGAATCACCTACTCAATCACAAAAGTTATACCTGCCATTTTCAATTCTAGAAAAGATTAATTTTGATCTAGAATTGAAAATTAAAAATTTTAAGACAGAAAATAGATCTCTCAAGGCTGAACTTAAAACTATGGAACAAAAGTTACAAAATCAGCCTAAGAACAAAAAGTTGTCTGATCCATCATCTTCAACTTCTCTTAGATTCTATCAATTCAGAAAAGGAATTTGATCTGTTTATGCACTCTGACTTCAATTCCTTAGAGGAAATGTTTGTTCAAATTGATGATTTTGTAAAACCTTTACATAACAAACAATCAGATGGTCAAAAAGAACCTGTTAAAATTCTCCAAAGAATTTCTACAGATCCAATAAAATCATCTGAAAATTCACCAACTTTACAACAAAAGAAGGAGAAAACAAAAGTAAATTTTGATACTCCTAACTTTGAAAATGGTGAATCATCTTAAACAGAGAACTCCACTGCACTTAGAGTCCAATCTTCAAAAGGTAAGAGAAATTTACAGAAGAAACAAGTGTCTAAGTCTACTAATTCTCATGTTTCTTTTATGTCAGATATCATTGTGAACGGTTCAAGAAAACAAGTTTGGAGAAAAAAGAAGAGAGAATAGAAAAACAAGAATATAAAACAAGAGTGGTGCGTGAAGAACAATATTGTTATAGATAGAAATAGCAACATTGAAAACTCTGTCTGTAATAATAAATTTGTTAATAATTCTTGTATAAAACTCTCTAGAACAGACTTAATTGTGTTGGTACATCTTGTGTGACGATAGCAGTCTAAGTATTGTTAGCATTTTGTGTAAGTCAAGTTACGTAGTATTGAATATTGACTAGTGTTTGATATATGTGATTATGTGTGTTTGACATTTGTTCTTTGTATGTTTGAACTTGGTGTAACATATTACAAGAAGTTTAAAGATAAAGTTCAAAGATATATTCAAACATAAGTTAAAACGTATGTTCAAATAGAAGTTTGATAGTTGAAATTCGAATTTGATATATATTCGAATTTGTACTTAAGGTAGATTCGAATTTGTCATAAGGACAAATTCGAATGGGCCTTGGGCCTGATTCAAATTTGTCCTATGACAAACTCGAATCTGTTAGTATAATTAAGGGTTAACTCGAATAATTATTGGACTTTTGCAGAATTTCAGAGTGATTAAGCAAAAGGGCGATCTCGAACTTGCAAGTTTACAGAGAGTAGTTTCGGAGAGAATCATCGTGTAGGGGCGTTCGTGGTCATTCGTCTAGCACAGTGGTAGTCTCTGTGTTCCCGTGAGTGTGATGTTACCGTCAAGCCACTAACGAGGATTCCGCACTCGTTGGACGGTGTCGCGTCGAGATAGATCCGTAGAGTCAAGACCTTACAAGTGGTATCAGAGCCATGGGCGATCTCGAACTTGCAAGTTCACAGAGAGTAGTTTCGGAGAGAATCATCGTATAGGGGCGTTCGTGGTCGTTCGTCTAGCATCGTGGTAGTCTCCGTGTTCCCGTGAGTGTGATCTTACCGTCAAGCCGCTAACGAGGATTCCGCACTCGTTGGACGGTGTCGCGTCGAGATAGATCCGTAGAGTCAAGACCTTACAAGTGGTATCAGAGCCATTGGGGTGTTCTTCGTGTTCTTCGTGTTCATACACAACATCCTAGGTTTATTGACGTTTTGGACGGATAATATCACGTTTTTGGAGGTTTTTCGAGCTTTTCAAGTCAGATCTCGAAAAATACTTTGTTGTAGTTCAAGTTTTTGACCGAAATTAGTATTTTTACTCCTAAAAATATTGGTTTAATCTGCAAAACTTGAAAAACTCGAAGTATTAGCCGTTTTTCAAACTTGCGGCGCTCGAGTTTGTTAAGAGGGTATTAGGGTTTGCTCATATTCGAGTTTGACTGAAAATACACTCCTTTCGAGGTTCCTTAGGGTTAGATTCGAATTGGCCTATTCGAATTTGCTTAGCTTCGATTTTACTCTAAAATCGAATTGGGATTTCAAATTTATTTGAACCCTTCGAATTTAGTTCCAAACCAGTTTAAAATTAATTAAATTCAAATTTCTTCAAATTCGAAAGGATTATTTTAAATTAATTTTGAATTAAATTAATTAAGTTTAAATTCAGAAATATTTAAAGCGATGACAAGTCTACAAAGGTTCATTGAGATGGATCACGAGGTCGGAAGAGCGAATTCACCACAGAAGTTGATGAAAATAGAGGACTATTACTGGTGGAAGGATAGGTTCGCCGACTTCGCGAGGTTTAATGATATGCGGATATGGATTTGTATAGATGAAGGATACATTCCACCTACGGCTGAAATTGAAGGACGACAAAAGGTTGTGCCTTATTCAAAAATGAAGGACGACGATAAAAAGTTGTATGAAGCCGAGAACCGTGCATTCACTATCATTAGAATGGCGTTACCTCAGGAGATATTAAACACTTTCCGTAATCAGAAGACAGCAAAAGAGCTGTGGGATGCGTTAGAGAAACGGTGTGTAGGTAACCCGAGGGTCAGAAAGAATAGAATGGAAATGCTCAAGCAGAAGTTCACAATCTTCAAAGCTTTAAAGAACGAAAAGCTGGATGAGACAATTACCAGATTCTATCACTTATTAACTGAGTTAGACAGCCATGATGTGGAGTATAGTGAAACAGAGAAAATTAACAAGATTCTAGATGCTTTGCCTGCCAAATGGGAAATGTATGTGGCACTGATAAAGCATGATGAAGACAAATTCTATACTCTTACGTTAGACAGTGTTATCGGAACGCTGAGGGCATATCACTTTGAGTTGCTGAAGAAGGAAAGGGATTACGACCAAGTACAGGATCCAGACATGTATTTTGGGAAATCAAAATCTTCAGGGGCAACTGATGTGAAGGCGGCTACAGCATTCTTCTTGGGAGAGACAACGACACCGGTTGAATCAAAAGACTAAGTAAGTAGGGCTTTCTTAGGGTTTGCTAGACCAGAAGAAAAGCAGAATCAGGCAACACATGCGTCTACATCTCAAGGGTATACAAAAATTATGAGCGCAAAATCTGCTGAAGACCATCTGAATTTGTTGGCTTCTAATGTGGCCGCTTACGGCAATTGTGTTCAGGGCAAAATAAACGATCCTGCGCTTTGGGATGAGGATTACGATCAGGTAGATCCTGATGATCTAGAAGAAATGGATCTGCAATGGCAACTGGCCATGGTAACTCAGAGAGTTAAGAGGTTCATCAAAAGGACGGGAAGAAACCTCAACGTTAGTAACAGTAAGATTGGGTTTGATAAATCCAAGGTTAAGTGTTACAACTGTCAGGGGTTAGGACACTTCGCTAGAGAGTGTCAGCGACCGAAAGTAGATAACCACCAGAACCAGTATCAGAATCAATCCCAAGGGCGATATCTGCCGGGTAGTTCAAGCAGTCAGGCGAATATAGCTGGTCTGTTATCCAACGTCACAACAGACAGACAGCTAGATGGAACTTATGACTGGAGTACACATCCAGAGACGAACGCTAGAGCCTTTATGGCTGAAGTTACTGAGACTGGAAGTGACGGAGCAGAGGAAAAGCCAGGGGACAGCAATCCGAATGAAAGCAGTCCGATGTGGGTAGAAAAGTCAGCTGATCAGACAATTCTAGAGTTCGCCGCACAGATGGCCAACGTGGAATCAGATCATGCCAAGGTAACTCTAAACTTTTCTCTTTTCCATGAATTATGTGTTTTGTGTGCTACGTCTAACGATAGGTTAAATTTAGTACTTGAATCACATCAAACTATATCTTCTCAGAATGAATCTTTAAAATCAGACAACGTAGCTTAGTAGATATAAAGGAAGATCTTAGGGATAAGCTTAAGTCCGATGCACAAGATGTCGTAGTTCTAAAGGACAAACTTAGTGAACAGTGTGTTAGATTAGAACTGATGTACGAACATGTTGAGGCATTGACAAAAGAGCTTAAAACCAAAGAAGTAGAACTAGTAGAATCTAAGGTAAAGGTAACTGAGGTAAATAGTAAACTTGAAAAAGTTTAGGAACTCATCACTCAACCTAGGGAAAATCTTAGATGCACAGCGTCAGTCTAAGAAGCCTGTAGGTCTAGGGTATCATGAGAGTCCTCCACCTTTCAATGATAACTATGTACCTCAACCTCAGGTGAAAACTGAAAAAATAGTTGTATTAGAGGAAATACCGGAACCAGTGTCTGAAATTGCTAAGGAAAATGCAACTAAGGTGACTGCTAATAATATCAAGATTAAGAAGTTTCAATTTGTGCCATCCTCTAGTGATAAACCTGTAGGACAACACAAAATTGACTTTAACGATCAGGAGGAGGAACCCGTCGCTATAGTTGAAACAAAAGAACCAGACACTAGTGAGACACCTAAGTCAAAGGGCAGACATAAAAAGTCGATTGACAAAATGTCTTGCTTTAGAAGTCACGAAAGGGGGCATGTTGCGTCTAGTTGTCCACATAGGAAAGTAGATACTACAACTAAACCTGGAAAGCCGGAACAACATAAGCCTTCTCCAAGTGTAGCAAGCACTAGTAGTTCTCAAAATACCGAGAAAACTGTGCAAGCCGCACCTAAATCTGCTGTGAAACAAACACCTGTGTCAGGTCGACCCAAAGAGGTGATTAGGACAATTCCCCAAATAGAGTCGTTAATCAATCTAGGTCAGGACCGCATCAGAATTATAGGAGTACTACACCTAGCAGAGCTTACACTCCGGTTAGGTCACACACTCCTGTAAGACATCAAACACCAGGTAGAGCTCAGGGATATCAATCGGAATTGCCATATAATCGAAACTATTCAAGAGCTCCACAGCAAATGCCTACTCAAAGGCCGAGAGTGAACTTAAATCACTCTACACCACAACAGACTCCAATTCAAAAACCCAAGTCACCTGAATGGAGAGATGGGTATTTGAAAGAGTTTAAGTATGTGGACGAGAATGGTATTACCAAGTCAGTTATGGCTTGGGTTCCCCGTGATAACTAACCTATTTTCTTTCATGTGCAGGAGATAACTACAGGTCCAAACAACAAATGGTTCGTCGACAGTGGTTGCTCCAGGCACATGACAGGGGAAAGAAGTCTCCATGCAGACTTCAAGGGAGGGAATCGGGGATTTTTCTATCATTCGCTGGCAATAAAAGAGGAAATATCACCGGTACTGGAGTGGTAACTAATGGGACTATCAAAGTGGATCAAGTTTATCACGTTGATAAACTTGTTCATAATCTCATTAGTGTATCTCAAATTTATGATAAGAAGAACTCAGTACTTTTCACTGATACTGAGGCGTTAGTGCTGAAACCGGGATTCAAGATACCTAAAGAATGGATACTGATGAGGGCTCCAAGGAAGAATGACCTGTAGATGCTCGACATGAACAAGCCGGAATCTTCGATGGGTCCAATCTGTCTACTATCAAAAGCTTTAGAGACTGAATCGGTTTTATGGCACAGACGTATGGCACACTTGCACCTAAGAAAAATGAACAACATTACGAAAAATGGATTGGTGCAAGGTGTTCTCATGAAGAGTTTTCAGTTCGAGGATAAGTTTCTACCGTGCAAGAAAGGAAAACAATAAAAGAAGGCACACAAGTCCAAGAGTCAGAACTCAATAGCTGCCACATTCGATTTGTTGCATATGGACCTTTTCGGACCAATCAACAAAAGGAGTACAGGTAGTAATTGGTACTGTTTATTTATAACTTACGATTACTCACGTTTTTATTGGGTTTTCTTTTTAGGTACAAAGGACGAGACGGCTACAAAGCTCATCGGGTTCTTAGACCAAGTGGAAAACTCTTACGGATTAAGGGTTAAGCGTATCAGGAGTGATAACGAAACAGAGTTTAAAAACACGATTATTGGTGTATATTGTCTACCAAAGGGCATAGTGCACCAATTTAGTGCACCATACGAGCCACAACAAAATGGGGTGGCCGAACGGAAAAACAGGACTTTGATTGAGGCAGCAAGGACCATGCTTTCGGATTCAAAGCATCCTACCATGTTTTGGGGGGAGGCAGTGAATACCGCGTGCCATGTTTTAAACCGGGTCCTTACTGTCAAATCATTGAACAAAACCTGTTATGAAATTTTGAATAAACGGCCACCGAATTTAACTGGCTTCGAACCTTTTGGGGTACCATGTACATTAATGAAAACAAAACATCAACCTAAGTTTGGTGAAAAGGCTGATGAAGGTTATTTCCTAGGTTATGTGCCTGATTCACCAAATAAAAGGGTTTTTAACAAATCTAATGGTACAGTAGAGATTGTGTATAACATTGAAGTCACAAGTTATAAACATGAACCCCAAACAGGATCTCCAGAACAAAATGATTCTGAAGTGCCTACAGACGAAAATCAGACAACAAATTCTAACTCTGAAGACAGTGTTCACGAGAAAGAAAATGTGGAGTCTGAAGTCATTCCCCCGTTAGGAGAGATAGGATAAAATTTGTGAGATAATCTGAGAGTTGACAAGATAGAAACATCTAGGATTAATAAGAATCATCCTATTGAGAGTATCATAGGAAATCCTAATGCTGGTGTGAGGACTAGGAGTAGTTTGAATAACAACATAGTGTTTTTGTCGATGATCAATGAGTCCGAGGCCTTTCATACTTGCCTCTACTCATGTTTCATCTCGCAAGTAGAGCCGAAAAATGTGCAGATGGCACTAAAAGACAACTCTTGGGTTGAAGCGATGTAGGAAGAACTGTCACAGTTCAGGAAACTAGAAGTCTGGGAGTTAGTTCCGTTACCTCGAGGAGAAGTTGCAATAGGAACCAAATGGGTTTTTAAGTGCCAGAGAGATGATCGGGGTATAGTCACTCGCAAAAAACCAAGACTTGTGGTAAATGGTTTAAACCAAGAGGAAGGAATCAATTACAATGAAGTGTTCGCGCCAGTGGCAAGACTTTAAGCAATCCGTTTGTTTCTAGCTTTTGCTTCCTTCAAAGGATTTAAAGTTTATCAGCTAGATGTTAAGAGTGCTTTCCTTTATGGGGAAGTGAAAGAACTGGTGTATGTGGAACAGCCGCCTGGGTTTACGGATCTGAAATATCCAGACAGAGTGTATCGATTAGATAAGGCTTTGTATGGATTGCATCAAGCACCAAGGGCGTGGTACGAGACTCTATCCAATCATCTTTTGGACAATGGGTTTGAAAGAGGGAGAATAGATAGTACGCTGTTCATGAAGCGAAAAGGGGAACATTTCATCTTGGTACAAGTGTACGTCGATGATATCATTTTTGGATCATCAGACGAGCAGATGTGCACAGATTTTGAAAAGGTGATGAAGTCAAAGTTTGAGATGAGTGCGATGGGTAAGTTAAACTTCTTTCTGGGTTTGCAAGTCGAACAGAGGAAGGAGGGCATGTTTATTCATGAGACGAAGTATGTCTACGACATCATAGAGCGCTTCGGGATGGAAGGAACCAAGCTGACAGCTCACTTCAGCACGCCGATTCAAGTGAATCACAATCTCGGACCGAGTACAGAAAGTGATGCCGATGTGGATCCGACGTTATATCGGGCCATGATTGGGTCACTCATGTATTTAACTGCTTCAAGAACTGATATAATGTTTGATGTGTGTATTTGTGCTAGGTTTCAACCTAATCCAAAGGAGATGCACATGAAAGCTGTGAAGCGGATTCTAAGATACCTCAAGTCGAAACCGAAGCTGGGACTTTGGTATCACGCGGAGGGCGATCTGGAATTAGAGGCGTTCACGGATTCAGACTACGGAGGATGCAGCTTGAATCGCAAGTCAACAACTAGAGGTTGTTAATTCCTGGGAGGGAGGCTCGTTTCCTGGCAATGCAAGAAACAGACTTCGGTAGCCGTGTCAACGTGCGAGGCTGAATATGTTGCTGTGGGTAGTTGCTGTTCACAGGTTCTGTGGATACAACAACAATTGCGGGATTACGGTTAGACTTATACTCGTACTCCTATTAGGATAGATAACCAGTCAACTATTGCAATAACAAATAATCCAGTTAAACACAGTAAAACCAAGCACATAGACATAAGACACCACTTTATTCGTGATTGTGCTGAAAAGAACTTAATCAACCTGGTAAAAGTTGCAACAGATGATAATAATGCGGATTTATTTACCAAAGATTTTGATAAGTCACGTTTTGAGTTTTTAGTTCAACTAAACGAAATGCGTAATCCAGAGTAAATTGACCTTAGTAGAGTTTATTTCCTTTTTTAGCAGTAGAGTTTCTTTCTTTTTATAGTAAGTTTAGTCATTTAGGAAAAATTCTTTTTATAGTAAGTTAGTAGGTTATCTTATTTTCTTACTCTTATTTATGAAAAACAAAAGAAAAAAGAGAGAAAACCATAAAAAATTCAAAAAAAGAGAATATCAGAAACTGAGTAAGTCTTAGATACATAGGTTCAAAGTGACGAAAATTAGCACAGTCTTTACAATCTCTAAGTGTTAAGCTTTCACACATAATGCACCTAAAATTCCAAGTGTTATACATTATCGAGTTTGATATGTTGGTAGGCATAATACATATAGGAAGTCTCAAGGCTAATAAAATATTCAAGAAAAAGTCAGACGTGTCACTAACTTAGATGTATGACCAAATGGTCTTAATTCTTATGTTAGAGATATACAGACATTGATTCTAAATGAGGTATGCAAACTTTCTGGGGATGTATAGCAACATCAGATACATCTTAAAGAAATGGAAAGAATAGAAAAATCATGATACTGACTTGAGAGTCAAGACAAGTAACTCTGTTGTACGTAAGTACAGACCTGTTGCCTCTGGTTTGACTCGAGTTAGCAAGATAAGTCGCTTTGTTGTACGTCGGTACAGACCTGTCACCGCTGTCTTGCTAGCATTAAAAATAAACTTTAAGACAAACTAAGACACTTTGTTGTATGTGAATACAGACCTGTGTCCGACGTTTGCCTTTTAAAGAAAGTTTGCAATACCGAAAAGTTATAATCATTATGTGTATGCCTTGATCATAAAAGTATGTCTATGTATGAGTCACGTAGGGTAATTTCTTGATAAATAAAAAGGCCAAGGGATACTCCAAAATTTAACATGTTTAATGGGAACATAATACCAACAATCATCTAGAAATGTATGTCACAACAAACAATCAAAGGAATCAAAAATTCCTAAGTGTGAAAGTAAGATACTGAAAGTGCGTATTTGACATCGCTATCTGATTGAACCTTTCTTTGACTATAATCGCCAAAAATATTCTGTTAGTATTAAGTTTAGGATTTAACTTTAAAAATAGTGTAGATTAGTTTAAATTTGAATTTTGTTCAAAAATTTGAACTTACTTTATTTTATTTTATTTAGGAAAAAGGTCAAAGTTACTGAGGATGCATTTGAGTTGAATAAATAAACATTGCGTGAAAATCTTGTGCTTAGTGTAAATAAATTTTGCATAGTTGTTCCATTACACGAAAAAGTTGGAAAAGTTGAAAAAGTTGAATTTAATTCAAAGATTCTCAAAATTTTCAAAATTTTCAAGTTAAATTCGAGTTTAAGCCAAAATCGAATGTATATTCAAATTTGGCAGTAAAATCGAATTTGGACACAAACTCGAAAGTGGTTAGTATAAATAGGTCAAAAATGAACATTCATTATTCACCTATATTCGAATTTACCTTCTCGAGTTTGTCTAGAACGATTTCAACTTTAAGTCTTCGAGTTTGTCGTATTTCGAGTTTTCCACTGTTAATCGAGTTTTTGTCCGTTTGTGTTCGAGAATACTACCAAATCTAGGTATAATCAACATCTTGATACAAGATTTAGGAAGTATTTAGACTCAATTTGTGCAAAAATCGACCGATTTTGAGGTTTTAATGGTGTGAACTTTGTAAATCAAAATAACAAAGTTTGAACCGGTGAAACTTCAAATAAGTGGCAAATATCTTCGATTAGAACCTATTAGGACTAATGGATGTGATTGTCTAAGTCTAAAATGGTTTAAATCTTGGAGTTTTGTTTATAAAATACCGACATTTCGAGTTTGTTCGTGGCTTCGAGTTTGTCACTAAACTTGAACAAACCAATAAACTCGAATGAGGGTTTGTTTCGAACATGTTATTCGAATTTGCTGTTAAAATCAAAATGTTTGGAACATTTTTATATCAAACTTGTAGAAATTCATAAGTGTTGGATTTGAACTTAAATAAGTTCAAAATAAAACAAATTTGAATTTAAACAAGTTTATTTTTATTTTTATTTTGTCCATTCTAATATATTATATACTTAAATGTGCAGATATGGCGGATAGAGCGTTTATCCAAAAGCACAACATGGTCTTGTCACCAGACCGTGAGCTGCCCGAAGCTCAGGCATTCCGCCAGATGGTGGATTTTTTAGCTGCTTCAAAGGTTTCTTATGCCCTTTCGCACAATGTCCAAATAGTGTTGCCTTATGTTAGGCAATTTTGGGATCATTTACAGGTCGACTGCACTGTTACTCTGACAGTATTAAGGACCAGAATAGTCGGGCAGCCCCTTGTGTTCTCAGCAGATGTATTGCGCCGGGTCTTGCAATTGGGGTCTGCAGAGCAGGAAGCTGGGCCAATAGACTTTCCGTTGGAAGTTAGGCAAGCTGCGTTGTTAAGAATGGGGTATAGCCTTGATGTGGCAAAGGCATCATACATGAAAAGCGAATTGATTGGGCAATGGAGATATTTAACACATATCTTTATGGTGTGTTTCGCTCCGAAGAAAGCCGGTGTTGATTACATCATGTCAAAGATACAATCGGCGATGATAGCGTTGGTCTACAACCAGAGGTTTAGTTATTCTGAAATGTTATTTACGGAGTTTGTTCACCAAATAACAACTCCAGCAAGAGAAAGATTTTTGATGTATCCAAGATTCGTGATGATGCTGATCAGACTTTTTCTGCCAAATCTGCCGCAATTGCCAGAGATTCAAAGTGTTGCAGTGATCGACAAGAGAATTTTTGCAGATTGTCAAGCCCACAGGGGTGCATTGGTGAGACCAGTAGATGCACCACTTTTTGGTGTTGTGGTGAATCCTGATTTTCAAGCACCAGAAGGTGCAAACTGGGCAGGAGACGTACAAGTTCAGCAGCAGCCGCAACAGCAACAGCAGAGGCCTCAGCAACAACAAAGAAGGAGGCAGAGACCTTCAGTTAGACAAACTCAGGCTACAAGGCCGTCATCTAGCAGGGTGCAGGAGTCAGAAGAAGCAGGTCCATCAACGGACGCTGCGAGTCCTTCAGCTGTAGCCCCCGTAACTGATCCACGGCTGGAGACATTGGAAGAGATTTGGGCTCAAGGGCCGCATGCAAATGAAGAGATTAGTTCTGAGCTTGTTGGAGATATTTTGGAACCTCCAGCTGGTGAAGAAAATATTTTTCGCTAGATAGAGGATTATATACCTGAGGAAGAAGGTCAAGCTGTGACCACATCTGAATCTGAGTCGGAAGAAATTGAAGAGATTGAGGCACCAAGGAAAGAGACAGAAGATCCGTCTATCCGAATAGGCACATATGGATCAAGAATAGTGGTTATTGATGAAGAAGTAGGGAAGAGGAGAGCATCTAAGGATTCAGATGCAGATGACTCCGATTTCGAGGTTGAAGATACAGCCCCTTTGGTGCCTAGGCAGAGGGCCAAGAGGCATCGATTTATGCAGGGAGCTTCGTCGGCTTCTGCTTCTGAGCCTGAAACACCATCCGCTCAACCATCTATTCCACCTCCACCCGTTCAAACATCAGTTCCACCACCAATCATCCCGTCACCCATCCAATCCATTCCATCCACCTCATCCACCTTCACTAAAAACCAATGGTTTTCTGAGCTCAAAAGCAAGGTTGATTTCTAGCAAGTCCAAATCTTCCAGCTTACGAAATCCGTTGGCGAACTTCAAGCACATAATGCAAATATCGATAAAGAAAATCTTGAGCTGAAGACATTCGTCGCCGACCAAGTTGCAGAGATCCGCACTATGAGGTCCCTTATTGAGCAGTTAATGAAAAACCTAAAGGCTCAGGGGGAGACAAGTTGCAGGGATGCTGAGGAGTTGAGAAGGGACGATGATGAAGGCAATGATCCCGATGCACCAAAAGACAGTGAGCCAGTAGATTTTTCTGCTGTTCAACATGCCGAACTTCAGGGGGAGCCAAGTCAGACTGGAGCTGAAGGAGGTGAGGCGAGTTCCTCAAAGGTCATAGAGAGCGAAATGATTGACGCTCTGATGGATATTGAGGAAGATGTGTTAGATTTTGATTTTAAAGATGAGATTGATGAGCTGGAGGAAGGAGAGATTATTCCAGAAGACATTCCTGATTGGAAACCAAATGATGAGGTATTGGATGATGAGGAAGATGAAGCTAATGAAATCATTATTCAGGAAAATCCCATCACTGATACATATGTGACGGAGGAACAAAATGTGATTGACATAGAAGCTGTTAAAGCTGCTTTAAATGTTGAATCACAAGTTGAAGAGCCCGTCAGGGAGCTTACTGATGAAGAACAGAGAAAGTTATGGTTTAGGGCAGAAAAGAAGGCTATAGAATTGAAGGAAAAGATGATTGTGCCTAGTGCTGGAAAGCTGTCCGGAAATATACTTAGCTGGTTCTTTGATCGGGAACTGCAGCTGTTTATCATCAAGAGAAAGGATGGACTTCAGTATCTAAGGAGAAGATTAAAAGATTTCAATTCACTTCCAAAGGTTGAGATAAAGGTGTTGGCGTGGAAAGAGCTGGTTAATATCGGGGACGATCCCTATGCTGAAATAATTGCCAAGATTATAAGAAGGGAAGGGAGGTCTAGGAAATTTGAAAGGCTCAATCCACGAACTGGCAAAAGAGTTATGGACCATACAAGAATTGATCCTCTGACTGGTAGGCCATGGATGAAAATTCAGTACAAACCAGTTAGATGTATAAAGAAAGTCCCTCTGAAGCCGATGCCACAGAATGTGTTGGGTAATCTCAACTGGTGGTATGTTAAAAGTGAGACGGCTGAAGCTGTAATGGAAGACCTCGAAGAAAAGGTGATTCTTAGAGTTTATGATCTGTTACACCTAGTTAATCTGTCCAAAGATGATCTTCAAGTGCTTCATGTTCACAAAATCTCGTGTGATGCGCATATGGAGTCTGAAGCCAAAAAGTATCAGAATGTGGTCAAGGTTTGTGTTGAACAAGGTCTGTATGCTGGTAGTATTTTGAATAGACCTTAGTACTTAGTAAAAATGTAAATAGTTAGAAGCTATCGTCAAGGGGGAGTCTGTTGGTACACCCTGTGTGACGATAGCAGTCTAAGTATTTTTAGCATTTTGTGTAAGTCAAGTTACGTAGTATTGAATATTGACTAGTGTTTGATATATGTGATTATGTGTGTTTGATATTTGTTGTTTGTATGTTTGAACTTGGTGTAACGTATTACAAGAAGTTTAAACATAAAGTTCAAAGATATATTCAAACATAAGTTAAAACATATGTTCAAATAGAAGTTTGATAGTTGAAATTGGAATTTGATATATATTCGAATTTGTACTTAAGGTAGATTCGAATTTGTCATAAGGACAAATTCGAATGGGCCTTGGGCCTGATTCAAATTTGTTCTATGACAAACTCGAATCTGTCAGTATAATTAAGGGTTAACTCGAATAATTATTGGACTTTTGCAGAATTTCTGAGTGATTAAGCAAAAGGGCGATCTCGAACTTGCAAGTTTACAGAGAGTAGTTTCGGAAAGAATCATCATGTAGGGGCGTTCGTGGTCGTTCATCTAGCACCGTGGTAGTCTCCGTGTTCCCGTGAGTGTGATCTTACCGTCAAGCCGCTAACGAGGATTCGGCACTCGTTGGATGGTGTCGCGTCGAGATAGATCTGTAGAGTCAAGACCTTACAAATTGCATTGAATTCTAGTGCTTGTAAACATTTAATTGTAAAAACTAATAAGCTCGTCTGGCAACCAAAAAAAAAGGACCCATGTTCTAAACAGAAAAAGGTTCCATAGAAAATTATTTCAAAAACAGTTCCACCACGAATTGTACAAAAATGGATACCTAAAAGAACAGTTCAAATATGGGTACCTAAATCAACATCAAATGATAAGCTAAAAGCCATATTTGTTGAAAAAACAAATAATATTTTGCATGATTTACCTAAAACAAAAGTACCCAACTACAAATGGCTACCTCATGTGCTATTTCGTCTTATAGGTAAACCATGTTTGGTATCTTGACTCCGGATGTTCGAAGCATATGACCGGACAAAGAGACACACTCACGAACTTTGTAGAAAAGTTCTGTGGGAAGGTCAGATTTGGAAATGATCAGTTTTGTCCGATCAGTGGATACAGGAGTCTCACAGACGACAAAATTACCATTCAAAAGGTTTTCTACGTTGATGGTCTTGGACATAATTTGTTTAGCATTGGATAGTTGTGTGATAAAGGATTGGAAGTCAATTTCAAAGCCAATCGGTGCAGCATCAGATCCGGGGAAGGTAAAGAAATACTGGCAGAAAACAGGAAAACCAATTTGTACTCCATTGACTTAGCCTCTATTAATCTGAAGAAAGATGTCTGCTTACTATCAAAAGCTACATCTAAAACAGCATGGCTATGGCATCGTCTCCTTTCACAACTGAACTTCAATGAATTAACCAACCTAGCGAAAGGAGGGTTAGTTAAAGGGCTGCCAACTCTCAAATTCCAAAAGGAGCAGTTGTTTGCCGCATGTGAAAATGGAAAGATGACAAGAGCTTCACACAAATCCAAATCCGAACACTCATCCATGAGAGCTCTATAATTACTACATACGGATTTGTGTGGACCAATGAGAGTACAAAGTATTAATAAGAAACGATACGTATTGGTGATAGTTGATGACTATTCACGATACACATGGGTTTTCTTCCTGAGGTCCAAATCAGATGCAACCGAAATTATCATAGACTTCATCCGGAAAATACAAGTGAAGTTGAAACTTACAATTCAATCAATCCGCTCAGATAACAGAACAGAACTCAAGAACAAATCGCTTGAATCATTTTTGAATTCTGTAGGAATCACTCATCAGTTTTCAACTGCTAGAACTCCACAACAGAACGGTGTCGTTGAACGAAGAAATCGGACACTAGTGGAATCAGCTAGGACGATGCTGGCATATTCAAATCTACCGTTATTCTTATGGGCCGAAGCAGTTGCAACAGTTTGCTTCTCACAGAATCGTTCAATCATAAATAAAAGATTCGGAAAGACTCCTTATGAATTAATAAATAAACGAATACCTAATATTAAATTTTTTAATGTCTTTGGATGAAGATGCTTTATTCTAAACGACAAAGACAATCTTGGAACGTTTAATCAAAAGGCAGATGAATGTATATTCATCGGATATTCAAAGGAGTCGGTCGCTTTCCGTGTCTACAACAAGCGAACCAAGACTGTCAACGAAAGCGTCAACGTCAAATTTGATGAAGGAGTGGTAATGGCTTTTGAACACACAAGTTCAGGACCCGAACCTAACAAGCCGACTTCATGGAGTCACCTAAACAGAATGCTGAAAATTCTGAATTACATAAGTTGTTTGAGAATTTTTATGAAGACTACTTTGAGAAGCCCAAAACTAATGTTCTAAATTTGGTGCCTGACAGGATTACTAAAGATCCTGTCGTAGTCTCTGATCTTTCTCATCAACAAGTGTCAGAAGAAACTGGAGAAGCCTCAACAACAAATGTGCACTTGCCAACTGAAAGTGCACAACCCATTGAACCTCCAAATTCTTCTGAAACCCCCTTAGCATCCGAACATTCAGAAGCTCCTAACTCAGATATCCTACCTACTACATCTGAAGTAACCCCCCGACCAACATATTTAGATCGTAATCCCAATCAAGACCACATAGAACCGTTTCCACGTACTTTTAAGTGGACGAGAAATCACCCAATAGAAAACATTATTGGTGATCCATCCGCTTCAGTCCAAACCAGAAGAGCCACCATAAACGAGTGCCTATTTTCAAATTTTTTAAGCAAAATAGAGCCTAAGAATGTGAAAGAAGCACTTCTGGATGGTGATTGGATTGTTGCGATGCAAGAAGAACTGAATCAGTTTGAACGGTTAAAGGTCTGGAGACTTGTTGAGCGCCCTAAAGACAAATCTATCATAGGCACGAAGTGGATCTTTAAAAACAAGAAGGACGAACATGGAGTAAGCATTCACAATAAAGCTTGCCTCGTTGCCAAAGGATACAGTCAACAAGAAGGAATTGACTACGATGAAACGTTTGCACCAGTTGCACGAATCAAAGCGATTAGAATGTTTTTAGCTTTTGCTGCTCACAAAAACTTCACTGTTTATCAGATGGATGTTAAAACTGCGTTTTTAAACGGGGAACTAACCGATGAAGTATATACATATCAGCCCGAAGGTTTTACTGATCCTTCCAAACCTGATCATGTATATATTTTAGATAAGTCACTGTATGGCCTTAAACAAGCACCGAGTGCTTGGTATGATGCACTTTCAACATATCTGTTGAAATATGGATTCAACAAAGGTGCAGTTGACACAACTCTGTTTATAAAAGGTCAGGGGCCGGATATCATAGTAATACAGATATATGTGGATGACATAATATTTGGGTCTACAAATCCGGAATTTTGTAAGAAATTCGCATTTTTAATGTCCCAAAAATTCGAAATGAGCATGATGGGAGAAATAATTTTTTTCTTAGGATTACAAGTTAAACAACTCGCTGATGGTATTTTTATCAATTAGTCAAAATATATACAAGACATGTTAAAGAAATTTAACATGGTTAACAGTGCTCCTATGAAAACTCCCATGGCTCCGGATTCAAAGTCAAAACTCGATGAGGACATCTCGGGGAATCCTGTAGATGTGACTCATTATCAAGGTATAATTGGGTCATTAATGTATTTAACAGCAAGTAGACCAGATATTATGTTTGCTACATGTGTGTGTGCAAGATATCAGACGAATCCTAAAGAATCACATTTAACAGCTGCGAAAAGAATTTTAAGATATCTCAAGGGAACTCCAAACCTTGGTTTGTGGTATCCCAGGGAATCTTCATTTAATCTAACTGCTTTTTCTGACGCTGATCACGCAGGTGATAAGATGGACAGAAAAACTACGTCTGGAGCAGTACAGTTCTTAGGTGACAAACCCGTATGCTGGTCATCCAAGAAACAACATTGCGTCTCATTGTCTACAGCTGAAGCAGAATACGTTGTTGTATCTTCATGCTGTTCTCAGGTGTTGTGGATGAAAAGCCAACTGCGCGATTACGGGATTACACCAAAGAAAATACCTATCTACTGTGATTCTCAAAGCGCAATAGCTATTGCATCATATCCGGTGCAACATTCAAAAACAAAACACATTGACATTCGGTACCATTTTATAAAGGATCATGTTGAAAATGGAAATATAGAATTATATTTTGTTCCTACTGAATATCAACTAGCTGATTTGTTTACCAAATCGTTAGATGAAAAAAGGTTTAATTTTTTGGTATACAAATTGGGTATGTTGAATCATTAAGATTTAATAATTCAGTAGTTCCAATTTATAATTAAATTTACTATTTTTAATTGATTCTAATCTGATGTTAAATTCTTGAATGATTAAGTTTAATTTTTTTTTGGAATTTAACAAGATCTAGATTGTCATGTGCAGGGGGAGCAGAAAATAAATTTATCTGATTTGGAGAAAATCAGATAAAAATTATCTGATATTTTGTAGGGGGAGCTACGTTGAGAAATAAGATATACATTTGAGGGGGAGCATCTTTCAGAAATTAAAGGGGGAGCATTTTTGATATTTTTAAATTTTTTTTTTGTTTTTTGTTTAATATTTTTGTTTTGTGTGTTTTGTATATGTTAAATTTTTTTTTTGATTATGTGAATTTTCAATTTTTTTAATTTTATTTTGCTTTAAATTTTTTTTGTTTTGTTTTATTTTTTTTGTGATTGTTTTGTTACAATTTTTGTTGAAAAGATATTAGGTGGGTTTTAAATTGATAAGTTGGGCCGGTTAATGTTTCTCAAACATGGGTCGGTTTTTAATCAATTCTATAAATTTGAAATTTCCTTTTTCGCTATTCATCATCTTCTCCAAAACAAGATCCTTCATCCTTAAGAAAACTAAAACCCACATCAAATCGATTGAAACAAGATATCTCTTCATCAAAATTGTGAGTAAATGTTTTTGTAGTTTCTGCTTATAGTATTTGTATGTAGCTTATTTCAGTTTTGGGATATATGTGTATCTGTGCTCGTAATTTTTTGTATTTGAGAGTTCATAGAGATTCATAATATTTGTTCATGAAAATGAAATTAATTGTGTGATGGGTTTCATATTGTAAACATGAACATGAATCTGAAATTTCATGAGTCACTTTTCATCATACAAACAGACATTATGATTTTGGTATTCAAAAGTATCGAGTTCAAGGTTTTTCTGAAATTTAAATTTTTAACGACTTAAATGTTGTTTTTAATCGAAGTTCAGTAAAACAAAAGTGTTTAAAATTGTTTTTCGAGTGGAACACAAGTGTTTAATCAATAAAAAGTTCCCTGGAATCGATTTTTGGAAAATCTGTGAGAATATACTTGAAAAATAATTTCAAGTAAAGTATCTCGATCAAAGGTATATTCGAGAAAATTCTTTGTATCATTCGAGTTGAGTCAAATGCTATTCGAGAAACACTAAGAGGCAATCGAGTTGACTAAAGTAATAATCGAGAAACTCTGTATATCATGCGAGTTGACTGACTGTATGACACTTAGAATATTTCAAAACAAGAGTCTCGATTAATACATTGCCCGAGAGACTTATGGTTTATTCGAGTTGGCCTTATGTTGTATTCGAGGAAGTTCTTTCTTCATTCGAGTCTTAGTCATTGATCATTCGAGAACATTTAAGACTTCATCGAGAACCTTCATGTTCTATTAGAGTTCAATTCATATGTAATTCGAGTTGTTTCAAGACTTATTCGAGAATTACCATGTTCTATTCGAGAAAGACTATGGTTCATTCGAGTTGGTATATAGACTAAGCAGAATTGGTTCAAGAGTCATTCGAGATGTTTCATATATCATCCGAGACATATCAAGAGTCATTCGAGATGGTTGCAGTTTCATTCGAGTTTTAATGAATTTTTTTTTACTAAGTGTTGGATTTTTTTTTTAAATATTTTAAGAAAAATGTGACATTTTTTCAAGAAATTGTAATAAAATTGTGTTTTTCTAATATTGGTCTCTGAACGATTGACTCTGAAATCCTGTCAATAATAATTTATTATTGACTGGAATCCCGATGCCTTAAACAGAAAATCACAAATTTTTATAATTTCTGACGAAATGTTATATTTTTCTACCTTGAATGATTTCATTTGTTTATCTGTCTTGACTAACATGATTCTTACTTGTTTATAGGTTTGAAATGGCATCTCCAGATCATTCCCAGAATTCCAATTCATCATATTCTCATTCATCCTCCAATCATACACTTGTATCAACACTCGTTCGTTCAACCTTCGTTGCTAGACCTTCACCTTCAACCATCATACATGATAACCAACTGGTTAAACCCAAACATTGCTTGCCTTTTAAAGACAACAACCATCGTTTGGATACAAAGGTCATCAAAGTTAGTCACCCTATTATCGTAGATATTCTCAAAGGCCATCCTTTGGGATATCTTCTTCAGTACAAACCGTCTATCCCACAAGTCTACTTGCAACAATTTTGGCATACAGTCAAATTTGTTCCTGCTGATGGAACCACCATTTTAAAGTAACCATTGACCAATTTAAATCCAAAATTACCCTTGCCAGACTTCGCCACAACTTGTTTCTTCCTAGACGTATAGATACAGTTAACTTTCCTTAGTTGGCTGATTTTGAAGACTTTGTTTCTGATGAGGAGCTGGTTCATGACTTGATATGCTTGGGTTACTCAAAGCCACTTCAGAAAAGCTCCAAGTTTCATCGAAATGGATTAAATGGAGAATGGTACACATTATTTGGGATCATCAATAGATGTATGACGTCTAAGCATACAGGCATAGACAGGTGCAGCATTCACTGTCTACGGATTTTCCATGGGATTGCATTCAATAAACATTATGACTACGCTCAATGCATCTGGGAAGATCTAAAAGAGATAGTACTGGCTAAAACAACAAATAGAGCAATGGAATTTCGTTCCACTTTAGAGGTTTATACAGATTCTTATCTGAGGGATCCTAAGGGCAAATGAAAATATACCTAAAAGATCAAACTCTAACCGATGCCCAGACTATGTGATGATGAGTTTACATGAGGTGTCGGATTCTCCAAATGCAAATATCATGCCGATTCCAGAATCTTTGTTGAAGTATGCAGATCCAGAGAGTGAGAATGTAAAGTTGTATAAGATAGATCATGCTCCAATAGAGACCCAAGAACCGGGTTCTCTTACCCAAGGAGTAATAGGGAGTGAGGAACCTCAGCAAGGGGCTGAAGTTCAGGGAAGCCTGCAAGTGAGCGAGGGAGTTGAAGTCGTAAGGGTGGTGAGGAAGAGGCTGATAAATCTGATTCTGAGAGGACATTGTTGGATATACAAGAGGGTGAAGATGAAGGAAATGATGATGATGATGGTGGTGATGATGGTGGTGATCATAATGAGGGAGGGATTTCTTTAATGGATATAGTGAGTATTGCTCAGGAGAGTGTGAGGGACGCACTTATCCTAGAAACCCGGGATTTACCCACATCTGCTGTTAGCTCCCCTATGGGAGTTAGCATTGAAGAGGTCAGTATCCCACTGACAAGTGCACACCCAACTATCCACTCAGGAGACTGTTTCATTTGAACACCGGGATGAACCACAAAGTCTATCCGAAAGTCATTTGGACTTGATGGATATTGAAATAGTACACCTCTGCCCGAGTGTACGACTTTTGTTTAAACACCGAGTCTAGATCCTATACAGATTACGATACTTGAGTCGACTTCATCAGTTGAAGTAAGTGTGGTTGAACTTCGTGTTCCCACTGGAACATCCTTAGCTACGGAAGCATTTGCTGCTCCGTCGCTTGAAGAGGGTGGAAGTCCAGTCAGAGCGACCACTTTGCAATCTCTGAGCCACACAGAAGTTCTTTTCACAAGTTCGACTGTTGTGACAACTGGAAGTTTAAGTGACCCAGTGGTGACTCTTTCCTCGTTCGTTATTGAATCCTCATTAAATCAAGCTTTGAACGCAGCTGTTGCAGGAGTGAATACTCATATCTCTGCTTAGTTATCTGAAGTGATGGCTCAGATGTCTAACATTCACAAGTTTTTAAAGGGTAAGTCAGTGGCAGAAGAATCGATTGAGCAATCTGAGTCAAATCAAGCAATCGATGAATTGAGGGAAGAGCTGAAAGAGTTCGTTTTTGAACAATTTGATGAAATGAGGGAGAGGATGATAAGTTTGGAAAGTACGGTGATATATAACTGCTTTGGGAAATTTATCTGAGAGAGTTGTGGCTGTTGAGGAAATGTGTAAGGCGCAAGCTTCATCGTCTAAAAGAAAGCATGATGAGCATGATGAGGATTCCAATGATGCTCCTCATGAGGGGGAGAAGAGGAGAAAGCTTGTTGAGCCAACACCCGGACTTTTAATGATAACATACCCTGAGAAGGAAACAAAGGTGAAAGAGAAAGAAGCAGGGAGCTCAAAAGAACCTGATGATGTACAAAGTGAACTGGAATTGATTCTTTATGAAGATGTTCCAGTTCCTTTGAGCATTCAGTCGGATATCTACAACTTTGAAGAATACAATGATTCAGAAGATGATGTTCAAGTGGTTAAGGAACAAACATTAATGATTCAAGGTTTAGAAGAAGAGAGAGGAGTATGTTGAAGTATCTGAGGATGATGATGTGATCACATTAACCGATATTGACTTTCGAGGAGAAAGAATTGAACAAGAAGAGGGGTTAGTACAGGAGATCTTGAAAGAGTCTATACCGACACTGACGGTTGAAAAGCCTGAGGTTGTAATTCAAGTAAAGGAAGAAGTTGAAGAGTTTCCAGTAGAAAATGTAGTTATTCAGGAAAGAGTTGAATTGAATGAGGTCGAGGTTATGGAAAGGTTTTTCAATGAATACATTCTGGCAGATGAGTCGCAAAAGCAACACAGGCTCAGATTTGAAGCATAACAAGTAGTTCAAAGAGAAATCAGTGATATGCTTACATTGTTGAATAAAGATGAGATAAGCAAGAAGAAAGTAAAGAAGTTTGAGCTTTCAGCAAAACGATCAGCGGAGTTCATCAGGAAAAGGAACAAAATGCCATATCTTGAAGACATTCTGGAAAAACGTATTTTTTGTAAGAAACAAGCTCCGTGTTCATTCTTAAGTTGTTTAGGGTCTTGGAGCCAAACATGCCAAATCTTGTTAACTATGCAAGTTTTCTGAGAAACAAGACACAAGTGATTGATAAAGTGAAGAATGAGTTCAGGATAGTTGATCTAGTTAAAATTGAAAAGGACAGATTCGTTAAGATTTTTTATCCGACATTCACTGTCACGAGAGCTGATGGAAATACCTATACGTTCACTGAAGCCGATATGTTTAATATGCATCTGGTTGACATTGAAGATTTATTTGATGAGTTATGCAGAAATAAGAGAAATGAGCACTGCAGATTTGCCTTAAAGACAATTTTCCACTTCATGCATACCAAACTGGTATTGATGTCAGTGCAAGATCTGCAGATAGGTGTTGAACGAGGGATGAGAAAGATTAACATCACAGCTCCACATAGAGATATCAAATTTGCTGGAGAGTTAAAAGAATTTCAAGTCATCATGGTAAAGCATCCTGATGTAATGTACAATGACAGAAACAAGAAGCTAAGAGCCATGAGGACTGTTGAACTCAACAAATTTTCAGATGGTACACTACATAAAGTGTTGAGTGGTTTAAAGGGAAAGTTGGCTTCTAATAAAAAGAGAAAAACAAAGAGAGGAGCTTTGTCAGTTAACGACAGAAGACTTATGGTAGAATTCATATCAAAGATTGAATGGAGGCTCTCTGATCGAAAAAACATCAAAAGATTTGAGCAGAAGCTTGGATTGTCAACTTAAAGACTTTGCACATTCCATCAAAGGGGGAGATTGTTAGAATACATTTTAATTGATGGAATGCAAAGTAAAGGGTTTATTTTGTAAATAGTGAATAGTTGTTTAAAATGTGTATAAATAGAAAGTTTGACTTTCAAAATAGGTAGATCTGACAATTACTTTTGCACGCATAGAATTCAGGAAGAAAAACGGTTATTGAGATTGAAGATTCATTATCATTTTGTAATCGACATTTTGGGAATATAATCATTTGGTTAGTTTTGATTTCTATCTTTGTTCTTGATATTGAACTGTTGTCTGATTGATAAGAAACTGTAATTCACAGCAGCTTTGGTCTTTCCTCTATTCTCCTGATTTAGCACTACTTTGGTCTCTACGATCTTCTATTGATTTGGTATGCGTGTCTCGGTCTCCTCTGATCTCTATGACTCTATCTATACTTAGTTGAATATTTGATTTGGTTCTCTCACTCATTCTTACGGCCTATAAATCTGATATGGTATTTTGGGTTTTAATGTGAACTGTGAAGCAAAGAAAAATGTTAAGAACTCATACCCAAATTGTCTATTTTTAATTTTCTGGGCTAGGAGAATTTCATACTGAAAATTGGTAACTGCCTAAATTAGGAATTCAATATTTATGGTTTCCGAATCCAACCAATTTACAAAGTGTGTCCAAGTGTTTTATAAAGTCTTAAACTCTTAAAACAATTGTAGGGTTCAATGGACAAATTTTAAAAAGTTATGATATCTGTAAGTATTTAACTTGATTTATAAGTATTAACTTAATTTATAGTTGTGAATTTGTGATTATTAATTATAGTTGTGAAATTGTGAATAAATTTTTCAAATTTGTATACTTGATTTATAGTTGTAAGTATTGTTTTGATTTATAGCTATCGATTTGAGATTGTTACTTGATTATTTTGTTTATGATTCTTCTTTTATTCTGCTTATTTTGTTTTATTGAAATTTTCATACTGAAATAAAAGTAGGTGCCTGTTAAAAAAATAAAATATGAAATTATTTTATCGAGCTCTAAATAAACTCTCTAACCCCATTTCTTCTACTCTGCCTCTGCCTTCGCTCCTGTTTGCGTAAAGTTTATATCTTATGACATTCCTTGGATTCAATTTGGCCTAAAGTTTATAGTTGTACAATTTGCTATGATCTGAACATTATTTTTCCTTTTTTCTCACTAGATATTCTTCATATTTGTACAAATTTGCAAAAAGTTTATTATAATTCACAAGTTTATTGTTGAACTTAAAGACTTGGTACCAATTCATGTTTAAAAGTAGTTAGGTTGACATTGAAAGTCAAAAGTATGCATTCTCTTATAGTGTTGAAAATTACGCATTCTCTTTTATGTATAAATAATTTCTATAGATTAATTATATTTATATTTTTGTTCTAATATTATAGTTGTGTTACTTGGGTTTAATATAAGTGTTTTTTAAAAAAACTTTTTAACCCGGTTTTATATTAACAAACATGGGTTTAAAGTGCATAAAAATAGGGTTAAAAATATATCAGACAATAAGCAATCGGGTTAAAAAATTTTCTACCCCGGTTATATAATCGGGGTCTATTATCAAAATAATCGGGGTTAAAAAGTGTTTTATAGTAGTGATTGATGGCATTTTTTCTTTTTTATGAAGTTTAATTTATTTCCTTTCATTGTGCGAATGTCATTTTCATTTGAAATGTTGCTCTAGAGTCTAGATACTATAACCTACTCCCTTTTGAGTCTGGTTTAACGTTTGTTTATATATATATATATATATATATATATATACATTTGATTCTATATTTATGTTGTATTACTTGCTCTAACACTATATATAAGAGTATTAAATTGCAGAACAATTACGGAATGAGACAGTATACGAGAGATGGTGCAACAACAAGAACAAGAAATGATCAAAGCTACATAGTTGGAAGAAATACACATGATTGATGAGTTGGAGGAAAATCTACGACGCACGATGACTGAAGAGATGTAAATAGCCACTGAAAGACTTCTAGACGTTCTTTAGTTTCGGCCAAGAAGAGCATAAATAGTTTGGTTGATATAAAATAGTTTTGTTGTTTTGAGTACAAATATCCTACTTTTTAATGAAAAAATAATTGTTAATAATATAGTTTGATTGAATAAATAAACAATAGACTTACGTCAATTTTTGTTTTTGATAAAATATAATTGTTAATAATATATTTATGATAACTTGATAGAAAATAGCAGCAACAATAATAATAATAGCGACATTATTTAAAGACAGTAACTCAAATAGCGACACAAATAGTGGCATAAACAAAGTATAGCGACAAATATAGTAACATGAATAGTGACATCATTCAAAAATAGCGACACGTATTGCAACATTAATCAAGAATAATGATGCAAACAATAACACAATTAGCGACATCATTTAATAATAGCGACACACATAATAACATGCATCAACTCAATTAGCGACATCATTCAAAAATAGCAACATAAATAATGATTCAACTAGCGACAACATTCAATAATAGCAACAGAGATAGCAACGCAACTAGTGACACATGTATAGTGACACATGTAGCTACTTAAGTCGCGACATCATTGAAAAATAGTGACATAAACAATGAATCAAGTAGCGACGTCATTCAAAAATAGCGTCACAAATCGTGATTCAACTAGTGACAACATTCTATAGTAGTGACACGGATTACAACACAACTAGTGACATAATTCAAGAACAGCGACACAAACAATGACACCAATAGTGACATAACTCTAGATAGCGACACTTTTACCAAAAGTCACAAATGGTGTCAAAAATTTTAGCGACGTGTCTCTTGATGTCACTAAAATCTGCGACACATTTATAGCGACACCTCTTTTGACGTCTCTAATGATGTCACTGACATAAAATACGTCGTTAAAAATGTCGCTGAATCTGTCGCTGAAGACCATTTTTTTGTAGTGGTTGTAATTGCCTATAAAAGGCTGATGCATGGGTCACATATAGAAGAGACAGAATATAGCCTCTGATATACAGCAGAGAGATAGAGAGGAGAGATGCACAAGAGTTGTAGCAGCAGGTCTGGCGCTGGCGCTGCCACTGCCACTGCCACTGGTGCAGGTGGTAGGGGATGTTCATGGTAATGTAGTCATGAGAGATGATCTTGTAAACCATGTGTAATCAAGAAAGCCTATGGAAATAAAGATTGATTCCGGTGAACTCTTATCTTCTTGAGTGTGGGTATTCTTGTTATCTTGAATGTGTTCTTGTTCATTCATTATTGGGACTCTGATTTACTACATAAAGGAAGATCAACTAGTGTCTCCAGCAAAGGGGTTGTGTCTACAAATCGCAGATTTAAGAAATAACTGTCTTAATTGGAAGAAGCATGATCAAGATTCCAAGTCTCGGAGAAAACAATTCAAATTTGTAGATTGTTTGGTTTCCATGTGGATGGGAAACGAAGAAGCTAGAAATATGTAAAATAAGTGAAGTTAATGGTGATATTAATGGATTCATACATACTAGCTTAAATACTCATGTATTACATGAGTTGGTTTATAAAAACAATGTTAATTTAGATATGTAAACTAATTTCAAAATACTATAGTTTATTACATTTTAGTTAATTATTTATTAGATTAGATTACATTAGGTGAGAATAGATGTGATTTGAATTGATTTAAATTTAAAATATACATCAGTGAATGACATGTGTCAAGAGAAGTCACTGACACATAGCAAACTAAATGAGAGAGCGACATGTGACAATATATTTACTCTTTTATTACAATAAATAGATAAGAGGGATTTAGGGGTGTGCTTGGTTCGCGGATTTTTGAGATTCACTAAGATTTGCAAAATCCGGTTTAGATTTCAGTAAGGATATAAAACATTGGGATTTCTTAAATCCCATAAATCTTTGTTATTTAAATGAAAATGATGTAAATACAAATCATTTGACATAATGCAAATCCAAAGAAACAAAATCTATAAACCTAACGCCCATCTATTTACAAGCAGCAGAGCTTTTGATCGCTGATGCCAATTTATGTTCGGCATTTGGGGTGTCTGCAAGCAGTACTAGTTTGTTTCATGAATTCATCCTGGTTTTTACAAAAATAAGTTAAATGGGGGACTAAGAGGTGGTGCTTCTGGCCCATTCGGACAAACGGTCAGTTTGATACATGGTCCATAATGAAAAGATCAAATTCATACATAATATTGAAATTTTTTTAATAATAAGATTCGTCTAATACATGGTTTTGTAAGATTTCATTTTGAATTTTTTTTTTAATATAAAAGAGAGGGCCATTTGACATGTCTTACGTGTTTGGCCAGTTAGGCTAAAATTGCATGACCATATGGAGGTCTTTGGGGTGTCAAGTGTCTTTATATCAATTAACTAGACCGGCCATATTAATTAATTGTCAAAAATAGCTCCAATCTTGATAAGTATTCACACTCAACCTAAGAAGTAAGCCATATCCAGCCAATACCTAAATAAAAATGAAATACTTGCAGCTCATATTTAGACCATCCCTGAAGCAAAATTTGGTGCTGCAAATAACAGTGGTGGAGGGGAGAAGATGCAACTAAATTAAATTCTCCTCCAAGAATCTTTGATTCGGCATCTCAAACCAACACATAGTTGCATCCCAATAAGTAACAAACAAACAATTCTCAAAATTCCATCAATTCCGAATTAGAGAGAAACTACTTAATTTGTGTATTAAAATTCATCAGGAATGTTAACAAAATTCACAATAATGATAAAACAATGACATAATCACCGTAAAATTAACTACCAAGCCACAAATATACATTTTGTCCCATAGATGACTCATATCCACAAACACACACAATCAATCTCTCTCTCTCTCTCTTATATGAAGAGATGCATTTAAATAGGATACCAAACAAGAGGGTGACAATTTTGACCCAATGGACCAAATGGCTATGACAGAAATAGATGATGCATTAAAATTTTGTTTTTTGAAAAAAAATTTCAATAAGTTTGTTTTTTGGTCGTCAGTTCGTTTGACCCGTTTGCTTAAATGAGTCGGAAATTGTCACTTCAAGAGTATGCCCAAGATCACCCAAGAGCCAATTATCCAACTGTAAACACAATATCAGTCCTATTTCTATCCTGAGAGAAGGGGGGGGGGGGGGGGGGGGAGAGAGAGAGAGAGAGAGAGAGAGAGAACACTAGGTTGTCTCTATCTAGATCTGAAGCCACAGAATCGAAAGAAAATTAAAAATGAAACATAAGACCTCTGTTACTTACTAATTATTATGCTACAGTAAATAGTAAGGTGACCACCAAGAAGAAGGAGGGATAGATCTGAAGGTGTAATATATAATTTGTGTGTCTGTGTGTGTGTGCTGGGGATGGTGAATTGCATCATCACATGTACCATTCACACATCACAGCTATAAACAAAACTTACTGGATTATAAACTTCATCATTCCGTGAATTGTTTATTCAATTCAGATCGGTATCAACATCCTGGAAGCCATTGATCGACAGCTCTGAGTTTATCTTTCCTCACTGCAGTTTCCACTACTTATAATGCACAAGGATTTTGGAACTTATTTGAAAGTTGTAAAAGTTATGTTTCGTTGTTCAAAGACGAGACTTTGCTGAAACAAAACACTGAGTGGACTGTTACCTTGTCCATTGACAGCAAAATCCAAGGATAGTCGGTAACGTACTCTCCTGGCATGTTGTCATTGTACCAGAATCTGATGATTCCCAAATCACATCTAAAAGGAACACTGTTGTTTGGAATCTTTAGATCAGAAAATATGTTGCTGTTGATGTGCCTATTGCGTTATGTGGGATTTTAAAACATAGTTCTAGGTATTGGGGTTTGTCATGACACTAGTGACCTTAATCTTGTAAAGATTACGAGTATTAGTTTGTGTTTGCATTTAAAAAGGTTCACTTGTAAAGATTACCGATAGTAGTTCATGTTGCAATATACTTCATAAATCCATGAAAGTTACTTGGTCACCAATTGTTCTTCATGGGTTTATGTACACTTTTTCTTTGGATAGGAGGGCTAAAAACTATTGATTTCAGACTAGTAATCAGATTATTTTATTTCATATAATTACTGACAAATTTAGAGATATATAAACCTTTCTAATAGTTAGTTGAGCACTTGAGCACTCCAACCAACCATAACTTTGTCCATCTCTAAGCTAAGTGAGTCCCTTTCTTGTGCTCAAATGCAGTATACCACCCAAAAGATAAGTTTGCTGTCTATGGGAGATGAATTGAAGCATGGTGTTCCAATCATTTATGGTTATGATAAAATTTTTACATATATTTCACTTTTTCAGGTTTAAGTGGCCTGCTTTTTTATTCCGACAAAGGGTCGCCGAAATTTACGGAAGCCATCGGTCAGCCCTAATTATTGCCATGGGAACTTCTCCAAAGGCCCTGAGCCAAACGCTAAAACCTCAAACTTACATATAGATGTAAACAACAGCAAATATTTTCCTAACTGAGTGAGGATTCCAAAAAACAGTCATGACCTATCTACAGATGGTACAAGACTCAGTGCTGTAATCTCGATTTAACAAGACAAGCACAACATGCTGTCAGGTCGTACTTTTAGTTTCGAGAAAATTTAGTCTTCGATGAAAAGAAACATGTATCTATCATCAAATGTTTGTTAACTAATTAATCATTGTACCTCGATTTGAAGCAGATGATGAAAGATGTAATTAAGCAGTAATAAACTCGAGCTATCGATAAAGGCTTCCATGATTTTGAGACGGATCGGAATCGAATCAGTTTGATGATTTTCCACTTGGATTATGAAAACGCACACAGGTAATCTGACATTTTTGGGGACTGACTTGAGATATGAGATTCAAAGGGTTTTTACTCTATATAAGCGGACAGCCATAGCCTTCTTGTGAAAGGATTGATCTGCTGCCATCTGGTTTGGACAGATGTAGGGTCAATAAGATTTTGATGATCGTCATTTGATATTATTATTAGGGATAATCGTTCAAAAAACCTCGAACTTGTCAGTTTTTTGTGATTAAAACTCCAAACCATTTTTCGTTGCATAGAAAACCCCGAACTAACTAAAAATCAGTAAATCAAGGTTTTATTAATGGGTAACCAGTTGAAACCGGTTATTAATCCTACGTGAACCAGTAAATAACTTACGTGGAATAAATTTTAATTGTTGAAACCGGTTGGCAAGTATTACACATCATTTAAGCCCCGGTTGATAATTTTTAGAGTAAAGGACATTTTTGGTCCTTGTGGTTTGATGGTTTACCGAATTCAGTCCTTTAACCATAATAAGGTCAAATTTCATCCCTATTTTGCTAATTTTGTGCCCTTTTAATCCCTCGTCCGTTAAACTTAACGACACAACCGTTAAATTTGTAAGAATGTCATTTTTACCCTTTTCATTGAGACACTTTTAGTCCCTATGGTTTTATTATTTACCCATTTATAGTCCAACATTTATTTTTTTTTATCTTTATAATTATATTATTTGTAGATATACTTAATTCATTATAAACACACTTATTTTATTTATAAATATAGTTATGTTTTAATATTTTATTTACATTTACTATTGTTCGTATTTTATTTAAAATTTAACTTTTATTTTAATTTAAATATATATTTCTTTACTAATTTATTTAAAGTTCATCTTCTTTATTAATTTAATTTTTTATAATATTATTGTTGACATTTATATATGTAATTTTGTTAGTTGTGTTTAAGTAAATATAATATCGTCGATATTTTTCCTTTCCAAAATCACTATTTCTTCAAGTATCTTCCAACCTAATCAATTATCAACACATAAATTATATTTATATGGGTTGGATATATATATATATATATATATATATATATATATATATATATATATATATATATATATATTCAAGTGAGTACTACCTACTACATAGCGCACCCGATTGTATCACTCGTAAAAAAATTTTGAATTTTTTTTTTCACAAACATGTTTTAATTAACATTACACAGATAATATGTGAATTTCACGCAAATTCGAACACTCTAAGTGCATGAAATCACACACCACATATATGCAAAATTATGTAAGTGTGCGTTCACATCATTTTTTAGGAGCTACAAGATGTGAATGTATGTGAAATTTACATATAATCTTCATAATGTTAATTAAAACATGTTTATGAAATAATAAATTAAAAAAAAAGTTTTTTAAAGGTGGTAGCTTCTGGTGCGCTGTATAAGTAATGATACTCTCTCGAACCATATTCTATATATATATATATATATATATATATATATATATAGACACACACACACACACACACATATATATGTGTGTGTGTATAATATTTTCAAGTATCTTCCAATGTCATTATATCTTCAAGTATATTCACATATGTATATAACTTATGTGTTGATAATTGATTAGGTTGGAAAATATTTGAAGAAATAGTGACTTTGGAGAAGAAAAATATCGACGATATTATATCTACTTAAACACAACTAACAAAATTACATATATAAATGTCAACAATAATATTATAAAAATTAAAATTAATAAAGAAGATGAACTTTAAATAAATTAGTAAAGAAATATATATTTAAATTAAAATAAACGTTAAATTTTAAAATAAAAATACGAACAATAGTAAATGTAAATAAAATATTAAAATATAAGTATATTTATAAATAAAATAAGTGTGTTTATAATAAATTAAGTATATCTATAAATAATATAATTATAAAGATAAAATAAAATAAAATAAATGTTGGACTATAAATGGGTAAATAATAAAACCATAGGGACTAAAAGCGTCTCAATGAAAATGGTAAAAATGTCATTCTTACAAATTTAAAGGTTGTGTCGTTAAGTTTAACGGACGAGGGACTAAAATGGCACAAAATTAGCAAAATAGGGATGAAATTTGACCTTATTATGGTTAAAGGACTGAATCCGGGTAAACCATCAAACCACAAGGACCAAATATGTCCTTTACTCTAATTTTTAATTGTAGTTTTTAAACGGGATTACATAATCAACGTGAGTTTAAATGATGTGTAATACTTGGCAACTAGTTTCAACAATTGAAATTTATTCCACGTAGGTTATTTACTGATCCACGTAGGATTAATAACCGGTTTCAACCGGTTACCCATCGATAAAACCTTGATTTACTGATTTTTAGTTAATTCGGGGTTTTCTATGCAATGAAAAATGGTTTGGTGTTTTAATCACAAAAAACCAACAAGTTGAGGGTTTTTGGCGCAATTATCCCTTATTATTATGTTAAATTACCAGTAAGATCTATCCGTACCCCTGCTATAGTTTAATATAGATTTACAGCGAATCTTTGGTTGCCAAATTTCTCCGAGCATTAAATGAGCTATATTCCAACTCTGCTTGTTTCCCTTAAACTTGCAGATTACTTACAGAGTTAATGTAACACCTGAAATCTAGCAGCAGGTACGTGTAATTTATTTATTGGCTTTAAGAGTTGTCTCAATGAGTTGGTGAATTTTAATTGATTAATTGCACGTGAGTTGGTAAAGTAGATTGCTATTACATATAATGTTAATCGATTGAGATAATAACCGGTTTAATAATAATTGGAGATTGGGGTTGTTTTAATGAGATAATTGACATTCTAAACCCAAGTCGTTAATTTGGGATTAATTGAATTAACGGGTGTCTACCCAGTGATTAATGAGTATCGTACCCGTTTTAATTGAGTTGGGACCGGAAATGTATATATAGCTTATTGTGTTTCATTCCTTCATTTCACAAAGCTTAAAAGAAATATATGTGTGTGTGTGAATCCAGCCAAGAGACCAGAGAGAGAACCAAGAGGGAGCAGCAGCCATAATTGAAAACCACCATCACCATCTCTTCAACGTGTAGCTCAAATTCGAGAAGGGAAGAACGTGTTAAGGTTAGTAATTCACGTTCAATTCATTTATAATGATGTATTAAGTAGTTAGCATGTGTTGGGGTTGAATCATAACCCTGAGTTGTGCAAAAACGAGATTAAAAGTAGTTCCCGTAGTTGAAAAAAAACAGATCATAACCTGCTCTGTTCGTCGCCGCATCGCGGCCGAGCTCCCCTGGTCGCGCCCGCGATCAGGGTGAGGCGGTTAAAGGTGGTCGCTGGTAGTGGAACGCGACCGAGACGTTAGTCGCGGGTCGGACGAGCACGGGCGTGCTCAGATGAGCCCGGCCGCGACGAGAGGGGCAGCGCTGAGTCATCGCGTCCGAGATGACTGGCCGCGACGAGGAGCCCGCGACCATGATCACGGCCGCGCTCCTGGCCGCGCTCGTGTGTCTTAGCATGTTGACTCATGTTGAGCTAGGGAGTCTAGTAGTATAGTCGTTATGAGTTCCATAGCTAGTCGTTACAGTGTAGTTGTGTTTATTGTTGCCAGGATTCGTAGCTAAGCCTGGGACCTGTAGAGATCGCTGTCGATAGCGAAGTTGTAGTCGTGCTTCAGGTGAGTTACTTACTTGTTGTTTATTATCCGGGTCCGATGTGGATCCTTTTGTACGTTGACAATTGTTAGCACAGAGCAGAGCACGTGGATCGCGCGTATTGTTGCTATACGCAGAGTAGAGAGGCCTGTTGGGTCATTCCCAACTCAGTGGACCTGACAACCCACTACTTTGTGGAGTGGGCTATGCAGGCTGTGCCGGGTCGCTCCCGATGAGGCGTCAGGCAGTTGAGGCCGGCCGCATGTTGATTATTAGTCGTTATATTGTGCTAACTATTTTATAAACTATTTTAAAGTTGTTTATAGTAACTCACCAGCTTTCCGCTGACTATTGTTTTAACTGTGGATCTAAGGTACGAGGACTGAGGCTAGGGATACAGCGGGCAGTAGCCGAGACCCGCCACGTGGACAATAGTTAGGGACTACTTTCGTAAGTAGTCTTGTTATTTTGTGGTTTGGCTTATGAGCCAATGACTTCTGGATGACTGTAACCTATACTTACGTTGTGGTTGACTGACATTACCGACGGGGGTTGGTTTCCGTCCCGTGTTGCTTCATGCTTGATGATGATGTTGGTAGTAATTAGCTGTTTAATCCTTAATGATGTTGTCTATGATTGGATGACGTGGACTATAAGTCCCATGTGGCATTAGTCGTAAAAAGTAGGGTGTTACAGCTAAGACATTTTTAGTCTATCCGGATTCAGTTCTTTAACATTAATAATGTCAAATTTCATTCCTATTTTGCTAATTTTGTGCACTTTTAGTCCTTCGTCCGTTAAACTTAACGACACAACCATTAAATTTGTAAGAATGACATTTTTACCCTTTTCATTGAGACGCTTTTAGTCCCCTATGGTTTTATTATTTACCCATTTATAGTCCAACATTTATTTTACTTTATTTTATTTTTATAATTATATTATGAGTAAAGAACATTTTTGGTCCTTGTGGTTTGATAGTTTACCCGGATTCAATCCGTTAACCATAATAAGGTCAAATTTCATCCCCATTATGCTAATTTTGTGCACTTTTAGTCCCTCGTCCGTTAAACTTAACGACACAATCGTTAAATTTGTAAAAATGACATTTTTACCCTTTTCATTGAGACGCTTTTAGTCCCTATGGTTTTATTATTTACCAGTTTATAGTCCAACATTTATTTTATTTTATTTTATCTTTATAATTATATTATTTATAACAAAAATACTTAATTCATTATAAACACACTTATTTATTTATAAATATACTTATGTACAACTGGTTCCTGTTGGGAGGAACTAGAGAGCCTAGGCTGACTCAGGGTGGACTCTTTATGGAGTGAAGCCTGCTCCAAATTTGCTGAACTTTCTCCCAAAATAGGAGAAACAGCAGGGGTTGCTTCTTTTTCAACTGACTCCTGTTGGGAAGGGTCAGAGGGGCTAGTTTGGGAGGATGATCTCTTTTTGGATAAGGATTTCCGCCTATTATAGGATTTGAGGGATGAAGTAGAGGATGGATGTTGTGAGGAAGTGATGAGGGGTTCTGTTTGGACTAGAGGTGAGACTGGGTCAGAAACAGGAGGGTTAACATGTTATATGGTCTCAGGTGCCACAGAGGCACCTGCCACAAAGGCTTCATGTTCAACTGATGAACGAGGGTGAGAAGTCTGCTCCCCGTCAGCCACTGAGGCTGACGGGACAGACTTAGTTGTTCTAGCCTTCTTGCGGACAGGCTCAGCTTCACCAGTTTGCAAGGCCCTCTTTATCAGTTTGGGCCTTGATTTGGATTTTCTTTTAGGAGCAGCTATTGGATCCACCCTCTAAGTAGAGGGTCCTTTCACCAAACCAAGTAACCTCCTCATTGGAGTGGACAGAGGAGGTTCATTGATGAGTACTGGGGTGTAAAACACTATATTCCCAATGACAGGGAATGTAGGTTGAGAGTTGTATAGATGCTCACCACAGACATGTTTGAAGATGAGGCTCAAAAACCTTGGGTATCTTACAGCAGGGCGATGTTCTTGCTGCACCAGGTTCCTCAAATTCACGAAAATCCACCTGGCCATGTTCAGAGTAGTCCCATCCACAAGCTCTATGTGAATCTCATCCCTGCTAAGCTGGTCAAACGAACCAACTTTGCAGCTGAAGGACATCACCAAAGAGGCGAATAGAAAACTGTATGTTGGGGATAAGTCCCTTTTAAACAGGGTAGCCCCCACTTTTGGTTCTGCTACACCACAGAAGCGTAGCAGGTTACCCATCTGTTCATCCTTAGGCTATGCTTTGTCATATTTGTCAGCAATGGGAAGAAGAAGTACCTCCCTGAGAAGTGCAGCAGTGATCTCAATGATTTGAGTGCCATTGAGAATGGTTCCCCTGATGGTTTGGGTTAAAGGGTCATACAAGCAGGTATACCAAAACTCATAAATCATCTCCTGGTACATGACACCAGGAGAGGCAGCCATTGCGTACTGCAGAGGATGGGCTTGCAGAAACTCCACCATTTGTTTATATATCCCTTTCCCACATAGTTTTTTGTAATGGTCAGATTGGCAATGTAGTTGGTGGGTTTGAGTATGAGCATGGTGTTGACAGAGGGATGTTTGACTACATCATCACCAACGAACACATGTAAAAGGGGGTTGTTTTGGTTAGCCATTTAGAGAGTAGTAGTGATGTACGATAGTTGACACTTAGTCGGTTTAGGGTTTTGCAGGTAGTTATGGAAGCAGTAGAGAAGAATAAGAAGATGAAACACTGATGGAGGTATTCATAGGATTTGAATGTGAGTGAGTAGGAGAGAGAAAGATTTGGGCGGTTGATTTGAAATTTCGTTAACGGAAAACGGAATGCTTTCCCATGTCAGAACGGTTGTCAGACCACTTGACATTTCTAACTACTAACACACGTTAACAAACATTATCCTTTGGTAATTAAGTTAAATAAATACGTAATTTAAGTAACTTAAACGTGAAGAAAGGTAATTAAAACTGTTGTTCGAAGCTGTTGTTCAACCCTGTGATGAACATGTTTCATCACAAACTGATCATTCTACAAGCTGTTCATGCAACCTGTTCAGCTAGATGAGAACAGGTTTCATTGTAAAACCTGTTCAAAGCTGAACAGGTTACAAGGCATTGCTGATCGGGTTATAAATTATCATGTTTATTAAGTGTAAAAGAGTTTTTTAAGTAAGAAAATATCGTAGAATGTGCTACTATTGAATATATTATGTGCTTGTGCAGGTAAATAAAATCCAGTCTAAGTTGGCGAAAAAAGAAAAGAAATCAGAACAATTTTTCAGAGCCAGGCGCAGAGGGGGGCGCAGCCCTGCGCCCAGAACGAGTGCTCAACAGAAAGAATTAATTTGCCAAAACACGGATTTTACAGTCAGGCGCGGGGGGGGGGGGGGGGGCAGGCCTGCGCCTACGGCTGCGCCCATCCCATTAAATGATTTTCTCAGCCGTTTTTAGGGTTTCCAGCACTTTCCTATAAATACAAAAGGCAGAGATGAAGAAAAAAATCGTTTTTTGGGAGAGAAAAGCTTAGAAAGAGGCCCCGTTTGAGCGAATACGAGTACGAAGAGCACACGAGTCAAGCTATGACATTGCTATGAAGATGGATACACAACTCTGGAGTATTACACTAATGATGTCCGACTAATCTCACAAAAATCATTCTCGGAGGAAGCACAACGCTAAATGTTTTATTCTTATGAACGATTTCTTATGTTTGCATGGTTTTATTATTTATGTTTTGACTGTGAACGAATGATTGTTATTTGTTTGGTTGTGTTTCGTAAGATAGTTCGTTGATATTTTATTATTCGTGTCGAGTTACATGTTTAATTAAGACGAGTAATCAACGTGTCACGCGCTATGCCCAAGATCACGTAACGATTCTAATAATAATTATAAAAAGGTTATGTCTATGTAATCTTCACATCATTTTATAAATTAAATACGAAGCTAAGTGTGGAATCCGGGAATAATTATCTTCGTTACTAAATTTAATCTAACAACTCAGTTATGTTTTCCTTTTACAAATCACGAAAGTAGGTAATTTTATAAATCAATTAATCATCTTTTTCAACCAATCACTCTTTCCAAACTATTTAAATTACAACGCTAGTCGCTCGAATATGTGCATTTAACCTCTCGCTCTCTGTGGATACGATCCCTACTTACCCTAGCTTCTAAGGTATTTAGTGGTTATGTTTGACGGGGTAACGACACTCGCGTCAAATTTTGGCGCCGTTGCCGGGGAGCGGTTGCGCTTAATTCACGTATTTTAATAATTAGCTTTAGTTTAGTTAATTAGTTTTCCTAGATTAATTTAGTGTATTTTATGTTATTTGCTTATTTGCTTTAAGTTGCTTATTTAGTTTTAAATTATTTATTTGCTATTATTCTAGTTAATTAGTTTAAGCTTTAATTATTGCCTTAGTTTTATTAAGAAAAAGGGAATCATGGCGCAAGCATCGATTCTCACCAAAAAGAAAGTTTCTAGTACTAGTTCTTCATCTAGTCCTCATAGATTTATGCACACGCGTTATTCAGGTAGAATTTCACCTTTGAAGTTTGATCCGGAAATAAAAAAAAAACTGCTAGATCTAATAGGCGAGCCACAACTCAAGCAAACAAAAACAGAAATATTGTTCCTGAAGTAAACGTGGAAGAAGAAGTAATTAGTTCGGAAGATGAGAACGTCGATAACGTTCTTGTCGACGTCCAACAAAACCAAAGACCGATGGGAGACCGTAGAACCGTAGAATCCCATTATAGGCCGGGTGATATCCCTGATCCATCACCCATTTTCTACCCAATTAACGAGAATGAACCTGAAATTAGGCCACATCTATTTAGCATCTTACCAGTTTTTCGCGAAGCACCAAGCGAAGAACCATATGAGCACTTAGCCGAAGTTACTGTCATATGTAAGGCCGATCACGTTAGGGGAATGACCGTAGACGCACTCAAACTTAGACTCTTTCCTTTCTCCTTGAAGGAAATAGCGAAAAACTGGTTTGTGTCACTTCCCACTGAAAGTATAACTTATTGGGATGAAATGAAAAAAGAAATTTTAACTGAATACTATCCAATTAGCAAGACTACAGAAAAACGTAAAGAAATAACTGGATTTAAACAGAAAATTGGGGAACAATTTCACGAAACCTTTAATAGATTAAATGAATTACTAAGAACATGCCCTCACCATGAAATTCTTAAATGGATGTTAATCAAAACCTTCTTCGATGGGGTTAGTCAAGAAAGTAGGAATATGATCACCGCCGCTTCCGACGGAACCTTTTTAGCCAAGGAAGATGACGAAGCCTGAGAATTATTGACCCAGTTAAGGAAAGGTTTAAAAGTCCAAGCGGGTTCGGATAGTAGTGTTGGTGTCCAAGTTATGGGCATAGACAACGCATGGAAAAAGGAAGTTAAATCCGACATCTCCGAACTAAGCAAAAAGATGGACCTGCTGATAAAGGGAATGGGAAAGGCTACAGTGGCACAGGTCTGCTGTGTCACTTGTGGAGACCCTTCCCATTAAACTGAGAACTGCCCACATACCTTCGCCCACGAAGAGTATGTGAATGAAGCTTTTGGCTTTCGATAACGAAGAGAACGGGAGAACCCATACTCGAAAACCTACAATCCGGGATGGAGAAAACACCCGAATTTTAGTTGGAGGGACAATCAAGACAATGATGCTCCCCCGAAGCCAAGATATGAGCAACCTCATCAATAAAACCGAGACTTCCAATATGGATCAACCTCAGCTACGAAGGATGATCGATATTATAAACGTCAAGACCCTAAAGAAGAGCCATGAGTCACGACCCGTGTCGGGAAACTCGAAAGAGTTTTCCGAATTTATGGAATTCATGAAACAACAAACCATGGTTCAAGCAAAAACCATGGAAATGCTTGGAAGGCAAATGGGACAAATTGCAGAGTCCTTAACTAAACGAGAAGAAGGAAAGCTTCCAAGTAACACCACAGTTAACCCATCGCACCACCATGACAAGGAAAAGAAATATGAAGTCAATGATGTGAATGAAGTTAACAAAGTCACTACCCTTAAGGGTGGGAAGGAAGTAGATAATTAGATAGAAATGCCTAAGGAAAGTGAGACAGACGATGAGGTAGAGATTGTTTATGAAGAAGAACCACCTAAATCGGAGTCAAAGGTAGAAACAAAGATTAAGAAAGTAACCTTTAAGGAAGTGGAACCCAAGAAACTAGTCGAGACTAAAGTTGGGGAAGACATTTCCAACACTGAAATTGCTCCTTACCCAACGGCCTTAGAAAATCTGGCATCATTTCCTTATGGTAAGAAAGGACCTAAAAATGAAGGTTTATGGGACATTTTTAATCAAGTTAAAATTAACATTCCCTTAATCAAAGCTATACAACAAGTTCCTTCTTATGCTAAATTTTTAAAAGACCTTTGTACTCAGAAACGTAAATTTAAAATATATCTTCCAAAGCAAATCAACCTCACTGAACAAGTCAGTGCAGTTATCACTAGCTCATTGCCGCCTAAACTAAAATACCTAGGATCACCCTTGATCCCGGTGACTATTGGCGATATTCAAATTAAAAAGGCACTTATAGACTTAGGGGCAAGTGTTAATATCTTACCAGGTAATTTATTTGACCAACATGATCTAGGCACCCTACAGACAACAGATGTCATCCTACAATTAGCAGATAGGTCCACTAAAGTACCACGAGGGATGTTATCTGTAGTTGTTAAGGTTGAATATTTCTATTATCCAGTAGATTTCTTAGTGTTGGATTCGGACGGTACTTATAAAGAAAGCCAACCAGCAATCATATTAGCACGTCCCTTCTTAGCCACAATCAATGCTCAGATCAATTGCAGGACAGGTGCCTTAGACATAGCATTCGTAAACCGCAAACTCCGACTCAATGTCTTTAATAATGTACCTAATGCACCATTGGGTTCAGAGTGCTACTTGATCGACTTAGTTGATGATTAATACAACAACAATTATCAACAATAACATGTAAAGATCCAGTGGAGCTGGTCCTATATTATAATGAGCATAAGTCAGATAATATGCCTGAAGGTAAGGAGTTCGAACTTGAACGTGCTCAATCAGTGGACTCTACTCAACCACCATGGACACATAAGATCGAGAAACTTCCTACTGATCTTCCACCATCAGCAAAACCATCTCTAGAGCAACCACCTAAGTTAGAGTTGAAACCACTTCCATCTCATCTCAAATATGCTTTTCTCGGCCCTGAGAGTACATTACCAGTAATCATTGCAACATATCTTACTGCTGCACAAGAAAGGTTTTATTAGAAGTTCTATCGAGATATAAGGAAGCAGTAGGCTGGACCATAGCAGACCTTAAGGGGATTAGCCCAACACTATGTATGCATAGGATTATAACTGATCCAACAGCTAAGCCGAGCAGAGATGCTCAGCGAAGGCTAAATCCCAGCCTTAGAGAGGTAGTGAAGAAGGAAGTACTAAAATGGCAAGATGCTGGAATTATTTATCCTATATCAGATAGCCAATGGGTTAGTCCCACACAGACGGTTCCAAAGAAATTTGGAATCACTGTTGTCGATACTCCTGAAGGAGAAAAGATTGCAACTCGCCCTGTAACGGGGTGGAGAGTATGTATCGACTACAGAAAGCTGAATGTCGCAACCTCTAAGGATCATTTCCCTTTGCCATTCATCGACCAAATAGTAGAGAAATTAGCGGGGAAAAAATTCTATTGCTTCTTAGATGGCTATTCGAGGCATAACCAAATCCCGATACACCCAGAAGACCAAGATAAGACGACCTTTACATGTCCGTATGGCACATTCGCCTATCGAAGAATGTCGTTTAGATTATGTAACGCTCCGGCCACATTCCAGCGATGTATGATGGCTATATTTTCAGACATCGTCGGAGGGTCTCTTGAAATCTTCATGGACGACTTTTCTATATTTGATAAGTCATTCGAAGGGTGTCTGTCTCATTTAGAAAAGGTTCTCAAGCGGTGTACTGAAACCAATTTGGTGTTAAGCTGGGAGAAGAGTCATTTCATGGTTAAAGAGGGAGTAGTCCTAGGACATATAGTGTCTGCAAGGGGAATGGAGGTTGATCGAGCTAAAATACAAATAATTTCATCGTTACCACCACCTACTAATATTAAGGGAATTCGTTCTTTCTTAGGACATGCAAGTTTCTATAGGAGGTTTATAAAAGACTTTAGTGCCATAACCAAACCTTTATGTAACCTTCTGCTTAAAGATGCACCATTTAACTTTGATAAGAGATGTATAGAGGCGTTTGATACATTAAAAGTTAAGCTCACGGAAGCACCAATTCTGCAATCACCTGATTGGTCTCAGCCCTTTGAGATCATTTGCGACGCAAGTGATCACACAGTAGGTGTCGTCCTTGGTCAAAGAGTGGACAAAAATCCCGTGGTAATATATTATGCAAGCAAAACATTCTCTGAAGCTCAGATGAATTATACAACAACTGAAAAAGAATTGCTTGCAGTAGTTTATGCGTTAGACAAGTTCAGATCTTATGTCTGGGGAGCTAAAGTAATTGTGTATTCTGATCACAGTGCCTTACGACATCTCTTGGCTAAGGACTCGTATGAATTTGTTAAGTCATGCTTACGATGGCAACAAATAGGAGGAATTTCAAAACGAGACCAAATGCCTATGACACCAATTCTTATAGTAGAAGTTTTCGATGTGTGGGGCATAGACTTCATGGGACCCTTCCCTAAGTCATACGGTTTTGAATATATCCTAGTGGCAGTTGATTACGTCTCTAAGTGGGTAGAAGCCGAAGCCAAAAGAACAAATGACCATAAAGTAGTATGCCAATTTGTTAAACGAAATATATTTTCTCGTCATGGAATCCCTAGAGCCATAATCAGTGACGGGGGTTCTCATTTCAAGAATATGTACTTTAGCAAACTACATAAGCATTACGGAGTAAACCATAAGATCGCAACCCCATATCACCCACAAACTAGTGGACAAGTAGAAGTATCCAATACGGAAGTTAAGCGCATATTAGAGAAAATAGTACGACCTGATAGGAAAGACTGGTAAACACGACTAGATGATGCACTTTGGGCGTATCGCACTGCTTTCAAAACCCCTATTGGCATGTCTCCCTATAAGTTAGTATATGGGAAACTATGTCATCTTCCGGTTGAGCTAGAACATCGAGCCTTATGGGCAATCAAAAATACAAATCTTAATTTCACAGCCGCCGGTATAAATCGAAAACACCAATTAAATGAATTAGAAGAAATACGTAAGGAAGCTTATGAAAGTGCTAAAATATATAAAGAAAAGACAAAAGCTTTCCACGATAGACTAATTAAACGAAATGTGTTTAATAAAGGTGACAAAATTTGGTTATTCAACGCACGCCTGTGGCTCTTCCCAGGTAAACTAAAAAGTAAGTGGTCAGGCGCTTACACAGTTACTAATGTATACCCTCACGGTGCAGTAGAAATAATAGATCAAAAAGGTGGTGAACCATCTAAAGTGAACGGACATCGATTAAAACTATTTGTACAATGGGCTGATAATGAAATTATATCATCTGAGACAATGGTCTTGGAAGATATCACTTAAATATTAAGAGCTCCAAAATGTCTGGCTGAAGACATTAAACTTAGCGCTTTCTGGAAGGCAATCCAGTGAACTTTGTGGGTGTGTTCCAAAGAAACCCTCACGAGACTATAACTCGTCCACTCGGGCTACCGAGGGGTTTAAAGGCTTGTTGCACGTGCTAAGTGCAATTGTTTTCACCACGAAAGTGTGTTTTTACTTTTAGATATTCGAATAGATTTTAATTATTTATATATTTCTTAGTGAATCACTCCCGTAAAACACTTAGCTACATGATGTTTCATCCTACAATGCTACACGTAGTATCCGATTAAGTTGAGGAAAAACTATACATCAGCGGGTGAAAATCCAAAGATGAAGAATGACGAAAACACGGCAAAATCGAGGAAGAAATTGGTGTTTCGTACTTAAATTCATTAGCCTTGGGGGGGGGGGGGGGGGGGGAAACCAAGCGCACCGGCACCCCTGCGCCCCGATGAAGTTCAACGGTTTTTAACCCCTTTTCACACCATTTCTCCCATTTTTCCTCTCAAAATCTCCGATAATTTTCATCACTTTTGTATACGAATCTTCAAAAATCAGGGGATCTCTTCCATTTTCATCATTCCTTTGTGATCTTCTCTGCTATGTAAGTTGTTTCTCCCTCCTTTCTCTTATTTTAAAGGCAAGAAGTACTACAATGTCATGAACTTGTTTCTGCCCTAATTCCAAGATATGCTTGAAGAAGATTGTTTAGATGCATACTATGTCCTTATATGAGAAGAATTTCTAGAATATTGGCGTTATGTGATCTTATTTTCCATCTCTAAATGTCAATATTTGAGGTTTCCTCACTGTGAATTGTTCATACACTCCACTTAGTCATGTTGCCATATTTTAGGTTCATTAAGAATTTGTATTACATTTTTTAGGCAAACACACACCATACAAATTCTATGATCTGCACTTTTAATTGATAAATTTTCCAAACAAAGAGTCATCAAGATCTTGCCATTATGTAACTTGTGCCATGCTACGTACTACTCATTTTCATGCATATGAGACAAATGTCAACACTATGGTAGGAGAGTGCTCATTCCGTTGTTGCTATTTGTGTACGTTACTCTCCATGGAATTTTTCAAACCATGACATTTCAATTATGATTATCTCATCGGTTTCATCGGAATCCATCGAGAATTGCATAATTATGTGCCAACTTGTGCATTTATTCGTTCTAAATCCATTCTTGCTATATATATAGATGGCACATCAGTTTTCAGGAAATTCTCGTCGCTGTGTGACTCGTACAACGCGCATGCGCGCCCATATGCCAATCCCGATTAATATAGAATACCCCTCGCCTCCACCGTCACCACCTGTTTCGAAACCAACTACCCACTTTTACATCGAGAAGACACTAAAAGAAACAGACTTTAAGAATTTTGTGATCATAGAAAGTTTCGACAGGATAGGATGGTCGGGAGCCCTAAGAATTGAGATGCCATATGTACACGAGTATGAGATTCACGAATGGATGCGATCTCTTATTCGGAGGGAGGGCGATTTAGAACATGATTTCGAGCTTAGGGGGCGAATTGATGGCAAAGAGGTAGTGGTTACGAGGTCGGATCTCTGCGACTATTTTGATTTTGATACGGAAATTCCCTTAGCTAGAGAATTCTGGCCAGAGCGTGATTTGTCAAGTGGTGTTTTGCGTCATTCCGAGGGGTGGGCACGGAAACTCACTGAAGTCTTCAACCTCGCCATCGAATAAGCAAGAGTATACTCCAAATATTATCGAGGTGACTTACGACCATGGGCGAAAGTGTTATGGAAAATCATCGTCTTTAACATCTTACCTCGATCATCGAATACCACTGCGGTTCGTACAAGAGAGGTTATGCTTATTCATGCTCTCATCACTGGAAAGCCTGCTATCTCCCTCACATACATTATGATGCAAACTATATGGGAAGCTACCTTATCCAAGACACCGATGGAAATTCCGTATGGCCGCATGTTGAGTGAATTGTTTATCAATATAGGGATTATTTCTGAGGGATCAAGCCCACGCCTGTTGGGTCAGAATGATGTGTGGTTTACGAGGCACACCATGGCCGGGTTGACATTTGAACAAGTTTCTGATACATTTCTGATTCGTGACCGGCACATGGTACGGTTTCTATCATTCCAGCGGCTCGATCATTTTATGTTTATGAGAAGGATCTTGGGAAGGGAAAAGCCAGACTCGTGGAGGATCGTAATGATGAAGGAGGACCTTCAAATTCCCAACCTTCGGATAATGTAGTCATGGAGGCATGTCTAAAGGCAATTAAGGATGCCTGGAGGGACTTTTAGCAGCAAACAAAGCGATACTGTTGGAGATCGAGAAACTCAAGCAGGACTTCAATGTGCATGGAATTTCGGTGGGAGCTCACTCCCGCTGTCTCTCTAGCCTCCACTCTCGGGTGGACGAGCTCGAGCGGGCAGTCGGCCGCCAAAGTTCTCACACTACATCCGCTCGTACCTCGCATATGGCCAGCCAAGACGAGTATTAAGTGTCGTCACCTATGGTTCAAGCTAACAAACAATTTCATGCTACCAAAACATTTACTTTTCATTTGCGTAATTGGCCTTGGGCCATAAACGATTGGGATTCCGGTGTTAATGTAGGCACCGGTGGTTGTAGAACACTTAAACATTTTCATGCCTTTCCTTAATCTCGTAGGACTTTAATTGCGATAAATCCGTTCTCCATATATTGCTCCGTTAATCGACCTATTTTCATCTTTATTAATGTCAGGGACGACACTTTCTTTAAGTTGGGGAAGGGGAAAAACACAAATATGTGTTATTACGTCACGAAAAATGTGTGCAAATTATAAGTTTTTATTGAAAAATGTAAATTACTGAGCCAAGCATGAACCCAATTGACTGAAAAAAACAAATTTTTTTTTGAGCCGAACAGGCCCCCCAAGCGCAGCCGCCGGCGCAGGCCTGCGCCCAGGGGTGCGCCTACCCGGTTTTGCCCCATTTTAAATAGAAATTTTTTTTGTAAACCCTACAAGAGTACCCATTGCGGCTCCCTTACGGCTTCTTTATCCTTTTAACCTATTTTCACACAAAAAACACACTTTTGCCTACAAAAATCTTTAGAAATTAAGATAGAGCTTCACATTAAGCAAGATTTGGCAAGAACATGAGTTTTCAACTCAAGTTGGGGAAGAAGGAATCAAGCTAGGATCTCTTTTACTCTTAAAGTTAGATCAAAGTTCTCCTCCATTCTTATCAAAAAGAAGGTAGGAGTTTTACACCATTTTTATGAAAAACTAGCTTTAATGGAGTTCTTGAGATTAATTTTGACTTTTAGATTGACTTTTTGTATGACCAATTAAACAAGATATAAATATTGATTATATGTTTCAAAGTAGATACAAGTTGAAATCATGGTCAAAAATAAAGGAGAAGTCATACTAATCAAGTCACGAAAATTTCGTTGTTATTTTGTGCAAATTGCTTAATTAATCAATGTGATAGTATGCTTAACTTAAATAGCCTAAGTTATACATATATGTGTTACATATGATATGATCATTGCATAAGATACAATTTATGATTCCTTGTTGAGAAACTAGATCAATTTGAGAATGTTATAATTATATATATATACTTAAGTCATCGTAACTGTAGATGTCTCGACGAACAAGGCAGCGTGTTGGAGAAGGTGCCAGTTCCTCTACCCGACCGAGGGTAGAATTGAACCCAGACTTTTATTTATCACAACACCTGGCCAACATCCGACAACAATTATTTATGACGAAGAAATTCTCGGGGAAGGTCCTAGTAGAGAAAAGAGTGAAAAAGGATGAGTTTGAAAATTATGGGGTAGTGAGGTGCTTCGACCGATTAGGATGGGAAGCCGTTTTAGATTAGGGCGGAGAGCATATCTATCATGAAGAATTTGTGCAGTGGATGTCCACATTAAGAAGAGGGGAGGGTCGATTCAGGGGCGATTTCACGCTGAGAGGGCGCGTTAATGGACACGAGTTCCCAATGACTGCACGAGCTTTGAGGGACACTTTTGGAGTAAATATTGGAGTCGGAGCAGATGAGGCACGAGTTTTTAATTATGAATACAAGACGGATGCACAGTTAGCATTTACGGACAGGACGTGGGAAGGAGAATGGACTACACAATTGGCGGAGATTTTAAGAATCGACTATAATGCCACAACAGGGTATACAGCATATGCAAGGCGCGATCTCAGCCCAATGGCGAAAGTGTTGCATAAAATCGTCACTATTAATATGCTTCCAAGAGATAGCGACTTGACGAACATCCAACACAAAGAGGTGACCATTCTGTATGCATTGATGACGGGAGAGCTGAGTCTCTTATTTGCATAGATTGTGATGAACGACCTTTGGTCAATGTATGACACGAGGGAGAGGAATATTATTCCTCATGGATGGGTTATATCAGAGTTTTTAAGGGCTCAAGCTGCTATTTCTCCCATCTCTGTTCCACGAGCAGTTTCCGGCGCCGTCATCACAGCAGCCATGATCCAAAGCATCACCGTACGCCAAACATACCATGGGTTTGAGATTTTCGACTCAGATACGCGGAAGACGCACAGAGAGCCATACGGTATAGAAGAAGCGGAGGCCTATCACCAGCACCAGGCAGAACGGTTACATGCAGCCGGGGGAGCCAACGATATGTCCCAAGTGATCGCGCGGTTAGATGCAATGAACTTGCGTTTGGGCAGCTTTCAAGAAGATGTAGTTGGGCGGATGGACGAGTTCCAACACGAGTTGGAGACCCAAACAAACCGCATTGATGAGATTTACACGGGCGTGCGAGTGACGACATTTCAGAATGCCTTTTACAATCAGCAGCACTGGGCATACACGGATGCGGCGAGAGACCATATGAACTACAACGCCGGATTGCCACACCAACAATACGGGAACTACCATTAGCAGAACTTTGAGAGACTGAACATTGAGGAGCGAACGCCTCAATACTTCCCAGCTTATGGTCGGATCCCAACCACGACACAAGGGGACAGTGTGGTTGATCCCGCGAACACATACCCGCCGACACCACTCATGCATGAAGACCGGAATCCTTTAGGTGACTTCTTTGCCGGCATATTTGGACCACCACCACCACCACAGTAGCCAGGTTCTCCCGTTCCTTTTCTTTAGCAGGATGATTTATTGTTTTCACGTGCATTTCTATTATTAAATAAGTGTGTTTCTTTTTAAGTAAGATTGTGTGAGAATTAAGCTGTTAGAATAATTCAATCGATTTTCCCCTATAATTCCTTATTGTTGAGCTTGCGAATTAAATATGATGATGTTAGTTAGGTCGGTTTCAAGTAAAAAGATGTAATTAAATGAGTTTAGATATATCACAAAGAGTCATAAACACTCAAAATCAAAGAAGCGAACTAAATTTAAAGTAGGATATATTGTGTTGTAACGAGTGATAAATAACAAAAATTTCCCAATAGCCGCTAATAATTCATGCAATAAGGGGGAGGAAATGAACACGAATATAAGCCTCAATTTAAGTGTGGCCTAGTTGATTCAGGAAATTAAGTCTGAAGGGTACCATCATGCCTAGCCCCCTAAGGTCAACTGGTCTGGGAGTGGTTGACCCAAATCCTGCTACACGAATCATCTAGAAAGCCATGTTGAACTTGAATGAAAAACATAGATATTGCACAAAAAAGACTAAAATGAAAAAGAAAAGAAAAAATCAGTAGTTATAATCATACGTCGAGGAAGAAGTTGGTCCAGTGACCCATGTGAATTCAATTCTGTAACCTTGAGCTAAAAGGATGATAGCGGTGAGGAATTTTTGAAACAATTATCCTAGAAGCTTCACATTATATCTGAAAATAATCAAGTTCGTGTCTTTGAATTTACTTGTGTTTATGAAGGCTAGTGTTCGTTTAAATAAGTTGATTATATTTTTCACGCTTGATAAACCCGATGTTTAAAAGTCTGATTTTCGTTGCTTGCTCGGGACAATCAAGGGTTAAGTTGGGGAAGTTTGATCAGGTTATAAATTATCATGTTTATTAAGTGTCAAAGAGTTGTTTTAAGTAAGAAAATGTCGTAGAATGTGCTACTATTGAATATATTCTGTGCTTGTGCAGGTAAATAAAATCCAGTCTAAGTTGGCGAAAAAAAAAGGAATCAGAACAATTTTTCAGAGCCAGGCGCAGAGGGGGGCGCAGCCCTGCGCCCAGAACGAGTGCTCAACAGAAAGAATTAATTTGCCAAAACACGGATTTTACAGTCAGGCGCAGTGGGGGGGGGGGGGGGGCAGGCCTGCGCCTACGGCTGCTCCCATCCCATTAAATTATTTTCTCAGCCCTTTTGAGGGTTTCCAGCACTTTCCTATAAATACAAAAGGCAGAGATGAAGAAAAATATCGTTTTTTGGGAGAGAAAAACTTAGAAAGAGGCCCCGATTGAGCGAATACGAGTACGAAGAGCACACGAGTCAAGCTACGACATTGCTATGAAGATGGATACACAACTCTGGAGTATTCCACCAATCATGTCCGGCTAATCTCACAATAATCATTCTCGGAGGAAGCACAACGCTAAGTGTTTTATTCTTATGAATGATTTCTTATGTTTGCATGGTTTTATTATTTATGTTTTGATTGTGAACGAATGATTGTTATTTGTTTGGTTGCGTTACGCAAGATAGTTCATTGATATTTTATTATTCGTGCCGAGTTACATGTTTAATTAATACGAGTAATCAACGTGTCACGCGCTATACCCAAGATCACGTAACGATTCTAATAATAATTATAAAAAGGTTATGTCTATGTAATCTTCACATCCTCTTATAACTTAAATACGAAGCTAAGTGTGGAACCCGGGAATGGTTATCTTCGTTACTATATTTAATCAAACAACTCAGTTAAGTTTTCTTTTTACAAATCACGCAAGTAGTTAATTTTATAAATCAATTAATCATCTTTTTCAACCAATCACTCTTTCCAAACTATTTAAATTACAATGCTAGTCGCTCGAATACGTGCATTTAACCTCTCGCTCTCTGTGGATACGATCCCTACTTACCCTAGCTTCTAAGGTATTTAGTTGTTATTTTTGACAGGGTAACGACACTCGCATCAATTGCCTTGTATGGAAAATTAAGAGAGTGAGCAGGTTGGAAATTGTTTGTACAACAGAACAGGTTTGAGATTAAAACTTATTTTGTCAAGCCTATTATATGTCCAAGCTGTCCAAGTTTTCAGAAACTGGCTAAGTACAGGACAAGTAACACCTGTCTTGTCCAAGCTGTTTTGTGACATTTCGACAGACTTGAACAAGTGATCTTTAGAACATCAATGACACTTAGTCATTTTTATTTAACATGCCCAACTTGCTTACAAGGTAATTAAACCTGTTTTCATCAAAAGGCTTGGTGAAAATGTTTGCAAGTTGTTCTTCTGTGGAAATAAAACTTACCTCCACATTACCTTTCAGGATTTGATCTCTGATGAAGTGATGTCCGACTTCTACATGCTTTGTTTTGGAATGAAAAACTGGATTGTTGGAGATAGCTATGGCAATTGTATTATCACACAGAATAGGAGTTATCCTATATACAATTCTATAATCCTCAAGCTGATGTTGGATCCATAAGATCTGCCCACAGCAGCTTCCAGCAACAATGTACTCAGCTTCAGCAGTTGAAGTCAAAACTGAATCTGCTTCTTGCTACACCAAATGACCAACTTACCACCAAGGAGTTGACATCCGCCTGTTGTGCTTTTCCTGTCTAGCCTGCAGCCTGCAAATCAGAATCTGAATATCCAATTAGTTCAAGGCTGGAGTCATTAGGATACCAAAGACCCAAACCTTGTGTACCCCTTAGTAAAAGATTCTTTTTACAGCAGGTAGATGTGATTCCTTAGGATCAGCTTGAAACCTAACACATAAATAGGTAGCAAACATAATATCTGGTTTACTAGCAATTAAGTATAGCAAGCTCCCAATCATGCCTCTGTAAGCTGTTACTGAACAGCTTTGCCACAGGCATCAGCATCCAATTTTACATTGGTTGCCATTGGGGTTTTGATGGGAGAACTTTGATCAAATTTAAACTTTTTCAGAACATTTAAAGTGTACTTTCTTTGATTAATAAAAATTCAATTTGAGGTTTGTTTAATCTGTAATCCTAGAAAGAAAGTAAGTTCACCCATCATGCTCATTTCATATTTGGATTTCATGAGCAGTGAAAAGTTCTTGCATAACTGTTCATTAGTAGAACCAAATATTATGTCATCCACATAAATTTGAACAAGCATAATATCAGTTTTCATCTTCTTTATGAACAAAGTGGTATCCACTTTACCTCTGGAATAACCATTGCTCATAAGGAAATCAGTGAGAGTGTCATACCAGGCTCAAGGGGCTTGTTTTAGACCATAGAGAGCTTTGTCCAACTTATCGACAAAACCTGGATGTAGTTCACTTTCAAAACCTGGAGGCTTCTTGACATATACCTCTTCTTGCAGCTTACCATTAAAAAATGCACTCTTAACATCCATTTGAAATACCTTCATGCTCTTGTGGGCAGCATAGGCTAGAAACAAATGAATTGCTTCTAACCTGGACACTGGAGCAAATTTTTCATCATAGTGGATCCCTTCTTCTTGTTTATAGCCTTGAATAACTAGTCTTGCCTTATTTCTAATAACATGACCTTGCTCATCCATCTTGTTTCTGAAAACCCACTTGGTGCCAATTATAGTTTTACCTTAGGAACAGGGACCAACTTTTATACTTTGTTTCTCTCAAACTGATTGAGCTCTTCTTGCATGGCAGTGATCCAATTGGCATCTTTAAGGGCATAATCTACTTTCTTTGGCTCCATCAGAGACACAAAGCTAGAAAACATACAAAAGTTTCCTAAGCTGTCCCATCTTGTTTGTACCCCTTTGTTGATGTCACCAATTATTTGATCATTGGGGTGACACCTGATCCACTTAGGATCATGTTTCAATGAAGATTCTCCTATATCATTTTCATCTTCATCAGGTCATGCAGAACAGCTTTCAAGGTTTTTAGACACACTGATATCTTGAGCCTGTTCACCTGTTGAACATGAATCTCTATTGCTGAACACATCAGTAGAGGATTCAGGGAAATCAACATTGATTGGTTCTGGACATGGTGCATAACTATGTCAGTACACTTGTTCACACAAGGTGTATCAACATAATCATCGTCATGTCCATTGTGGTTAACAGGTTCCACTCTAGGTGAAGTGAAAGCTTCTGAGTCCTTTTCCTCAACATTTGAATGCATAAGATCATCGAAGCTGAACTCTCCTGAAACTTATTCAGGAGCAGCGTTGGTAGAGGCATTCCTGGACTCCTCAAATGTGACATTGATATATTCGTCTATCACCTTTCTTTAGTAGTTGTATACTCTGTAGGCTTTAGAAACAACAGAATATCCAACAAACACACCTTCATCAGCTTTGGGTTCAAATTTTGCCAGCTGATCCCTTTGATTCAGAATGAAGCAGGGGCATCCAAACACATGGAAATAGCTTATATTTAGCCTTCTCCCTTTGATTAACTCATAAGTAATCTTGTTGAATCTTTTCACCACTAAGGATCTGTTTTAAGTGTAGCAGACAGTGTTGACAGCTTCAGCCCAAAATAATGAAGGCAAACCTGATGCACACAACATGGTTCTAGCAGCTTCAATGAGAGTTCTATTCCTCCTTCCAAGAACTCCATTTTGTTGTGGAGTTCTTACAGCTGAAAAGTTTTGTGAGATCCCTCTTTCTTCATAGAATTCCTGAAGAGTACTGTTTCGGAATTCAGTACCATGATCACTTCTAAGCTGCTTAACTTGATCAGAGTTTAAAACTTCCATCTTTATGATAAACCCAATAATCTCTCTGGCAGCCTCTCCTTTGGTCTTTAGGAAGATCACCGATGTAAACCTGCAGAACTCATCAACTATTACTAGAGTGTATCTTTTACCTCCTAGACTTGGGACACTGACAGGTCCAAACAAGTCCATGTGGATTAAGAAGAGAGGAGTATCAATAGAAAAATTATGCTTGGATTTATAAGATGTTTTTCTCTACTTGCCTTTCTCACAAGCTGTGCAGAGTTTATCCTTAACAAAGCTTATAGAAGGCAAACCTTTTACCAACTCTTTCTTACAGAGTTTGTTGATATTATTGAAGTTCAGGTGTGACAGCCTTTTGTGCCATAACCAGTTTAGGTCTGCATTGCTTCTTGAGATAAAGCAGGTTTCAGTTGTGGGATCAGCAGATTTCATAGCCACAACATATACACCTTTCTTCCTTTGTGTACACAACACAACCTTGCCTTGGGATCTAGTATGTACTACAGGTGCTCAACAAAGTTAACCTTGTACCTAGCAACACACAGTTGACTAATGCTAACAAGATTATGTTTTAGCCCAGACACATAGGCTACTCTTTTGAATATTGCAGCATCAGCTTGAAGGGTTCCATATCCTTCTGTGGATACCTGAACATTATCACCAAAGGTGACTTTTGGCTCTTTTTCAGGCCTGACATCACTAAGCAAATCCTTGCAACCAGTCATGTGGCTTGAGCAGCCGTTGTCCAAGTACCAAACCTGGCTTGGTTGTTTAACCTGCAGAGTGTCATAGGAAAATATTAGTTTTTAGGGGAACTCATCATAAGGATGAGTTCTCCTTCTTCATCAACATTTGTTGATGGACCACTTAGATCTACACTAATATTTCCAATTTTGATTGTATCAGCTTGGATACTCTCCTCAATGACCATGTTACTTCCAACACTGTTGGTTTTTGCAATGTTGGAACTAGCAGTGTCAGCAAGCCTTATGTCCTCAGTTTCAGGACAGTCTTTAGCCATATGAGTCTTCTTCCCACATTTATAGAATTTTCTCTTTTTAGACTTTTTGGAAGAAGTACTCCCAGAAACACATTATGGGATATCCTTGTTGGCCTTGTCAACAAGTTTAGCAAACTTATTATTATTTTTTGAAGGACCAACAGTTTGAGTGGAAGGCACAATAGCAACAGCTTTACCTGTGTCCTTTTTCCTCTTTTAGGAGGGCAGAGATCAAATATAGGAAGCTTAACTGGCTTTTGTACTTCCACAAGTTTGGGAAACTTATTCCCAACTTTCTCAGGTTAAGCAATGGCTTTGCCTTTGCCCTTATGGAGATGTGATGAATTTTGTCTATCAACATAAACACTGCTTCTGGTTTTGAAAGACTTACCTTCGTTTATAACCAGTTTTCCACTATGATTTAAAAACTTATTTGAAATCATAGCAGATTTACTTTCAACATGAGACTTACCCCTGTTAAGAGCAGGCTGCTTTCCTTTTGAAAACTTTTTCTCAAAATGTTCAGCATCAAAAGGGTTAATAGGTTTCTTCCCATCAGCTTTAGATCCAGAACCTGTCTTGTTGACAGGTTTAGTGTACAAAGCTGCAGTTTGAACTTGTTTTCCCTTCTTTTGTTTGTGTGAACCAGCTATGCACTTAGCAGGCTGATTTGATGGGGAACACATTCCATCATCAGTCTTTTAAAACTTTTTCACACAAAATGTCAGTGTTTTGAGGCTTGACAAACCTGTTTGTTGAGACCAGCTTTCCATTTACTCTTTGAATAAAAGTACTTGGAATCTCACCAAGAGTGGATAAGTATTTTTCCAGAATATTTATCTCAACAATTGAAACTGCTGTATCAAGATCCCCTCCAAGATAGGCTTGGATTTGAGCAGGGATTAGTTGACTGATACAATGATTGACTTTATGTGCAGATTGGCACCAAGAGTCAACAATCTTTTGAAGCTTGGCATGCTTCGAGTCTTACTTTCTCTTTTCTTCTAATAAAATGGTGTTGATGTGTTTTACTTCATTAAGTTCAGTTTCCAACTTATGGAAGCTGTCCAGTTCATTAGTATTTCTTTTCAGGTCTGTTTTTAACTTAGAGATCTCAGACATCCAAGCATCATGCTTCTTAATAGCAGCTTTTAAATCAACAAGTAAATATTCAAACATTTTAACTTTTTCTTCAGAACTATAATCCATAAAATTTTGTACCTTATACATCATAGTTGGATTCCAAATCTCTAAGCTGCTGAGAGCTTCAGCTTCAGCCAAGTCTTGTTTGAAGTTGCTTGTTGAGGGGACATCAGTGTCGGCCATCAGACAATTATTGTCATCTTCATCAGATGATGAGTCACAAGTCTCGGCCATTAGTCCCTTTCGCTTGTTGGAAGCCACTGAGTCTTCCAACTTTCTCAGCTTGGCCATGGACATTAGGTACTTAACTCTGTAGCCATTGTCTTTATTCGTCTTGTATGGTTTGGATGAGGAGCCAACAGCTTTAGACACACAGTCAGCAGCTATATGGCCTTTTTTGCCACATTTAAAGCACTCAGCCTTAGTATTGTCAAATGCTTTCTTTTTTATGGCACCTAACTTCTTTTGCAGCATCTTTCCACCAAACCTCTTATTATTGAATTTTCTGACAAGCATAGCAATCATTTGCTCATCATCAAATTCAGTAAGATCTTCACAGTCTTCTTCGTCATACAATATTTCCATTTCATCATCAGTCTGTTAATCAGCTTGTGTGAACACATCACACACCTGACCAGCAGGTTGTCTCACGCTGGCCACTAAGGTAGCACCTCTTTTGGACGTTTCTAAGGCATTTCTTTTCTGTTGCCATGGTTGTTCATCATTAAGTGAGGATCCATACAGATTTACAAGATCCATACCTCCGATGGTGCCTGAGTTCTGAGGAAAGTAGAAAAATAATTCCATTCCTCTGGCAGAATGCCCAAAAATTTGTTTACCAGAGTTAACTATCTTTGGTGATCCCAACAACTTTGATATCATTGATTAGAGCAGTGAATCTGGTATAGGTTTCAGTGAGAGACTCCTTTGGCTTTGCAAAGAATAGTTCATACTGTCTGACAAGATTGTTGATCATGTTATCCAGTGTGATAGTGGGACCATCATAATCGGTACACAAAGTATCCCACATCTCCTTTGCAGTCTTCATTTTCTCAACCTGTTTGAACACATCATCAGGAAGAGAAATAACTAGGTTGTTCCTAGCCTTTGAATCAAGAGCAACCAGCCTTTTGTCTTCAATAGACCATTGAGCTTTAGCCTTTGCAAAGGTCCTAATTTCAGAAATAGCTCCTTCAGCAGCAGGAGTGATAGTAGTAACGTAGATTGGCACATAGGGTCCTTCCATTACTATCTCTGGTAGTTGTATGTCCAGATTCTCTAAATAGAGCATCACTCTGCACTTGCAGCCAAAGAAGTTCTGATGATTGAAATTGGGAGGTTTTTCCATAGAGCCATTGTCATAGTAAGAGGAAGAGCTGGCAGTATTGTTCTCCATGGTGGGAAATAGGAATATGCTAGAGATCTAGAGTTAACACACGCTCTAAACTGTTTTGATACCAGTTGTAGGTCCCAAAAGGTTTCCCTAGAGGGGGGGGTGAATACAGCTATTTAAAAAATTCAACACACTTTCTCAATATTTGTATGTATTATCAACAAGTGTTAACTACAAACAAGCCTGAACTGTGGAATGGTTCAAGCTGAGATGACAGAAACAATAGAGACTACTAATCTAAAACTCACTCAGACTAGTTACAATGAATACACTCACAAAGATGAACTCACTATTTACAAGACAGACAGACAGACAGCTTGAACAAGAACAATTTGGACACACTTTACTATTTTATTCAAGTAGACTTTGCATGCATGAAAACACGCTTCTTTGCACGTTTGGAATATCACACTCTTAGTTATCTCACATTCCTTAGAATCTTCCTTTTATACTCTCACTGAGAATCCCAGTGAAGCTTCCTCATTGGATGTAGAGATAGTGGAATATCTTTCCAAAAAGACAAGAATACTTTTCTGCATGTTCTGAAAAAGCAACATTTGTCTTTATATTGTAGAATCTTTATCTTTTCCTTTTTGTCTCTGTTGCAGAAGGCGTTAACCAAAAGAGGAATGTAAACTTAAAAACCTTTCATCTTCTGGAATGGCCATTTCGATATAAGAAATGGTCTGTCACCCATTTCAAATATCCACTTTGTCTTCAGGTAACAGAGCAGTGTGGGCAGTCTTAGCAGCTTCTGTTTTTCCACTTTGTCTTTGAATTTGTAAACTGATCTTTTGGTCCAAGACAATACATGAAAACATGGAAACATATTTTATAAAGTGTTTAGCCTGTTCACAAAGAACAGAACACTTAGAATTTGTCCAAACTGCTCAACAGGTTAGAGCAGTGTAGACAACTTATGTCCAGCCTGTTCAACAGAGTAGAAATACTTGGACAATCTGCCTTAGTTGCAACAAATGCAACAGGGTAAACAACTTTGACTAATATTGCAAATCACTTATCAGGTTTCAATAAGGCATTAACACGCCTTAATTTATACCTTCAAGTGCATCAAACAGGTATGATTAATAATCTCCCCCTAAGATGTATAACATGTTTGACTGAGGCCTTTTTGTGTCTAACAGGTTTTATCGGGCATAGAACCGATAATTTGAAAAGCTCATAACATGCAAATTAAGAAATGATTTAAAAACTCACAATGTTAAAACCAAAAAGATTATTTGTTGGAACAATATTTTAGGAAGGTGAAACTACTGAATTTTTATGAAATTATCATGATCATCACTTCTCTTATGATATTTTCGTGTTTTTTTTGTTTATATCTAGTTATAATCGATAGAATTGTATATGTTTTTTAATTTTTGGTTCTAATCGGTTCCGTACCAGAAATACCTGTACCATAACCGAATCGGAATTGGAACCGCATTACAATTATTGGTTCGGTTATCGGTTATTACATTCTTTAATATTCGGTTTCGGTTATATCGGTTCCGGGTCGGTTTGGTCCGGTTTCAGATGCGTTTACATCCCTGTCTAGAAGATCAAGCAGAACCGGAACCGGTGGTACCTTGACTCGAAACCATCGACCATAATACTTCATCCATCCCCACACTCACCACTGCGATTCCATCACGTTCACTCATTCCACACGAGACGAAATGGACCCTGAGTCACCCAACCGAACAAATTATTGGTGATATCTCTACCGGGGTCCAAAATCGAAGGACATCTGCTAATGAATGTCGATTTGAATCATTCCTTAGCATGATAGAGCCTGCTCGTGTGGATGAAGCCTTGAAAAACCTAGACTTGATTGTAGCAATGCAAGAAGAGCTCAACCAGTTCGAACAGCTCAGAGTATGCTGGTTAGTTCCCAAACCAAAGGACCTAACCATAATCGGAGCAAAGTGGATCTTTAAGAATAAACGAGACGAAAACGGAATCATGGTGAGAAACAAAGCAAGACTAGTTGCCAAAGGCTACCGACAGCAAGAAGGCATAGATTATGACGAGACTCTCGCTCCAGTTGCACGGATTGAAGCAATCAGAATCTTCTTGGCGTACTAAATGGACGTCAAGACAGCCTTCCTGAACGGTGAACTCAAGAAAGAGGTGTACCTTGAACAACCACAAGGATTTATTGATGCACATAAACCAGACCATGTTTATGTGCTAGATAAATCCCTCTCGAGCATGGTATAATAGTCTTTCGAATTTTTCTATCTCAGCTGGTTTCAGCAAAGGTGTGGTGGACACAACACTGTTCATAAAAAGGGAAGGCCATCACATAATGTTAGTCCAAATATATGTTGATGACATTATATTTGGATCTATTGACCGTAAATTTTGTAAAGATCTCTCATCCCTAATGGAGTCCAGGTTTGAGATGAGTATGATGGGGGAAATGAATTTTTTCCTCGGATTACAAGTCAAAAAACTTGAAGATGAGATATTTGTGAACCAGTCAAAATATACTCTTGACATTCTCAAGAAGTATAAGTTAGACTCTTGCACAGGTATCGCAACTCCCATGGCTTCAAACTGTAAGTTAGACACTGATCCTGCTGGGAAAAAGTGTTGACAATACAACTTACGGAGGGATGATTAGTTCTTTACTCTATCTTATGGCTAGTAGACCAGATATAATTTCTCAACATGTCTTTTTGCTCGTTTACAGGACGACCCAAAAGAATCACACCTATCTACGGTAAAACACATTTTTCGTTCTCTTAAGGGTACACCCGATGTTGGTCTATGGTATCCAAAGGGAACCAATTTCGATCTTACCGCCTTTTCGAATGCTAATTTTGCAGGTTGTAGAGTTGATAGAAAAAACATTTCAGGCATAATACAGTTTTTGGGTGACAGACCGGTGAGTTGGTCTTCCAAAAAGCAGAACTGTGTCTCCACATCTACAGCCAAGACTAAGTATGTAGCAGCTGCAAGCTGTTGCTCTCAAGTGCTGTGGATGAGAACACAGTTACGTGATTATGGATTTTCTCTCACCAACATCCCAATATACTGGGTTCTAGAAGCGCAATTTCCATCTCTTGCAATTCCGTGCAACACTCACGAACAAAACACATAGATATCAGGTATCATTTTATTAAAGATCACGTTGAAAAAGGAATGATTGAACTTTATTTTGTAGGCACAAAATTTCAACTTTCTGATATTTTTACTAAGGGTTTAGACGAATCTTGTTTCCAGTTCTGAGTATCTCAAATCGGCATGTTGAATTCACCTACTAGTTAAATTCCAGATATTGTCTAAATAATTCTATTTCAAACAAGTCATTGTTTAAAATTTCTTTATTTAGAAAATGTCTGTTGTTTAAATTTAAAGGCTGTGTCACAAAATTCTGTTGAGTATTTATTTATCTATGTAATTTTTAATGATTAATGATCCTGAAAGTTGCTATGTCAATTGTTCAAACCAGAGTGGGAAGCTAATTCAATCCAAGTTTGTCTATATCTCAAATGTTAAAAAGGTTCCAGGTTTGATTCATAGAATAATTGTTTAATTGAGGGGGAGTAAAATCACGATGTATAGTATACATTATTTTAGATTACATTATTTTCTCGTATCTTATTCTTAAGTAAAATTTCGTTTTCTTAGGTAATCTCTCTGAAAAACACAAAAAGATTTTTAGTTTTATTTCGTATTTTCATTTAACATATATTGAGAAAAACTCAAAAATATTTTTATTTTACTCTTTCGTTGATTAGTTTAATTCTTAATTAGTTGTTTAATTAAAAAGATGTTGAGTTCAGTTACTTTGTATTATTTGTTGAGCTTTAGTTAATTTTAATTGTGTCTTAGGATAGTTTAAATGAAAAACTCAAAAATATTTTTATTTTTATTTTTTTTTTTAATTTTTTTAAGATCTTTTGTTTAATTTTTGCTTAGTTAATTTTACTTGGTCGTCTAATTGAAAAATCAAAAAGATTTTTATTTTATAATTTTCTAAACAGAAAAACTCAAAAAACTTTTTAGTTGGACCAAGTTTTATTTTAATTTATTTCGCTTAGGTTACTTAGCCATTTTGTTTGTTGTTTAATTAGGCCCACCTTCTACATAATAAGCATGCGTATCCTAGCCGACCCGATCCGACCCGCCTATTTAATAGGCGGGATTTGATTACTTCTTCTCCAAAATATCTGATGCCATCTTCTCCGCCATTAACTCCTATTACCCAAACATTGAAGCTCGATTCTCAGTCATTTTCATCGGTTTTTCTTGTATTTTCCTGCTAATCTACTACCAGGTAACATTTATCTTGCTTTAGTTTACATTCTAACTCCATATTATGGTTTTTAGAGATACAAGTTTTTTTAGGGTTTTTAACATCGAGTTTTTGCTTTTTTAGGATAATAAATTAGTTTTGTATGTGTTAGCGTAGTTAAATAAAATGTTCCTTATCTCTTTTAGGTTTTAGATATGCATTTTCATGCATTTCTTTGACATTTTGGTATTGTACACGTTTTAATGTGCATGAACACATTAACACCAAATTTATCTAAGTATAAAACTCGGATCCATCCGAAATTCGGGTGATTTACACTTAGAACAAATTTTCAGCTTCACTGTTTCATCCTTCATGGGCCCCATCCGAAATTCGGTTCATAGGATATTATACTTAGAAAATTAATGAATGTTGTCCGTGGTTCACCCGAAATTCAAATGCTTCCATATGATGACATTTATATCTTTTATTAAACTAAGTGTATGTATCGGACCACCCGAAATTCGGGTCCATACGAATTTCAGGCCCACTATGAATTTCATTTTTCTAGACTAAGTGTACACTGTATTTTCCATCAACCGAAATTCGGATCCACCCGAATTTCGGTTCCCCCCACCCTATTATTTCAAACTTAGTTTTTCCTATAAATTTATTTCATGCATCACCTCATCCGAAACTCTAACCAACCAGAAATTCAGATCATACCACCCGAATTTCAAACCCACCCGAAATTCGGTCCACATGCATCTGAAATTCGGTTCAATTGAATTTCAGCACTTAGCAGTTTTTATCAATTTTGCATTACCTTTATATCAAAAACAAAATAAAAATTCCACGTTCTTGCACCATTGGTTCTAGTTAAAATAAGTGTTTGAGTGAACACGTCTATTCTAACATTGGTCTCTCAACGATCGACTTTGGATTTTATTCAATAGAAGTTACATTCTACTGAAAAAAATCTTAATGCTTAAAACAAAATAGACGGGTTCAAATTCACACTTATTTCAGACTTAATATAAATGAATCATATCCATACAAGTCTGATAAACTAACTGTGTTGTATTTTTACAGGACGTAAGGATCATCAAATCACCCTCACCAATCTCCATCGTTCCATTCCAAACAACAACGCCCAATTACAAGAAGAAACTCTTCTATCCTCCGACAAATTCATCGAGTTTGCCCCACACAACTGGCAACTTGACCTATTCATTCTCCGCAATGAAGCTGAGGATATCACTTTTGATATCCTCAAGGGCCATCCCATATTCTACGGCCATAACCACCGCCATCTCTGTTCCCATCATCTACCTTCAACAATTCTGGCACCATCTAACCTTTGTTAATGAGGCAGTACCTCATTTCACAACCAAAATAGACTCTTTTCCCATCAAACTCACACTTCCAGCCATCTGCCATATTCTTCGTCTACCCCCTGAAAATTAAATAGTCAGTAAATGTGCCTTCGCCCCCATCCCAAGCCAAGCCCAGACCTTATAAGAGATCATCTCCATTGGCTATGATGGAAATTTGTCCAAACCTTTCGAATTCAAGACCAAGCAACTCCAGTCTCACTGGAGGGTCTTATTCGACGTTATCAATAAGTGCTTCACTAGTAAGCACTAAGGCCACGACTCGGCCTCCATTCAAGTGCTCACAATGTTTGCCGCCTTCGCATACGATCGACACTACGACTATGCGGCATTCATCTTTGAGGAGCTGAAGAGAGCAGTTCAAGAAAGAGGTACCAAAAATGAAAGAAAATTCATTCCCTTTCAAAGATTTCTACAGCTGGTTATCCAATACGCCATGGATAACGATGATGACATCCACGAAAGACCGGAGGCGGATGTATACAAGACTGTGGCTCCTTAACGAGTCAAAGTTCCAACGAATACTGCAAATGTCCCGGTAGTGGACATACCACTTTCATTGCTATATCTGGAAGACCAATCAGATGAAAGGGTAGGGGAATATATCAGGGTTGTGTATCTAAATGAGGCTCTGTCAGAACTGACATAGCCAACCCAATCCGAAGGTGAGGCAGCGATACAAAACTTTATGGGTACTGGGGAGTGGGAGGTCACAATATAGAGGGAGGGAGATGAAGGTGAGCGGGCAGAGACCAGTGATTCTGAAAGAACCGTATCTGACCCATTGAGGGTAGAGGGAATAAATTCTGAGGGAGTCCACAGCCCCAGCCGGACAATCCAGGAAAGACCACAAGTCCAGTGGTCGAACAGACCACTACCATCCACTCAGGTTCCCCTCAAAGGAACAGGATTCATTCCACGGGGATTTTGCACACACTCCATCACCCTCTCATTTGGAGAGCGGTGGTGTTGAAACAGGTCACACGCCGCCCCCAGTGACCGATCCTCGTTTGACCACGACTGAAACCCCACCCCATATCACATCGCACGACGCCTTCGTGGCGTCCCCCCATGTCAGAAACACATCTGTGGCGTCTCCAATAACTTCCAGATCTGCACTCCCAATGGGGGAGGCAAAGATGAAGGAAGGAAGACCTGAAGCTGCTACACAAACTCCATCAGCTTCAGGTCATCCCGGGATTTCTCTAGAGATGTTAACGGCAGAGCTTCGTGCTGCCGGATTGGTTTCCCGGGCTGACCTGGACGCCATCAAGGCAGCTTCAGATGAGCAACATACCGTCGTTTTCTCGTTTCTGAAGGGAAAGGGTGTTGCAACTCAAGAGTTGCCATCAGGTACCCCATCAGTCCAACAATCCGCATCAGTCTTAGAGCAAATCACGGTCCTTTCTGATCAAATAGAAAGCCTAAAATGGCTAGTTCTTCAAGTCCAAGATCAACTAAACAACAGAATGGACCGACTCAAATCCGCAATAATTGATCTGCAATCGACATGCAGACCTTATGCTGAATCCAGATAATGCAAACATGATGATCAGGTTGACCCTGGTCATCCTGAGGGTGAGAAACGCCCCAAGATTCAGTCTGAGGGAGAAATGCAGAATGTAGGGGGAGTAGAAGTTGAACAAAGTTGGGAGGGAGGTTCAGGGGCTCCAAGTGGCCCAACAGAAGAAGCAATGTCTTCGGCCATGGTAGTGTTCGAGCCACCATCAGACAAAGTTGAGATCGTATTAGTGTCTGACTCAGACTCTGATATTGATCAAGACTATCCTTTAATAACACCCAAGCCAGAGCCAGAATCACTACAAAAGTCTCATCATTTGATTTCTTGAACTCTCTCACCTATGTGCCACAAGAAGAGATCTTATCAGCCTTGAAAACAACTACCACTTCTTCTACCCAATAAGCCACTGCAGAACTGTCCCAAATCCCCCAAGTCCAAGATATCCCTCAAGTCCAACCCATCCCACAAGTCCAAACTCCAACTACCCAACCTGCCGAGTCATCAGGCCCAAGAACCTTAGATTGAAACAAGGCCTGATGTGATTCCTGTACATGATATAAATGACCTGGAGTGGGTAAACTGGTTTTCGAAGGGCAAAGTACATACAATGACATCCGAAGAAAGAGATGCTCTAAAACTTGACCATCGGGGTCGATTTTACAAACTGCTTGAGGTACCGCCTGCTGAAATTGAGGAACCTCCGGTACAGGGGTTGAAGGATTTCTTGATGAAATTTCCTACTGAAGAATTTCAATGTCCATATCTTGAAGAGAGATTCAAAATGATTTTCAGGAAGAAACCAGGGATGTACAGCAAATGTCTATTAATACAACTCAGTGACGCATCAAGAGCTGAACAAGCCAAATACAATCAAATGATGTTGAGAGAAACAAGACCAAAGTCTGAATATTGGCCCAAGTCCAAGAATAAGAAGATAACCTCCATCCACCTGTATAAGTGGGCCTATCTGTTCACTCCTGCATTCGACGTCATTAGAGAAGATGGGTTTTCACAGCAGATAGAGTGATCTTGATTTTGTGAACATTGATGACATTGAGACGATTCATAATAAGTTGAAAAACAGAATCAAAGGTCGATTAAGTCATATCACTGCTCTTGTAGCATTAACCATAAGTATGAATCGTCGATCAATCATCATGTGCTTAAGAGACTTCCAAATACCCATCGAGAGCTTTATGGTCAAGGTGGTTCTCAAGGCTCCTGAACAATATATCTTCGCCCAAGATCAGCATCCAATGTATAAAGTTCTCATGGCCTGCAAGGAGTTATTTTTCTGAATAAAAATGGTCATAAAAGGTTCATGCGCTTTGATGATTTACCATGTTACTCTGATGGAACACTTCGTTTGGTAGGAGCCGAGCTCAACAAGAGACTCCAAGAAGATGATGCTCAACCAATGTCAGAGCTTAAAAGAAGGCCTAAAGAGATTCAGGACATCCTAAGTGCAGTTGAACTCATCAATGACAGGCTGCACATCAGGCAAGTAACTAGAAGATTCGACGTCATCCTTGGCCTTCGAGAAAGTGCAGAGCATGCCTGTAATCCTCCGCAATGATCGAAAAGGGGGAGATTGTTAGATTATAAATTTCGATCATGTGGAGTTTTAATTTGTAATAGTTAGTTTAATATATTTCCATGTCATTTGTTTTCAAATAATTTATTTCCTTTGTAATTTATTTATTGCTTTTAGAAGTAGAAGGGTGTAGATTGAAAATCCCTCAAAGTTAGATTTAATATTTAAGGGAAACCCTCCTAGGGTTTCCCACAAGTTTGTCTTTTATGCAATTGAGAAAATACGGCCGTCGTTTTCTGTTTACTTTTCTCTCTCGATATTCAAACTGTGATTGAGTGTTTTTCCATTCTCATTGTTAATTAATTGAGATTGGTAATTATATTGTGTTGATATTTTAACTGGGACGATTCTATAGATTTATTTTTGGACCGCAAGAAAACCAAACAAAAATAAATGTACTAAAAAATATTAGAAAGACTTTGTATTTGATTTTGTGTTTTAGATCCTTTGTTATAAATATTAGAAAGACAATGACAAAGAAATATATGGTCAACAAAAGTAGTAAACCTCACCGACGTTGATTCGCAAAAGCAGTAAACCTCTTCCTGCTTCAGATCTGAACACGTCCAAAACCTCACCGACGTTGGGGCGTGGTCTGAGTCTCAAATTGGTGGTGGTGGTGTCACAGAGAGAAATGAAGACCGATGAAGCGGTGGCGTGGCTGTGATGGAAATGAAGGCAGGTGGCGGTGGCGTGAGAGAGAGAGAGAGAGTGAGAGAGAGGGCAGTGAAAGAGAGACCGTCATCGTCGACGCCGGTGAGGCGGTGGTGGCCGGATCTTGAAGAGAGAGAGAGAGAGAGACCGGGATCAGTAGAGAGAAAGTCGGAGTAGAGAGAAATGAGAAAATGAAAAGGGTTTTGATATTGGAAAATTTAAGTGGGTTAAGAGGCAAACGAAGAGTCGATTTTTATTTTTAAAAATTCCAGAATTATAATTTTAATATTTTAATATTAATATTTATTTTTAATTTATCATGATTTAATTATATTTTTAAGAAAAATAATATATAAACTAATGATATAACATTTTGGATTAATGTATCTGCTAACATTAATATTATATGTAAATAATAATATAAAGAAGTCATTACTTTTTCATTTTGTAAAATTGGATTATTTGTAAATTATTAACTGATGTAGTACATGGGTTTATTTTACTAACAATTAATTATTTGTTATATTTCTACAGATTATACATTTGTTTCATTTTTTATATGCATTTTTTTAATTCTTAAGGTTTTTAAAACTCGTGAAGAACTGATGGCATGGGAAGAAAATATAGCATGATCACAATGTTTTGTTATTGTTACTAAAAGGTCAAGGGCAAGACCTCCAGGATACACCTCTTCAGTCGTACTTGGTTAAAGAAATACAAGGAAATGTTTGTGTCTGTTTGGATTGATCAGCATCTAAACTTCGGAGAGCGCAATACCAACAGGGCTGAAAGCCAGCATGCGAAACTAAAGAAATACTTAAATTCAACTAATTCTTCTTCGGATACATTAATTGGTTGTATTGATGAGATTGTAAAGTCTCAAGATACATCGATAAAACAAAGTTTTGGAAGAAATAGCATTGTCCGTAAACACGAGCACAACATATCGTGCTTTAGATTATTACGAGGTTTTGCATCATGAGAATCTCTAGATATACTATTTGGAGAATTTCAACGGTTGAGAGGACTTCAAAACTCTTCTAGTTGCGGTTGTAAACTTCGCTATAGTTGTGGGTTACCATGCGCATGCATGATTTTAGGCTACTTGAATTCAGGTTAATATACTCGACTATACATGAATATTATTTTGAAAAACATTCTTGAATTATTAAGAACCATCTTGTATGTTAAAGTAGGTGAATGTATACCATTGGAGTCGATCGATGTATTCTGGAGGAAGATTGATTTCACCCCGTCAGTGTCTGTGAATGATCACGACATTTGTTGTGATGATGATTTAAAGAGCTTTAAAGAGAACTTTAATGATTGGCCAAAGGCTAAGATAAAAAGTCTCCTACAAAGGTTGTGAGATATAATACACCGTGGAAAAACATACATTAAAGAACCTGCAATTCGAATTAATGCATGTGGATGACCGACCTTAAAGAAACAACAACAAAAAAAACTTCCTGAAAACGTAGCTCTGCAAATTTCCCAAAGACATAGCTATTCCACATCATCAGGATTTACGGGGTTGCAAGCTAATAGATACAGTTGCTCAGAACTACATGTGAAACTGACAAGACATAGTTCACTCTTTATGGACTTTAATGAGGAACCTGCAAGACATAGCTCAATTTTTATGGACTTAAATAAGGAACCGGCAAGGCATAGCTCATTCGTTATAGACTTAAATGAGGAACCCGCAAGGCATAGCTCATTCGTTATGGATTTAAATGAGGAACCAATAAAGCATAGCTCATTCTGTATGGACTTAAATGAGGAACCGACAAGGCATAGCTCATTCTTGATGGACTTAAATGAGTGGCTACCACTGTTGGATCAAATTCCAGATATTTTTCATCCTTACATCACTCATATTCAAGATGTAAGGGGTGATGGAAACTGTGGCTTTCGTTCAATAGCTGTTTATCTTGGGTATAGTGAAGATCAATGGATTAATGTCCATCAACAGTTATTAGATGAATTGTTAAGTTCGTAGGAGCGATATAGTAGAGTTTTTTTTATGGAATAGATGAGATACTCAGTTCATTGGAATAGTGGGAATCTCCAACACTAGAGCGACAATGGATGATCAAATTCCAAAAAAATTTCATCCTTACATCACTCATATTCAAGATGTAAGGGGTGATGGAAACTGTGGCATTCGTTCAATAGCTATTTGTCTTGGGTATAGTGAAGATCATTGGATTTATGTCCGTCAACAGTTATTAGATGAATTGTTAAGTTCGTACGAGCACTAAAGTAGAGTTTTTTATGGAATAGATGAAATACTCACTTCATTGTAGTGGTGGGAATCTCCGACACTAAAGCGACAATGGATAATTATGCCTGAGACCGGTATATTGATAGTTAACAAGTTCGGGGTGATACTTCATTATTTAACGAATGAAGGTTGTATCACTATTATTCCTCTTTGGAAAGGTCCTGAAGAGTTTCCACATTGCACATGTAAGTGGCAATCATTATGTGAAGGTGCACTTAGATGGACAATACCCAATGCCTAGTATTACACCTTTATGGATCCGCAACAAAACTCTGATAGCTGTTGGATGGAAACGTATGTATAAGTCACGTTTAGAATTCTACAAACAACTCAAACCTACAAACAGAGCTCGTATAAATCTAGAGGATGACTAAATTTTGTGTTTTTAAATTATGGAAGTCAACTATGAATAAATATTTACCATTAGGTTTACATATTAACTTTTTTTTTAATGTTAAACACTTACCTCTATTATATAATTTTACTTTTTATGTTAAATTTTTTTTTAATACCATGCATATTTAAATTGGTGAAACAAAAAAATATTAAAATTGGTAAAACAAAAGAAAAAAGAAATAGTAAAAGAACATTAGTCAAACTAAAGAAAGAAAAAGTAAAAGAACATAAAAGTTAGCAAAACTAAAAGTTAGATAAAACTAGTCAAAAGAATAATACCTATAATAATGTCATAGATGTGTCTTTTTGGTAAGTTCGGGCATCTTTTTAAACGTCCCCATTTTATACACACACCTCTTTGCTAATTACACATCCACCTTAATTACTCTAATCATTATATAATTATTAGTTGATTAGACTATTAATCATTAAATAATTATTAATTGATTATCAATTAATTTTATTATATAAGAATTATTTAATTTTTGAACATTAATCATTTAATTATTATTAATCAATTATTGTTAATGAATTATATAAAGTAAGTTACACAAATGGTCCACGTATTTTATTTTATATTACGATTTACTTATTTAAATAACTTTATTACAATACAAGTTTAATAATATGAAATTTATTACATTTTGATTCTCGAAACTTACTGTCAATATTTTTTTCGATCAGTTATTGATATCCAAACAGTTCTTCATTCTTTTTCTAATTTTAAAAATTGGTTATTGATATCCGAATAGTTCTTCGTTATTTTTCCAAATATTAAATTTTATCTACTTTTTTTCACTCGGAAAATTATAACCAAAAAGATATATTCATAATTTCATAAATTACATAATACCCCTTGATAAAAATAAATTTGTACAAATTATCACTCCAACGGTACATACACATTACATTCAGTATTATGGGCTTGTTTATTGACAAATAACCAATCTTTATACAAATCTTCTCATCCACTTTTTTTTTCTTTTTATAGGACGCTAGTTATACCTATAAATAGTCGCCATTAGATGACCGTCCTGCAGATCATCTTTTATAAAATGATTTCCATGTTCAGAACGTGGGTATAACTAGCGTTCCATTAGTGTTGGGAAATAGTCTAAGAAGGTTCAAGCTGTTAGTTAGACTTCTCAAACTGTTAGTAGAGTTTATATGTAAATCCAAAGTTCATGCTGTTAGTTGAAGAATCTCGAGCTGCCAGTTTAAAAGCTCAAGCTGCCAGAGTAAAACAACTCAAGCTGCTCTGTTCATGCTGTCAAGTGAGTCAAGCTGCTCAACAGTTTCATAAACAGAATGTGCTGATTTTCAGGAAAAGATATCTAAACTAAGATTCCAGCATATCTACTATCAGAGAAGTCATAGTCCTTCAAGGAAACAAATCAAGAAGCAATATAAATACATAGAATAGGTCTTTCTATTGTATTAGAGTTTTCTACATATTCAAGTCTGTAATTGCTTTTATTGATTAAGTTTTCATAAGCCTCTAAGGTTGTAAAACCCTAAGAACAGTTTGTGTTCTTCGTCTAATCAAACAGATTAGAGGTGATTGTAATCATTGAATTCAGCAATATAATCAGTTTTGATTATTTCTTGTGTTTATTTATTATTGGTTCTGAAAGTTTTTGTTAAAATAATTAAGTGTTATTCCGCAAACTTCTTAATTAAACTTTGATTCAAAGCAAGATTATTGATTCATACTCTGATAAATTCGAATCAGTTAGTCTTGGTTAATTAGTTTCAGATCCTGACAAGTAGTATCAGAGCCAGGTTGTTCTTTGTTTTTCAAAGTCGAAAACTTTCTTTTAAATTCTTAATCTTTTGCAATGGAATTTGAAAATAGCAGCAGTGGATCTGGGCAAGGACTCAAAGTGCCTATGCTCAAGCCTACTGACTTTGAGATGTGGAAACTCAGGATTAAACAGCATATTCAATTCATTGATTATGCTATATGGGAAACTGTTGAGTTTCCTCCTGTAGTAGATCCAGAACTTGATGATGAGGGAAAACCAGTCAAAACTCCTCCAAAAACTGAACTTGAAAGAAAGGCTAGAATGAATGAAGTGAAAGCTCTTACACTTTTACAAATAGCCATTCCTAATGCTTATCAACATCAGTTCAAAAAGTTTTATACTGCTCATTCTCTTTGGAATGCTTTAGAGAAAAGATTTGCTGGTAATGCCAGTACCAAGAGAAATCAAAAGGATCTTTTGAAACAGCAGTATGAGAACTTTTCTGATGGCAAGAATGAAAACCTTACTCAAATTTTTGACAGGTTCAACAATTTGATAAGTGAACTGGAAAGTGCAAAAGTCAGTCTGGATCAAGATGAAGTCAACAGAAAGTTTCTCAGATCTCTTGGAGAAGAATGGACAGTTTATGCTGCACAATGGAGAACAAAAGACACTCTTGATGAAATAGAACTGGATGATCTGTACAACAGTCTGAGAGTGTTTGAGACTGAGATTGATTCTAAAAAGAAATCTCTTTCATATAATCATAATACTGCTCTTTTGTCATCTGAAAAATCTAATGGCAGTGATTCTTTTTCAGGTGGTGATGGCAACTCTACTGAAACCCACTATGAGGCCTTTGTTGTTAATGATGGACTGTTTGCTCTAAATGATGAAGATTTAGAACAAATTCATCCAGATTATCTTGAAGAGATGGACTTAAAGTGGCAACATGCAATGCTAACCATGAGGGCCAAAAGGTTTCTTAAAAGAACTGGAAGGACCAACTTTCAAGCTAGAACAGAAGGCAAACCAGCCTTTGATAAGACTAAAGTTGTGTGCTACAAGTGTCATAAGCTTGGTCACTTTGCCAGAGAATGTAGATCTCAAGGACAACAGTCATCAAGGACTCCACAGCCCAATCAGACATCATCATCAACAGCACTTGTCTCCCAAGAAGACAATGTGTTTGATTGGAGTGATCAGACAGAGGAAGAGTTTCAAAATCAAGCTCTGATGGCAGAAACATCAACTGTCTCTTCCACTGAACTACCATCTGAGGTAAATTCTAAACTCTGCTCTCAATCATGCAAAAATATGGTTAAAAAGTACAGAGACCACAATGAGAGTATGTGCAAAACTCTAGCTAAGATGGAAGAGAGGAGATATGAATACATGCAAGCCATAGAAGATCTTGAAAAACAGATCAATGACTATAAGGATAATGAGATTCAAATGGGACATGATAGAACATATCATGAGTGGGAGAAAAAGGAGCTGAATAAGAAAATAGTATCCCTAAATAAAAAGGTAGAAGAGACTGAACAAAAGGTGTTAGAGGCTAATAAGAAACTAGAATCTGTCAACATAGATCTAGGTAACTTCAAGTTGGCAAATCAAAAGCTGGAACACCTAATGGAAGTCCAATTTAAAGATAGGGTAAAATCTCAGGTTAATCCCAAAGAAGGCATATGATACAGGGCCACTCCACCTCCATACAACAACAAGTACATTCATCCAATGAGTGAGGTTGCTGATAGACTTGTCAATGAACCACTAGATGAGTCTATGACTATTGTAGATCCTATCCTTGATAACAGTCCTGAATCAAAAGAAGCTCAAATTCAAAATAGAGACTGTGAGTGTATAGAAGGTGAGAAAGACCACAAAACAATGAGTGCACCTATAGAGATCCAAGCTCCCAGTAAGAAAGGGAAAGAGAAGATGAGTGTATGCAATGCTGCTCCATAAGTTTCTGTACATTCTAACTGTAACACTGCATCTTCTTCAAAAGCATGGTGTTCAAAAGCATGGTGTTCAAAAGTTTCCCAAACAACAGCAGGTAAGGGGAAATCAGAGGAACAAGAACCAGAAATTGTCAAATAAATCTGGTTCTCCAATTCAAATAGTCAAAAGGTGTTTTCACTGTGAAAGGAAGAATCACTTGGCCAAGGACTGTTTTTATAAACCAACTGTTGCAAAACAGACTGTGATTCATAAAAAGTCAAGTCCTATTCATGAAAAAACTTCAAAGGTGAAACCTTCCACATCTGTTCCATAGAAAACAGTTGATCACAGGCTTTCAAAAGTTAATAAAAAACAGTCCACACACCAAAAACAAGTTTTGGCAAAGCCTAAATCAAGTTTTAAAAAAATATGGTGTGTCAAGGACAGATCCTCAGATCAAACTGCTGATGCAAAAGAGCAGACTGCTAAGCCAACTTCTGAAGCTGTTAGTGCAAAATCTGAAGCTGTTAGCACTAAAACCACAGATCAGACTGCTAAGCATCAATCTGGAACTGCTAATGAATCATCTGAGACTGTTAGCAGAAAAGATGATCAAAATACCTGGATACCTCATATAATCACTAAATACTCTCCAAAAACTCCATCAGTAGATCTCACAAAATATAAAAAGTCAAAAACAGTGTTTAGTTATGTCAATATACAAGGCCAACCCAAAACCAATTTGGTTTGGGTTTACTCCACTACTGACTAAGCTTTTATTTGTGCAGGGCAACCACAGGTGTTGGTACATCTGGTGTGACGACAGCAGTCTAGTTTTGTTATTGATATATGTGAGGTTCGAATTTAAGATAAATTCGAAATGTTAAAAGGTAAATTCGAAATGTCTAAGGACCAAGATTCGAATCTAGGTCAGATTCGAATGGGTCAGTTAGACAGATTCGAATATGCTTACTTAGGCAGATTCGAGAATGTCAATGAGGACAAACTCGAATGGGCCTTGGGCCGGATTCGAGTTTAGCCCATGACAGACTCGAATCAGGGTCTATAATTAGGGATAGACTCGAGATATTATCAGACTTTTAGCAGAATTCGTGAGGAATTAAGCTTAAGGCGATCTCGAGTTTATCATCAGCTTTAGTGCTTTTTCGGAGAGAATCAGTTCGTAGGATCGTTCGTCAGTCGTTCGTTCAGCCTCTGATAGTCTCCGTGTTTCGTAGTTGAGAGATTTCCGTCTACCCGTTAACGAGGATTCCGCACTCGTTGACGGCTCCGCGTCTAGATAGATCTCGTAGTGGTAGACCTTACAAGTGGTATCAGAGCCTACGGAGTGTTCTTGGTGTTCTTCGTGTTCATCAAATACATTCTAGGTTTCTTGACGCTAGTTGGACGGTTTTTCTCTCAAAATCGAGTTTTTGAGCTTAGCAAATTGGTATTCAGCAAATACTTTGTGGTTTTTCTCGTTTTTTATCGAAACCATTATTTTTCGATAGAAAAATACTGGTTTAATCTGAAAATCGTTAAAAAATCAAAGTATTAACTGTTTTTCGAGTTTGCGGTGCTCGAGTCTAATAGGGGTAATTAGGGTTTCACTTTAGTCTCGAGTCTAACCTAAATCTGCTCCTTTCGAGTCTAATATAGAGGGTTTCGAATCTATTTCGAGTTTGTGCTTCATTCGAATAGTCTCTCGAGTCTACCTAGTTTCGAGTTTAATTCGAGTTTAGTTAGTTTCGAATAGGTGTTTCGAATCTGCTGTATTTCGAGTTTGCCTGCCTTCGAGTCTAGTGACTTTTCGAATCTGACATAATTTCGAATCTAACTGAATTTCAACACTTAATCGAATTTAATCCCAAAAGATTTAATCTTAATTAGTTTCGAATCTACCTAGATTCGAAAGAGTTAGTCTAAATCAGTTTCGAATTAAATTAATTAAGTTCAAATTCAATTACTTTCGAAAGGATGTCAAATCTTCAGAAATTCCTAGAAATGGACCACGAGGTCGGGAAGGCAAACGCACCGCCTAAGCTGATGAAGGTCGAGGACTATTACTGGTGGAAGGACCGATTTACTGATTTCGTACGTTTCAATGACATGCGCATGTGGGTGTGCATCGACGAAGGGTATATTCCACCGGTGTCAGAAGTTGAAGGCCGTCAAAAGGTCTTGTCATACCAAATGATGAACGAGGATGACAAGAAATTATATGAAGCCGAAAACAAAGCTTTCTCGCTGATCCGAATGGCTTTGCCTCAGGATATACTGCACACATTCAGGACTCAGAAGACGTCAAAAGAACTTTGGGAGTCGCTAGAAAAGAGGTGTGAGGGTAATCCTCGGGTTCGCAGGAAGCGTACAGAGCTGTTAAAACAACAGTTCGCAATATTCAAGGCGTTAAAGGATGAACAAATGGATGACATCATCACCCGTTTCTATCATCTATTGACGGAACTTGAGAGTCATGGGATTGAGTTTACCGATACAGACAAGAATAACAAGCTTTTGGATGCCTTACCAGCCAAATGGGCTGTGTACGTGGCAATGATCAAGCTGAACGAGGATAAGTATTACTCTCAATCTCTGGATGACATAGTGGGAACGTTAAGGGCATATCACTTCGAGATGATAAAGGCTGAGACTGATTACGAACAAGTCCAGAATCCAGCAATGTATTTTGGAAAGACAACCAAATCTTCAGTGACAGCCGAGCCAAAGACAGCTACAGCGTTTTTCATGGGAGAAACGTCGTCACCAGCAGAGTCTGATGACACATTGAATCGCGCGTTCTTAGGATTAGGAAGATCGGAAGAACCGCAGCCTCAAGTGCAACAGGCATCGACATCTCAGAGCTATTCGAAGATGCCCATGAGCGCAAAGTCGGCGGAAGAACATCTGAATCTTCTTGCTTCTTTTGTGGCCGCATACGGAAATTGTGTTCAAGGGAAGATTAATGATCCGGCTCTTTGGGACGAAGACTATGATCAGGTCGACCCTGATGATCTTGAGGAAATGGATCTTAAGTGGCAACTGGCCATGGTAACCCAGAGGGTTAAAAGATTCATTAAGAGAACTGGAAGGAATCTGCAGATGAATAACAAGGGGATAGGGTTTGATAAGTCCAAGGTGAAATGCTACAACTGTCAAGGGCTAGGACACTTCGCTAGGGAGTGCCAGAGACCAAAGGTAGAAACATACCAGGGGCAGAGCCAACATCAGGGACAATTCCAAAATCAGTCCCAACAACGATACCTTCCGAGTTCCTCATCTGGACAAGCCAATCTAGCTGGTTTACTCTCCAACGTCACTTCAGATCGACAGCTAGATGGTACGTATGATTGGGGTTCACATCCTGAGTCCAATGCTAGAGCCTTCATGGCTGAAGTCACAGAAACTGGATGTGATGGGGACGAGCAGACCACAAGGGACAGCAATCCGATGTGGGTAGAAAAGGTGAATGATCAGACAGTGCTGGAGTTTGCTGCTCAGATGGCCAACGTGGAATCTGATAACTCAAAGGTTAGTCTGTCTTATTCTCTATTTCGTGAATTATGTGCTTTATGTGTTAGTTCTAACGATAGGTTAAATCCAATCTTAGACTCACATAAAACCATAACTGCTCAAAATGAAAACTTAAAGATTGAAAATGCTAGCCTAAATGATATCAAGCAAGATCTAAAAGAAAAACTTAAGGCTGATGCTCAAGACGTAGTAGTTCTAAAAGACAAACTCAGTGAGCAGTGTGTTAGGATAGAACTTATGTATGAGCACGTAGAGGCCTTGACAAAAAGTCTTAAGGACAAGGATATAGAGCTAGCAGAGACAAAGGTTAAGGTAGCAGAGGCGAATAGCAAGTTAGAGAAGTTTAGGAATTCGAGCCTAAATCTAGGGAAAGTCTTAGATGCCCAAAGACAGTCTAAGAAGCCCGTAGGTCTAGGTTTTCACGAAATCCCTCCACCTTTCAATGCTAACTATGTGCCTCAGCCTCAGGAGAACACTGACAAATCAGTAGACTTAGAGGACCTACCTACACCTTCACCAGAGCCTATAGTAGAAAATACACCTAAGGTGGCTGACTCAACTGTCAAGGTCAAGAAAGTGAAATTTGTGTCCTCCTCCAGTGAAACACCTGCAGGAAAACAGAAAATTTCTTGGGCTGACCAGGTCGATGAGCCAGACACCGTAGATGTTCCAAAGGAAATAGACACTAGTGAGACACCTAGATCTAAGGGAACACACAAAAAGTCCATAGATAAGATGTCTTGCTTTAGATGTCACGAGAAGGGGCATGTTGCTTCTCATTGTCCACTTAGGAAAGCCGATGTTACCCCTAAGACAGTGAACCCAACACCTGTTAAGCCCTCAACCAGTGTGGCAAGCAGCAGTAGTTCTCAACCTACCGAGAAAACTGTGCAGGCCGCACCCAAACATGTTGTGAAAAACACACCGGTTAAGGTTGGACCAAAGGAAGTGATTAGGACAAATTCACCGAATTGTGTCAATAATCAATCTAGGTCAGCACCACAGCAAGTCTATAGGAGCACAACACCTAGCAGGTCACATACTCCAGTTAGGTCTCATACTCCAGTTAGACAGTATGCACCGGTAAGAGCTCAGGGATCACAGTCAGAAATGGCATATAATAGGAATTATTCTAGAGCTCCACAACAAATGCCTACACCAAGGCAAAGAGTGAATTTAAATCACTCGGCACCACAACAGAATTCAGTTCAAAGGCCCAAGTCACCTGAAAGGCGAGATGGGTACTTGAAAGAGTTCACGTATGTGGACGAGAATGGTATTACCAAGTCAGTCATGGCTTGGGTTCCCCGTGATAACTAACCTCTTTTCTTTCATGTGCAGGAGATAACTAAAGGTCTAAACAACAAGTGGTTCGGCGACAGTGGTTGCTCCAGGCACATGACGGGGGAAAGAAGTCTACTCACAGACTTCAAGGGAGGTAATAGGGGATTCGTATCATTCGCTGGTAACAAGGGTGGAAACATCACGGGTACCGGAGTGGTCACTAATGGGACAATCAAGTTGGACCAGGTTTATCACGTTGATAAACTGGTTCACAATCTCATTAGTGTATCTCAAATCTGTGATAAGAAGAACTCGGTGTTATTTACTGACACTGAGGCGTTAGTGCTAAAGCCGGGATTCAAAATTCCTGAAGAATGGGTATTGATGCGGGCGCCAAGGAAGAATGACTTGTACATGCTGGATATGAACAAGCCAGAAACATCGATGGGGCCAATCTGTCTATTATCCAAAGCTTCAGAGACGGAATCAGTACTGTGGCACAGACGCATGGCTCACCTGCACCTAAGAAAGATGAATTACATAACGAAGAATGGACTGGTGCAGGGTGTGCCCATGAAAAGTTTTCAGTTCGAGGACAAGTGTCTACCTTGCATGAAGGGCAAACAGCATAAGAAGACACACAAGTCCAAGACGCAGAATTCCATAGCCTCAACATTCAATTTGTTGCACATGGACCTTTTTGGCCCAATCAACAAAAGGAGTATCGGAGGTAGTTGGTATTGCTTAGTTATCACTGACGATTACTCACGTTTTTCTTGGGTTTTCTTTTTAGGTACCAAGGACGAGACGGCTACAAAGCTCATCGGGTTCTTAGACCAAGTGGAGAACTCCTACGGAACAAGGGTTAAAATAATTCGTAGTGATAACGGGACTGAATTCAAAAACACTGTAATTGGTGTATATTGCCTATCAAAGGGCATAGTGCATCAATTCAGTGCACCATATGAACCTCAACAGAATGGGGTGGCCGAACGTAAAAATAGAACATTGATTGAAGCTGCAAGGACTATGTTGTCGGATTCAAAGCTTCCTACCATGTTTTGGGGGGAGGCAGTGAATACCGCGTGCCACATTTTAAACCGAGTCCTTACAGTTAAATCTTTGAACAAAACATGCTATGAAATTTTGAATAAACGGCCACCTAACTTAATTGGATTCGAACCGTTTGGAGTACCATGCACTCTTTTAAGAACAAAACATCAACCGAAGTTTGGTGAAAAGGCTGACGAAGGATATTTCCTAGGTTATGTGCCGAACTCACCAAACAAACGGGTGTTTAACAAAACAACTGGTACTGTGGAGATTGTGTATAATATTGAAGTCACAAGTTATACACATGAACCCCAAACTGGTCCGGAATGGATATTTGACTATGATAAGTTATTTGAGTCATTTAACATTCCTTTGGATGATAATGCAGGTACAATCGAAAAGGACATGGCGACGTTGCATCTGAACGACGATGGCCAATTCTTTCCGAGGACCACGTTTGAATCTACATCTGAGCCTACTGCGACTGTAGATGGATCTCCAGAAGTTGCTGATCAAGAAGCACCTACTGCTGAGAATCAGACTCAAGCATCAAGTTCCAACTCTGAGGAAAACGTCCATGAGGAGGATAATGTAGAAGTTGAGCCTGTTCCCCCATTAGGTGAAATAGGATCCAACTTAGGAGATAATCTAAGGGTTGATGAAATAGAGACCTCTAGGATTAACAAGAACCATCCAATAGAAAGCATCATAGGAAATCCAAACGAGGGTGTGAGGACTAGGAGTAGTGTAAATAACAACACAGTGTTGTTGTCGATGATAAACGACTCCGAGGCATATCACACATGTCTCTATTCGTGTTTCATATCGCAAGTAGAGCCTAAGAATGTGCAAATGGCACTTAAGGATAACTCCTGGATTGAAGCGATGCAGGAAGAACTCTCGCAATTTAGGAAACTAGAAGTGTGGGAGTTAGTTCCATTACCTCGAGGGGAAATTGCCATAGAAACCAAATGGGTTTTTAAGTGCAAAAGGGACGATCGGGGTATAGTCACGCGCAACAAGGCTAGGTTAGTTGTAAAGGGTTTCAACCAAGAGGAGGGAATCGATTACAACGAGGTTTTTGCACCTGTAGCAAGGCTGGAAGCCATTAGGTTATTTCTAGCATTTGCCTCCTTTAAGGGTTTTAAAGTATATCAGTTAGATGTTAAGAGTGCTTTCCTGTACGGGAAAGTGAAGGAGTTGGTGTATGTAGAACAACCGCCCGGGTTTACAGATCCAAAATATCCTGATAGAGTATATCGCTTAGATAAGGCTCTTTATGGATTACATCAGGCACCTAGGGCGTGGTACGAGACTCTATCCAACCATCTTTTAGAAAACGGTTTTGAAAGGGGTAGGATAGATAGTACTCTGTTTGTTAAGAGAAAGGGTGAAGACTTTATCTTGGTACAAGTGTACGTCGATGATATCATCTTTGGATCATCAGACGAACAGATGTGCAAAGATTTCGAGAAGGTAATGAAGTCAAAATTCGAGATGAGTGCTATGGGGGAGTTGAATTTCTTTTTGGGGTTACAAGTTGACCAGAAGAAGGAAGGCATGTTTATCCATCAGACCAAGTATGTCTATGACATATTGGAACGGTTTGGGATGGAAGGAACAAAGTTGACTGCCCATTTCAGCTCGCCGATTCCAGTGAATCACAATCTCGGGCCGGGTACTGAAAGTGATACCGATGTGGATCCGACTTTATATCGGGCCATGATTGGGTCACTTATGTATTTAACTGCTTCAAGACCTGACATAATGTTTGCTGTGTGTATTTGTGCTAGGTTTCAAGCGAATCCGAAGGAGATGCATATGAAAGTTGTGAAGCGGATTCTACGATACCTCAAGTCGAAACCGAAGCTGGGACTTTGGTATCACGCGGAGGGAGATCTAGAGTTGGAGGCGTTCACAGATTCTGACTACGGAGGATGCAGCTTGACGCGCAAATCAACGACTGGAGGTTGTCAGTTCCTATCGGTAGCCGTAGTCAACGTGCGAGGCCGAGTATGTTGCTGCTGGTAGTTGCTGCTCACAGGTTCTGTGGATACAACAACAATTGCGGGATTACGGTTTGGCTTACACTCAAACTCCAATTAGGATAGACAATCAATCTACAATTGCTATAACTAATAATCCAGTTAAACACAACAAAACAAAGCACATAGATATAAGGCATCATTTTATTCGTGATTGTGCTGAAAAGAACTTAATCAAACTGGTAAAAGTGGCAACAGAAGATAATAATGCAGATTTATTTACCAAAGCGTTTGATAAGTCACGGTTTGAGTATTTAATTCAACTGAATGGAATGCGCAATCCAGAGTAATTTGACCTTAGTAGTAGTAGTTTATTTTCCTTTAGAGTCTTAGTATTTCTTTCTTTACAGTAAACTGCTAATTTAGGAAAGTTTCTATTTTTAGTAAGTTTCTATTTTTAGTAAGTTAGTAGGTTATCTTACTTTTCTATGAAAAACAAAAGAAAAAAGAGAGAAAATCATAAAAATACAAAAAAAAGAGAATATCAGAAAATAGAGTTAAGTCTTAGATACATAGGTTCAAAGTGACGAAAATTAGCACAGTCGTTACAAACTCTAAGTGTTTAGGCTTTCACACATAATGCAACTAAATTCTAAGTGTTATACTTTAATTAGTTTGATGTGTTGGTAGGCATAATACATATAGGGAATCTCAAGGCTAATAAAATATTCTAGAAAAAGTCAAGCGTGTCACTAACTTAGATGTATGACCAATCGGTCTTAATTTTTATGTACAAGACATACAAACATTGAGTCTAAATGAGGTATGCAAACTTTCTGGGGATGTATGGCAACATCAAATACATCTGAAAATGGAAAGAATAGAAATATCATATAAAACTGAGAGTCGAAAACATGCAACTCTGTTGTACGTAAGTACAGACCTGTTGTCTCTGTTTAGATTCGGGTTAGCAGATATGTCGCTTTGTTGTACGTCAGTACAGACCTGTCACCGCTGTTTGCTAACTTTAAAAATAAACCTTAAGTCGAACTAAGACACTTTGTTGTATGAAAATACAGACCTATGTCCGAGGTTTGTCTTTTAAAGAAAGTTTGCAAATACCAACAAGTTAGAATCTTTGTCTGTGTGCCTTGATCATAAAAGTATGTCTATGTTTGAGTCACGTAAGACAATTTCCTGATAAATAAAAAGGCCAAAGGATATTCCGAAATGTAGAATGTTTAACTGGGTAAAAATACCAACAATCGGCTAAATAGGTATGTCATGACAAACAATCAAAGGAATCAAAAATTCCTAAGTGTGAAAGTTTAAATACTGAAAGTAAGTCTCAGACATCGCTATCTGATTGAACCTTTCTTAGACTATACTCATCAAAAAGATTTTGTTTAGAGTTTAGCATAGGTTGATAATTTTAATAAGTTTAATGTAAGTCTTAGTTAAATTTTTAGTCAAGTTTAAAATTTTCTAGGTTTACTTATAAAATTTTAAAATTTCATTTTTACTTTGTTTTTATTTTATTTTATTTTAGTTTAATTTTTACTTAGGTAAAAGGTCAAAAGTTACTGAGGGTGCATTCATAGTTGAATAAAATAAACATTGCGTGAAATATCTGTGCTTAGGGTAAAAGATTTGGCATAGTTTATTCTGTTACACAAAAAGGTTGAAAAAGTTGGAAAAGTTGAATTTATTTCAAATATTTTTAAAATTTTCATTTAAGTGTTGAAAAAGTTGAAAATTGTTCAAAGTTTTTCAAAACTTACGAGGTTGTGATTATTTAACGAAGATGATGATCGTTTCTCTCGAACTTAGTTCTAGTGTTTGGTTTACGTTCTAAACCTTCAAAGAATGTAAGTAAGGAGAGTTTCATTGTGTTTTTATTATTGAATAATCGTTCTAACGTCTAATGACTTGTTTCTTGTGTTGATTAAGTCTATACACTGTTAGCCTTGATTTCTTCACAGAATTAAAGATTCTTCAACTGACAAAGGCGATTCATGAGCTTCATGCCAAGTTGGATCAGACAGAGACTGATCAGCAGCAGCAGATTGCAAATCTGGAGGCTATATTGGCATCTTGTTGAAAGATCGTCCTTCTCAGGGGGAGAAAAGTGGTAAATAGTGAGCTGGCCTGAATAGTGAGCTGGCAGATCTTTCAAGACAGCAATTGGCTCAGCTTGCTGATCCTCAGGGGGAGTTGGTGTTCATAGCCACTGACAAGGGAAAAGACAAGGATTCAGAGACGACCAAAGTAACTGAAGATAATGTCTGATCGGAGCACTGTCAGAGCTAAATGAAGATGAAATAAAGTTCGACGTCGAAGATGACTTAGAACAGGAAGGATCTTGAGGATTGAGCATTTATTTCTCAAGATATACTTGATTGGAAGTCACTCATTGAAGGTGGCCTGAATGAATATCAGAATGCGATAGATCTAGAGGTGTAGAAGTCTGCTCTAAATGATGAATCAGATTCTGAAGTGTGAAGTGACTGATTTAGCTTGGAAGGACCTTATAAATCTAGGAAGACGATTCTTTGCTGAGGTGTTTGCAAAAACTAACAGAAGGGAAGGTCATACTGCAGATTTGAAAGGTTAGTCTAAGAGTTGTTAGAAGCGCTGTGGTATAAAGGAACGTGGACTAAGTTAGTCTACAAAACGGTGAGAGAAGCGAATCTGAAAAGTCAGTCATGGATAACAAGAAGAAAAGGAGATTTCGGTCTTCATGGTCACTGAATCAGAGAGTCTATCAAGATCAATGAACATCAACTAGAAGCTATCGTCAAGGGGGAGTCTGTTGCTACATCTGGTGTGACGACAGCAGTCTAGTTTTGTTATTGATATATGTGAGGTTCGAATTTAAGATAAATTCGAAATGTTAAAAGGTAAATTCGAAATGTCTAAGGACCAAGATTCGAATCTAGGTCAGATTCGAATGGGTCACTTAGACAGATTCGAATATGCTTACTTAGGCAGATTCGAGAATGTCAGTGAGGACAAACTCGAATGGGCCTTGGGCCGGATTCGAGTTTAGCCCATGACAGACTCGAATCAGGGTCTATAATTAGGGATAGACTCGAGATATTATCAGACTTTTAGCAAAATTCGTGAGGAATTAAGCTTAAGGCGATCTCGAGTTTATCATCAGCTTTAGTGCTTTTTCGGAGAGAATCAGTTCGTAGGATCGTTCGTCAGTCGTTCGTTCAGCCTCTGATAGTCTCCGTGTTTCGTAGTTGAGAGATTTCCGTCTACCCGTTAACGAGGATTCCGCACTCGTTGACGGCTCCGCGTCTAGATAGATCTCGTAGTGGTAGACCTTACAACAGGTCACCTCATAAAACAAGATGGCATTTGGACAGTGGATGCTCTAGGCACATGACAGGCAATTCTGAGTGCTTGTCAAATTTCAAAGGCTTTGATGGAGGATTTGTTGCATTTGGAGGCAACTCAAAAGGAGGTAAGGTTACAGGTAAAGGTACTGTTAATGCAGGCAACATGAAATTCCATGATGTTTTGTATGTTGAACAGCTTAAGTACAATTTATTAAGTGTCTCTCAAATCTGTGACAAACAAAACATTGTTTTGTTTACCGATTCTGAGTGCATTGTCCTTTCAAAAGATTTCACAATTCCTGAACATCTTGTTTTACTAAGAACACCAAGAAAGGGCAATGTTTACTGTCTGGACACAGATCTTTTATCTAAATCAAATACTTTAAGCTGTTTGATATCCAAAGCATCATCCAATGAGTCTGCCCTTTGGCATAGAAGGATGTGTCACATGAACTTCAAGTCCATGAATGTTTTAGTCAAAAAGAATCTGGTAAGAGGCTTACCACAAAAGGAGTTCATATGTGATGATCATTGTGTAGCATGTCTTAAAGGCAAGCAACACAAAACTTCTCATAAGTCCAAAGAAGTAAATTCAATCTCCTCTGCTCTTCAACTGATTCATATGGATCTATTTGGTCCAACATCTGTTTTGAGTTTGAATAAAAGGGCTTACTGTTTAGTTATTGTTGATGATTTCACCAGATTTACTCGGGTCTACTTTCTTAGGACTAAAGATGAAACTGCTGAGTTAGTTAAGTCTTTTATTCTTAAGATAGAAAACCAATCCAACTCAAAAGTTAAGGTGATAAGGTCAGACAATGGAACTGAATTTAAAAATCATATTCTAACCAGTTTCTGTGAGTCAAAAGGTATTGCTAGACAGTATAGTGCACCAAGAACACCACAGCAAAATGGTGTTGCTGAAAGAAAGAACAGAACATTAATTGAGGCTGCTAGAACTATGCTAGCTGATTCAAAACTGCCAATGACTTTCTGGGCAGAAGCTGTTAATACAGCCTGTTATGTTCTGAATAGGGTTCAGGTTGTCCAATCACAAGGGAAAACTCCCTATGAGTTATTCCATAACAGAAGTCCCTTAATAGCTTTCTTCAAGCCTTTTGGATGCCCATGTACTATTCTTCATACTAAGACTCACTTAGGGAAGTTTGAAACTAAGGCTGAAGAAGGATTCTTTGTAGGATACTCAAATCAAAGCAAAGCCTATAGAGTATACAATAGTGTGTCTAAAACCATTGAAGAAAGTGCCAATGTTGAATTTAATGAAAATACTGCAAATGTCAAAGGCACTGGTCCTGACTGGTTGTTTGACCTAGATTCACTAACAAATTCTCTGAGCTTTGTTGAGTATCCTGCAGACACTGATGCAAACAGGTTTGAAGCTGTCAACACAAACTCTCATGCTGCCACTAAAAATTCTCAAGCTATTGGCACACAGTTTCAAACTGCTGCAGATCTAACAAATTGGGATGAATATATCACTATACCTCTTCTATCATGTGACCCTCCATGGGTTCTGAATGCTCAACATGATACAAATCCACACACTGAAGTGCCACTCCCAAGTCCTGAGAGAACAGCTCCAACACAAAGGGAAACAGTCCCAGATTCAAGTCAAGCTGTTCCAGAAGCTGAATCATTTACTGGTCCTGATGGAGATGATACAAATCTTGGATCCTCTTTTCAGACAGAGAGAGAGCCTACACTAAGAGTTCACAAGTATCATCCTCTCAATCAAATCCTGGGTGATCCAAGCACTCCTGTACAAACAAGGAAAATGGTTCAAAATGAGACTGCTGCTGCTGAACAAGCAGTTCCTGAATTCAGTCTAGCTGCCTTTGAGAATGCTTGTTTCATGTCTCAACTAGAACCTAAAAAGGCATCAGAAGCATTAAAAGATTCATCCTGGATTGAGGCAATGCAAGAAGAGCTTCTACAGTTCAAGATTCAGAATGTATGGACTCTGGTGGATCTTCCTAAAGGTAAGAGAGCAATTGGTACAAGATGGGTGTTCAGAAACAAGAAAGATGAGAGAGGGATAGTCATCAAGAATAAAGCAAGGCTAGTAGCACAAGGGTACACTCAAGAAGAAGGCATAGATTATGATGATGTATTTGCCCCAGTGGCAAGAATTGAAGCCATCAGACTATTCTTGGCCTATGCAAGCTTCAAAGGTTTTAAAGTGTATCAAATGGATGTGAAGTCTGCCTTTCTATATGGGACAATTGAAGAAGAGGTCTATGTCTGTCAACCTCCTGGTTTTGAAGACTACAAGTATCCAGACAGGGTCTACAAGCTAGACAAGGCTCTCTATGGTCTCCATCAAGCCCCCAGAGCATGGTATGACACTCTGTCATCCTACCTTCTACAGAATGGGTTCAAGAGAGGCACTCTGGACAAAACACTTTTCACTAAGTCTATCAAAGCTGAGATTCTGCTTGTCCAAATCTATGTTGATGATATTATCTTTGGCTCAACCAATGACTGTCTGTGCAAAGAGTTTGAAGCTTTAATGCACAAAAAGTTTCAAATGAGTTCAATGGGAGAACTCACTTTCTTTCTGGGATTACAAATCAAGCAGAAGCCCACTGGACTTTTCATAAGTCAATCAAAGTATGTGAAAGACATACTAGAAAAGTTTGGGTATCAAGACACAAAGGTTGCAAGCACTCCAATGGATCCTCACAAGCAGCTTCATACAGACAAAGATGGCATAGATGTGGACATACATTTATACATATCTCTTATAGGATCACTTATGTATCTAACATCTTCTAGACCAGATATAATGTTTGCTGTCTGTGTGTGTGCTAGGTTTCAATGCTCTCCAAAGGACTCTCACTTGGTTGCTGTTAAGAGAATCTTTAGATATCTTAAAGGCCAACCACACTTAGGCCTATGGTATCCTAAAGACTCTCCCCTTGAACTAACTGCTTATTCTGACAGTGACTATGGTGGTTGCAACATTGACAGAAAATCCACAACTGGTGGATGTCAATACTTAGGAGCAAGACTGGTCTCTTGGCAATGCAAAAAGCAGACAACTGTGTCCACATCATCCACTGAAGCAGAATATGTGGCAGCTGCAAGCTGCTGCTCCCAGGTAATGTGGATTCAAAATCAGCTGAGAGACTATGGTATGAATTTCTTATCCACTCCTATCTACATTGACAATTCAAGTGCAATCAGCATTGTGCAAAACCCAGTGAAATTCCCAAAAACCAAGCATATAGACATCAGATTTCATTTCATAAGGGATTGTAATGAGAAGAAATTAATCCAAGTTACCAAAATACATACTGATGATCAGTTAGCTGATCTATTTACAAAACCTTTTGATGTAGGAAGGTTCACTTTCCTGGTTTCAAATATTGGTATGGTAAACATGGATTAATTTTTTTTCATTATTATCTACTTCGTATGCTTATTTAAGGGGGAGTCACTGTTTCATTAAAAAGATGCACAATTTTCAACTAACAGCTTGAGTATTTTCTCAAGCTGCTAGTTCATTTTCTCGGACTGTTAGTTATTCACTTGATCTGTCAAAGTGTGCAGGGTATTTAGGTAATTTTTAAATGTGTATGCGCGGGACCCAACCTTTTTCAAAACCTTTAAAGGTCCCAGTTTCGTTCAGTTGTAACTACCAGTTACAAAATTTTCTTCCACGGCCTTCTTTTCTCTCTGAACGATTCACAGAATCTTCTTTGCAACCCTAAAATCTCCGTTCAATCTTCAATGGAGTTTGTCAAAGAACATAACTGCCTTCCATACTCTCTCAAACACTCTGAACTTCAGCCATTCCATGATATGATGGATTTCCTAAGACACTCCCATATCCACCATGCCCTCAATATAAATCCCACCATATACATATCGCATATCGAACAGTTCTGGAACCGTGCCACTGTTCAAACCATCAATGGAATTCCCTCTATACTATCCAAAATTGATGGCACAACCATCACCATCACTGAGGAATCCATTCGGCACCATTTGCATCTTCAAGATGCCACAGGTATAACAGACCTAACCCTTAACGCTTTACATACTGGTCTTTATAATATAGGTTATAGGGGTCCTGCTGATTCATTTACTTTCTTGAAAGCCCATTTTTCTCCTAAATGGAAATATCTTGTACATATTATTCAGCAGTGTATGAGCCCCAAAAGAACTGGTTGGTCAGAATTTTCTTCTAACATTGCCATTGCCTTAGTGTGCTTTTCAACAGGCCAACGGTTCAATTTTTCAAACATGATTTTTCAGGGGATGTTAAGGCATCATTCCCTAAAGAATGGGAAATTTTTAATGTATCCCAGATTTTTGGCAGAAATCATTGCACACACCTGCACTACTTCTCATTTACATAAGAGGATACATATTTCCCATAGGCACTCACTATCTTCTATAAAGAGACTTTTAAAACAAAGTGCCAATTTTTTGAGTGTAGATGTTCCATTGCCTTCTGCAATGATGAACATCATCCCAAGAAACAGAGGAGAGGGTCCTGAGCAGGCTCAACCTATCATTACTGCTTCACCCCCAGGACCCCAACCCACTCCTCATGATACACAAATTCCTTCTGATCCTTTTGTACAGCCATCACCCCCACTAAAATTTCTATATAAAAGGAAAAGGGGACCAGGAGCTCCTTCCTCCTCAGCCCTCAGACAAGAGCCATATATCCCTATGCAGGAGGACACTTCTGCGCAGAATATCCAAAGGGAACCAATTGAGGACACTCCCATCCTCACTCAGGAGGTGAACATCTCTCTAGAGACTGTTCATATGGGTTCTGTGGCTGGCACTACTGCTGTCTCTGCACAAGAGGCACAGGACAGGGCCAACATCAGTAAGACCACGCCCATGGCAACAGCAAGTGTGCAAACACAAGCTGGAAGTCCCCAGAACCAAGAACAGAGGGGCCCAAAGGTTTCTACTTCTGGTATTCATGCCAGTGATAGATCACAAGCACCACAGGTGTTTACTGATCTTGAGGCTAGTCTGCAACTAATGCTTTTTACGGATCCTAAGATGAAACCTGTTGTAGCTATGTTGGAATACCAAAAGTCCATCATTGCTGCACAGGGTGCACAAATTATGGCCCTAAAGCAATCAGAAGTGGCTCAAAATCAGAGAATGGATTATCTCCATAAGGGGTTTACCCTTTGTGGAAATAAGATCATTCAATTAGAGCGTTTGATTCAAACCCAAGGGGCAAAGGTTGTAGGTCCTTCTGACCAAACCAATGCTTCCAAAAAGGGGGAGAATCAGGAGGTTCCTGAATCAGTCCAAGCAGCTCCAACAGCATCAGTCCAAGCTGCCTTAACAGTTCCACCGTCTAGGCTAACAGTTCCAACAGCTTCTCAAGCTGTTAGCCTAGAAACGCAAGCTGCTTCTTCAAAAGCAACTGGAGTTGTTATAAGGGAAGGTGTTCAAGCTCCAGTAAGTACAGTCCAAGCTACCAAAGATAAGGGCAATGGCATCTTAATTGACTCTCCAAAGCACAAGTTTTCTTCCAGAGAAGCCTAGATTGCCTTTGATGTTGAAATTGCCAAAAAGTTAGTAGAGGAACAGGATCAAGAATTAGATCAGCAAACCCAGCCCCCAATGGATGATGATGAAACCTTAGGTGATTACCTAAAGGGGTTTGTGGGTAAACAAGGAGATAAGAAGAGGAAGCTGCCAACAGGGCACTCTAAAGCTGAAAATAGAATATTTTTGATCAACTTTGCCTTTGCAGCCAGAATTCCAAAGAAGATGGCTCAGTCCATGAGCACAGAAAGGCTGCAGGGTATCCATGATAAAGAAATGGACAAAAGAAAGAAAGCAAAAGTCTCCCAAGAAGTCCAAGCACCTCAAGAAGCAGTTCAAACTGCTACCAGTGCCCCTGCTTCTTCTGATCAAGCTGCTGCTTCCATTCCTACATCTGAGCCATTACCTCAAGCAAAGCCAGATCAAGTGAAAAAGGTGTTGTTTGAGCAACAACTACAGAAGGCTCTGGAGATAGAGAAACTGCTGGATCAACATGATTTCACAAAGCCTCTGATCAACTACTGGTATGCTAAGCCACTGGACGATATTGACTTAAGATTTAAGTTTGTGGTGAGAAGGGAATCTGGACCAGAAGAAGAGTATGATACATTTTGGCATATGGTTCAGAAGTTGACCAGAGATGAGCTTATCAAGATGCATAATATTGGGTCTGTGACACAAGTTAGATCTGCTCTACCACAAGTGAAGCAAGTCATTAAAGATCTGAAATCAATTGTTGACCCTGAGTCTGTAAGAAAAGATATAGAGGATGCCAAGGGAAAGAAGATCAAACAAGTTGATCTGTTTGTCAAATCAAGGACATACAGAATCAAATTCTCAGATGGATCTGGTATATTCTTCAATCTCGAATTTTATGATTTACCAAAGGATATGCTACTTCAGATGAAATATGTTAGAATATCTTGTGATAGAGATGAGATGAAGAAAGATTTTTTGAAGGCTGTAGATCAGAAACTTGCACAGTTGTAAGTTTTTTTTTGAAAGCCTTGGTTTGTAAATAACAGTTTACTTATTCATTTCCTTATTTGTATAGAACTTAAAGTCTTGTGTAAAGAATTTAAGTTAGGGGGAGATTGTTGGGAAATAGTCTAAGTAGGTTCAAGCTGTTAGTTAGACTTCTCAAACTGTTAGTAGAGTTTATATGTAAATCCAAAGTTCATGCTGTTAGTTGAAGAATCTCGAGCTGCCAGTGTAAAAGTTCAAGCTGCCAGAGTAAAACAACTCAAGCTGCTCTGTTCATGCTGTCAAGTGAGTCAAGCTGTTCAACAGTTTCATAAACAGAATGTGCTGATTTTCAGGAAAAGATATCTACACTAAGATTCCAGCATATCTACTATCAGAGAAGTCATAGTCCTTCAAGGAAACAAATCAAGAAGCAATATAAATACATAGAATAGGTCTTTCTATTGTATTAGAGTTTTCTACATATTCGAGTCTGTAATTGCTTTTATTGATTAAGTTTTCATAAGCCTCTAAGGTTGTAAAACCCTAAGGGTGCGTTTGGTACAGAGAATGGAAATGCAGAGAAGTGACAACAGAGAATGGAATTGCTGAGAAACAGAATTAGTCTGGAGAAAGAGAATTGATTCACCTGTTTGGTAGAACAGAGAATTCAGCAGAGAATTGTAACAGAGAATCATTTCTCTTGTTTGGTACAACAGAGAATTCAGCAAAGAATTCTATTATAAAATTTATTATTCTCATACGGGCGCTCTTACCAATCGAGCTAATGAATCTATATGTATATCATCAACAATAACAAAAACTTCTACATCTGGAATTGTGAGACGAGGGACTTGGTTTTGGTTTAATAACATAAGTTCTTTCTTTTTCTCAAATTGATTCAGACCTGGAACAACAGCACCAAAACCAACAATATCCACTAGACTTGTAATTTGCACCTCAAACCATCAAGATTAATATAGGGAAGCTCATGCACGTTCGTGGTAGGTAAATTACACTGGTTAGTGTACTTGTGATGCAAGGTTCTCTTATGTGAATTTTTTATGTTTCTAACTATTTAACGAATGGAAATAAATTTGGAATGATTGAATTTCATTTTGTCAAATAATATCTACAGACCTAATATGTTTTTAACATAGTTACAGAGCAATATATAAATCCATGTTCTGCTGCCTGCAGATCATTAGTAAAACGAGAGTTTATTGGAAAGTTCCCGATGCTCTCCTTGCAAATATACAGATCCATTAGGAGACATAACCAAATGCAGGTTTCTATTCTACACAGGAAACTGCATCAATATAGACATAACCAAAAGTAGTGCCCAAGATCTCAGTCTAAAAGTTACCTAATTGTATGTGTCAAATGCAGGTTTCTATTCTGCACAGGAAATTGAGCCAGTGACCGATGAACAATTTGAACATTAGTTAGGATCCAATAACAATGATATGCATATGTTCAATTTTAGAGAAATAAAAGCAAAGGAAGGGGACTGCACATAGAGGGAAAGAAACAAATGCTTCACAAACACAAATTAGTTAGGAAAACATGATCCAAAAACTTGTGAACTTAGTCTTATAAGTTCCTTATTTTGAATCAGAATTTGCAATTCAAAAGATCATTTTATGAGAATAAAAGATTCTGAAGCTATTATCGAATTCGAAACATGGCCTACAGTTCTGCCAAAATTTGTGCATAAACAAACAGAAATATGTCTGGATAGTATCGATTTTCAGGTGATCAGGTCTAATCTAGAATTTTCAAATTTGACCAATATATGTCGAATCAAAAGCTGCTAGCTACTACATAAGTTCTGTCGTAAAAATTTGCACCAGCTAAAACTCAAAGTTAATCAAAATTTTCACATGGAATAAATCAAATTAAACTTGATCCAAACATTAGACTTGAAAAAATTACTAAATCATATTGCAAATTACTATGATTAGGAAAGATAAATTAATAGCAACCTGATCTACGACATTATTTATTGCTAACACTGGTAGCAGAATGCAATCGTCTCCAGATAAATCAGAAAAGATAATAAATCAGAATGCAAATTACTACGACATTCACCCAGAAATTCATGAACTATTAAATCAATTTAAGATGCAATAACCACACAGAAACTTTGAACGTGCGACATCATTTAAGAAATTCGAACGTGCGACATCGTTTGAGAACAGAGAATCCGAAAGAGATAGAGGGAGGAGATGAACATAAAAGATACAAATGGAGGAGATGATATACCTTCGGAGTTGTACAAGAGTTGTTCGATCTGGAGGGATTCACCGTCGCTGCCGCTGGAAGAGGAGCAGTCATACCAGCAGCAGCCGCAGGATGAGATGTCGATCTGAGGGAGTCATGGTCGCCACCGGAGAATTGTTCGATTTGGATGGAGTCACCGTCGCAGACGGGGAGAAGTCGACGGCAAAAAGGAATCGCCCTAGGGTTTTTTGATGGAAGGTTTGAGACTGAATGAGAGAGATCAGATGGTCTGGGGGGGTGGGGGAAGGGGCTTGCAAGTCTCCGCTATTTTTTTTTGCAATTCTCTGGAGAGTTAATTTTTCAATTCTCTCCGTTTCTTTGCTTGTGAGAGGGAAATGAAAATAGGGAAATAGATTTGGTTTATTTCTCATTTTAGAATTCTCAACCCCAAACAAACAAGAGAATTCATTCCAATTCCATTTCTCTGTCTTCATTTCTCTGTACCAAACACACCCTAAGAACAGTTTGTGTTCTTGGTCTAATCAAACAGATTAGAGGTGATTGTAATCATTGAATTCAGCAATATAATCAGTTTTGATTATTTCTTGTGTTTATTTATTATTGGTTCTGAAAGTTTTTGTTAAAATAATTAAGTGTTATTCCGCAAACTTCTTAATTAAACTTTGATTCAAAGCAAGATTATTGATTCATACTCTGATAAATTCAAATCAGTTAGTCTTGGTTAATTAGTTTCAGATCCTGACAATTAGGTTATACATTCTTGTACTTTCTTGTTTAGGTAATTGTACATAATTTATGGTATCATTATTACAATAATTGAAGCCAAATGTAGAAGCTAATTAAGCATAAATCATATAGAGTTGCTATTAAATTAACTCGAGAATCTATTATAAATAGGGCAATTCTATACGCACACCTCCCTAAGTTGCTAATCACATACCTCCTTCTTAATGTGAGGGGATATTAACTATTTAATCATTAAGTCCACGTCGTTAACAAAAATCATGTGAGTAAGGGGGTATGTGATTAGTAAAAATTAAGGAATGGAGGGTGTACATATAATAATGCCCTATAAATATTAGGTTAACATTTGTTTAAAGTTTTTGAAACTTATATACAAATATTTAATGCTTCACGTGCAAGTTAGCAAAGCATGTATGGTACATTTGGTCATATTATTGGAATAATGTGGTAGTCCACACTTATATTTTGAGCCATAAAAGTTCAATTAATTATAGTTTATAAAATATTTTAATGATTTAAATATTACCTTAAATTTGAGGATATTACACTAATATTGTTTCTAACTGAAACTTCAAGGACTAAATTCTAAGTTTGATATAAACCACAGGAACCATTTTTGCAATTAACTCAAATAAACTGATTTGAAAAAAGAAGGGGTGTGTCTTTAGCATGCAGGACTAACAGCATAAAAAAAATAAAAAACTATAGATGATTTGACGATAGGAAGGCGTGTAGTAAGCATTAATGGGTCACATATCTCAAAAAACCAATAATATTGATGTGAGAATAAGGATGTGTGTGATAAGCATATGTGGGTTCCATAATTCTTAAAAATATTATATATATATATATATATATATATATATATATATATATATATATATATATATATATATATATATATATATATATATATTTGTGACATTTATGGGACCCACACGACTAATCAAATAATTAAGAGGGGGTGTGCATTTATCATATTTAGTGGATTTTGAGGGTGTGCGTATAGCAACACCCATATTTAAAGTGTCAAAATTAGTAGTCATACTTAATGGACTATCCTTAATTTAATGTTAATAACATATTTATCATCATATCCTTAATGTTATTTTATAATCCTATGGTGTAGGGACCATCTTATAACCGTTGGATCAAGTCGATCTCGTGATGCATCATACCTGATGCATCTTATGATGCAACATATCATATGCATCTAGCAAAGGTAGTGTCGGAAAAAAAATATCTAGTTTAATTAATTTTAATTTTATATTAATTGTATATTGCATATAATATATAAATAATAAATGTTAAATAATTTAATTACTACACTTCCAAAATTAATAAAAATAATACAAATTCAAATAAAATGATGAAACTTTTGATGCATCGTTGTTGTTCATCCTTCGTGTTCCTCATCTTCATATTCATCCTTCGTGATGCATCAAATGTGTTTATCTAAAAACCTTAATCTAACGTGATGGAACAACATGTTTATCCAAAAACATTAATCTAACATGATGCAACAACATCCAAAAAACTTAAACTAACGTGATGCAACAACAATGTGTTCATTCAAAAACCTTCAAACATCTTAATCTTCAACGTGTATCCTGATGCATCTTTCATTTAAACATGAATCGTTTATCGTTCTTCAAATATAAATACCTTCAAATATGCATCTCATTATCGTTTATCATAATTCAAACTTTCATCGTTCATTCAAAAATGTGGTGGTTGTTGACGGCCGAGAGAGGGAGATGGCCGGTGGGGAGGACGATGATGCAGCGGTCGAGAGAGGGAGACGACGATGGTGCGGCGATGGTGAAACAACGGTGGTCTGATGGCCGATGGTAGTGATCATCAAGAGAAAGGAGAGGGAGGGAGAGAAATGCGGAGGAATATATGGAAGGTATCAAGATAGTTAATGTGGTGATTTACCTTCCTCCAAATTATCTTTTAAAAATTTTTAATAATTAAATTAAATTATTCCATAACTACTCTTTATGCACCCGTAGTAGATTTACGGTGCATAAAAATTCCTAGAGGTTTCTCGATGCATAAAATTTCTCAATTGAACCTATATATATATCCGTTTTTAAGTTTTTGCCTCGAGACTCAAAATTGATTGGAGATATACATATATATATATATATATATATATATATATATATATATATATATATATATATATATATATATATCTTTTTAAGTTTTTACCCCAGGCCTCAAAAGTGATTGGACCGACCCTGGTTATGTTGAGTCTTGAAAGTAGAAATCCTTTTGAGTATTCTTATGGAGTATTGAATGAGAATGAGCTTCCTTCCTTTATGATGGCTTCAACTGTTTTGACGAGTGATACTAGTATACATGGAACATTTAATAACATACGCTTGATACAACCCAAAAATTTTAAAGAAGATGAGTTTTCAACCAGTGGAGATCAATTAAAAATCATCATAGTTGGGAAATGTGTTATAATCTAGAAGTTGTTTGATAAGATACCTTTTTGTACTAAAAAGTTATTTGACGAAAATGCAATTATGTAGAGCGTTGTGAGTTGCGACTTACTGCCTTGGTTTGAAGACACTTTAGACTCGGCCTTTATTTGATGAATATTTGAGATTGACGTAGTCACACACTCATTCGATGAAGAGCCTTTGTTTAATATTGAAATAAAGATTGCATGTAGATTGAAACAATGATTAGATGAAGACTCAGTCATGGATGGATCGATGCAACAGTGTCACCCATTATATGCATGGAATCCATCTAATTCTTGACTCTTCGAAGATTGAAATTCCATTCTCACCAAAACAAAACGCAACAACAAACGATTGCCCTACCCTAGATGTGTCACTTGTGCTTCTGCTCTTCACAATAGACCATCAAATGAAGAGGATGATGTGCTTTTTTTATTTTTTTCTGCTCCATTGCTAGATATAATTTGGAGCTATTAATATCCAATAAGCAAGATCTATATGGTTATTAAATTATAATTTTGACTTCTTGAATTTTGTGGATAAAATTCTTTAAGTAGTGCATATTATAGCAACCAATATTTTCATCGTAAAAAGCATTAAAAAAACAATGATCAATTTTAAGTGTTATACCAATAAATGTTAATATTTAATATCATAGATCAATTAAACGAGAGGTGATAAACTAATTTGTGTTATAGTGGTCCCAATCAATATTCAAGCACTCACAAACATAATCAATGATTCAATCAAGCAAAAGACAAAGAGAATGATACTCTATCAATGTCACTGTTGCAGAGAGAAAAAGATTGCAGCCGCCATACAATATTATAATAATGAGGAATTTGACAAAATTGGGAAACCCTAGGTGTGGGTTTCCTTTAAATACATAGGATACTTTGAAGGGTTTACATAACACACCCCTCAACTTCTAAATAAAATAATTACTATCTATTACAAAATGGAACCACATGATTGAAATTTAATTTCTAACAATCTCCCCCTTTTAAATTACTGTGGGAAGCTGTAGACTCAATCAGTTATAGTTCTAAGACCCAATCTCACATCAAACATTCTGATCACCTGTCGCATGTGTAATCTGTCATTGGTCAGATCAATTGCTTCTCGGATAATGAACCCTTCCTCTAGACGCATACAATGTTCATTGTGCTCTTTCTTTTCGTCCTCTGCAAGGCGTTCATTGAGCTTTTCTCTAATTAATCGCAGTGTACCATCAGAATATTGGGCAATCTCTTCGAACCTTATGAATCTTTTCTCATTCTTAGCATTCAGATAAACAACGCCATCCTCAGGTTTTAACAACACTTTGAAGACATGATGATGATCAATCATAGAGAATCTTTGGTCTGGAGGAGTCAATCCAACTCTTACAAAATTATTGTTGAAGGAAAACTGAAAATCTTTGATGCACATCACGATCGATTGCATGTTCATGCATCTAACAAGGGCGCACAGAGCGTTTTCAATAGACTTTAGAGGAATCAATTTTCTGGCCAGTTTGTCATGCATGAACTCTATGTCATCGAATGTCATGAAATCTAGGTCCGACATGTTTACTTCATGATGAGTTTCGTCTTCTCTGATAAAAGAGAAGGACGGCGTGAAAACTCGTGCTCTTTTATAGGGCGTTATTCTCAGGACGTTTTTGATTTTTAACGTAAACCAAACCTGTTCTTTCTTTTGGTGCACTCTCAACATCATTTGATTGTACTCTGTTTGCTCCCCCATGGATCGATCAAGAATTTCCATGAGGAGCCTTCGGCTGTAGTTTCCTGGGTTCTTCATAAAAATTACTCTGAAACGGTCTTCCGGGAAAGGTTTGCATAGAGATAAAGTTTTAAACCACTAGTTTGGCCTTGATTTACTTCAGCTTGGTTGACATGAAGGACATGAAAGACTTGCTATTGGTGAGTGTCAACCAACTGTCTTTTCTACTGAGGTGGCAATTTAGGCACATGACCTCTAGAGAACAAGTACACCCAGCTTGCGTCTGATTCATCGATTTTGGCTTCGGGCTCGGGTGCACTAGTTTGGAAGCAGTCTACTGTGGTTGTGAGCTAGATGGAGCAAACATTGTGGGGGCTGATATTATTTCATAATGAGTTTCCATTTCTGGATTGGATGGTTCGTTTAGAAAATCAAAGGATGAGGAGGCTTCGTCAGAGTTAAGTATGATTAAATCAGGTTCGAGTTCAGCCAAACGACCCTCATAAAGTACCAAAGCCATAGAATTATCAACCTCTTCTAGTCTCTCTGACCCCTTTTTCTCTTCGACAGTAGGTTCCAAACCCTCTTGTTCTGAACTTAACCCCTAAACTAATTTTTTTCGTCCCCTCAGGCTCTATTCTAGGACGTTTCTCCCCCTCAGGATGACCAGGTTCGTCAAATCATCATCTTTTTGTTTTGTAGCACCGGCCTGAGGGTGACAGAGCTGTTGAAGATAAATGACTGTCGATTCCAGTCTATCCACCCTTTTACTCATTTCAGCTTCCACCCTCAAGATTAATCTCTGCATATTTTCAATGAAGTCTGTAAATAGAGCATCAGTGGTGGCTATCTGAACTTGAAGGGCAGTGGTTGTTTGGACAGATGCAATTCCTGGTGGCAACTCCTGAGTTGCAGCACCCTTTCCATTTAAGAGAGATAGAAGGGAGGAATGTTGTTCCTCAGAAACTTCCTTGAAGGCTGTCAGGTCAACTCGGCTTACAACACCGGCTTCACGAATAAGAGTCGTTAGCATATCCGGAGTTATCCCTTGATGGTCTGATGCGGACGACATTGGTGTGGCCGCAACAAGACTTCCATCCTTCATTTCTGCATCACCAGCTGGGGTGGAGATTTGGATGTTGGAGAAGACGTCACAAAGACGTCTTTATTGTGCGAAGGAGTGTTATGGGGTGTGGCGTGAGCTGTGCTAGAAAGAGTGGTGGTCACCGGGGTAGTAGGTGACCTTGTTCAACATCTCCCCTCTCCGAGCGAGATGAAGATGTCATATGTGCTTCATCTCCGTGGAATGAAACAGGTTCCCTTTTAAGGGGAACCTGGGGGGGGGGGGGGGGGGGGGGGGGGGGGTTAACGAGAGTTATTTACAAAAACATATATTTTAGATTTTTATTTCCCAAACTCTAGTACTTTTAAATATATTTACTAAATGATGGAATTTTTTTTAATTAGTCATTTTTTATTTCTTTCTCTTTCCATGTTTATTATTGTTTTTCAACTTTTATATCTTAAAAAACCCTAAATTACACAATTGCTCACTACAATGATTTAATTTGATAAATGTCAATTTTATTTTATTTTTTAAATTTTGTTTCATTTTTGATCAAGTTTATTGTTTTCACTTTGTTGCACTTTATGTAAATATATAAACAAATAAATATGCGCACACACACATACATATATAATTGCTCCCTAATATGATTTACGTTTTTTTATGATGATAATAATAAATGTTATTATTATCATATTTATAGATATTTTGTTCAACTAAAGATTATATTTTTCGCGAGGTTACATATTTCAGCTAAAATTAATAATTAAATCTAAATGTATTAACTTAACAAAATAATTAAATCATAACATATAAAACATTGTATATTCCGTTAATATATAAGCTTAATATATTTCGATTTAACTTAATGTATGTAGGTATACTCGAGGGTATGTATGTCTCATTATATTTTAGATTTTTATTAACCAAACTCTAGTACTTTTAAATATATTTACTAAATGATGGAATTTTTTTTTAATTAGTCATTTTTTATTTCTTTCTCTTTCCATGTTTATTATTATTTTTCAACTTTTATATCTTAAAAAACCCTAAATTACACAATTGCTCACTACAATGATTTAATTTGATAAATGTCAATTTTATTTTATTTTTTAAATTTTGTTTCATTTTTGATCAAGTTTATTATTCTCACTTTGTTGCACTTTATGTAAATATATAAACAAATAAATATGCGCACACACACATACATATATAATTGCTCCCTAATATGATTTACGTTTTTTAATGATGATAATAATAAATGTTATTATTATCATATTTATAGATATTTTGTTCAACAAAAGATTATATTTTTCGCGAGGTTACATATTTCAGCTAAAATTAATAATTAAATCTAAATGTATCAACTTAACAAAATAATTAAATCATAACATATAAAACATTGTATATTCCGTTAATGTATGTAGGTATACTCGAGGGTATGTATGTCTCATTATATTTATACGTTGCAAATACATTTGTGGTTAAATCAAAATACATTAAGTTTATATATTTTGTTAAACTAAAAATTATAGATCTTCGTAAAAAATTAAAACAATATATATTTTAAAATCAGATTTGTAAAAGATGTCTTTTTTTTTTTTTTACTTTTAATAATATAAATTAAATACTTTCAAGTCCCTTTACAATTATAAAAAATTATATAAAGTTAACAAGTTATAATATATGAGTCTAATAAAAAAATTAATAGGGTTTCAAAAAATTTATAGAGAACTTTTAGATTTTAAATAGAGATTTATTAAAAGTTAACATCTACATTTGTAAAGTTATATAGGATTTTAAAAATAAAGTTATATATATAAACATAGAAAGAAATTTTTATTGATTTATAGTCGATGAAGAAATTTTTTTGTAGATTTATAAAAAACAATATTAGATTTAAATATAAATCTACGAAAAAATAAAATTTTTAATTATAACGTTGTGTATATATAAAAAATTATAATATGTCTTTAAGTCTCTTAATGAAATATATAACGCTCTTCTTGAAGTTGATACGTTTAGATTTATTTCTAAACAAAAAAAATAAGTAATTTGATGTGTTCATAAAATATACAAATTTTTAGTTTAACAGAAGATATAAATATAATAATAATATACTATTATCAAAATTCTTTGATAATTTTAGGGACGAATCATATAGGATTATATATATATATACACACACACACACACACACACACACACACACACACATTATGAAAAAAATGATCAAAAGTGAAACAAATAAAAAATAATGAACTTGATATTTAATAAAAAAGATCAAAACTAAATTATTTTAGGGATCATTTGTTATATTTTTTTAAATGTAGAAGTTGAAAATAATAAAGAGTGATAAAAAGCGATAAATAAGTATTTTAAAAAAGTACAATCATTTAGTAAATAAATTTAAAAATACAAGTATTTGGTAAATAAAATTTTAAATTACTATGTTTATGAACATGCCTCGGTTAATGGCGGCTACTGGACTTGTAGCCTTATCTTGACTAGTCCGGCTTTGGGTAGATGGTACTCCCTCAGCTCTCATTTTTTCAGCCCTCAACGGGTCAAAGATGGTGCGTTCAGAATCATCTGTCGCTGGCTGCTCACCACCTCCTCCATCTAGACCCACACTCAACTGCCACTCACCAAGCCCCAGAATAATTTCATTGTTCGCCTCATCTCCCTCCTCCACATTCTCACTCTCCTCACTCTCAGAAGTGGATGATTCTGTCGGTTCTGACAAAGTCTCTTCTGGATACACACCCTGGAGATATAACCTTACCCTTTCCAAGCGCCATGCCAGTCTAAGCAGAGACTGGGGAATGTTCATTACTGGCACCCGAGGAAGTTCCCTCGGGAGCTTAAATCTTTGTAGTGCGACAGTTTGTAAACATCAGCTTCAGGTCTCTCATGCATCTCATCATCATTGTCCATCGCATATTGTATAAACAGTTGAAGAAATCTATGGAAGGGAATGAACTTTCTCTCTCTTTTGGTTCCCTTGTCTTGTATAGCCCTTTTCAGCTCATCAAAAATAAACTGCGCGTAGTCGAAGTGTCTGTCATGGGCGAAGGCAGGGAACATTGCTAGTACATAAATAGATGCAGAGTCATGAACTGAGACTTTCCAGGTGAAACGCTTGTTTATGATATCGAATAATACGCACCAATGGGATTGTAGCTGTTTAGTTTTGAAGTCAGACGGCTTAGAGAGAATATCATCATAGCCCAGGGATTGGACTTCTTGGAGTGTCTGGTCTGGTTTGGGTATGGGGGCGAAGATGTATTTCGATACTGAATAACGTTCAGATGGGAGGCAGAGAATATGGAAGATGGCTTCGAGGGTTAGGCGGATAGGGACAAAAATTCTGGTGATGAAGTGACAGATTGCCTCATTGATGAATTTTAGGTGGAACCAGAACTGTTGGATGTAGATGCTTGGGACAGCAATGATGGTGGTGAAGGAATAGAAGATTGGGTGGCCATTGAGGATATCAAAGGTGATATCCTCGGCTTCGTCGCGTAGAAGTGACAGGTCGAGCTGCCAGTTGTGTGGGGTGAATTCCGTGTGATGGGCTGGGTGAAGAAGGGTGTTTTCTGGCAGCTGTTGGTTATTTAGAGGGATAGGAGGATGTGAAATGGTTAGATAAATTTGGCTATCGATACAAATGCAAAATGGTTAGTTAATCAGACTTAGATTAAATAATACATTGTGAAGTAGTCTGAAATAAGTGTGAAATAGAACCCATCTATTCTGTTTAGAGCATCAGGATTTTCATGAGTAGAAAGAAAGTTCTACTGAAGGAAATCCAAAGTCGATCGTTAAGAGACCAATGTTAGAATAGATGTGATCACTCAAACACTTATTGTTAACTAGAATCAATGGTGCAAAGTACTAAGAATTTATTTTGTTTTTGGGAAATGTTGAGATGCAATGAGAAACACACAAAAAATGCTAAGTCTGGAACTTGAGTTTGGGACCTGAAGTTTGGATGAGCCCTGTCCGAAAATCGGGTGGGATCGAATTTCGGATGGGATGATGCATGCCAAATGAAACTAAAAATGTAAGTATGAGAGTGACCAGAAATTGGAATGGACCCGATATTCAACCGAAATTCAGAGGGGCTAAATTTCGTATGGACCCGCAGTTCGGATGGGTCCATGTCATATACTTAGGAAAATATATAAGTGACATACTTGTGGAACGACCAAATTTTGGATCTGACCGAATTTTGGATGGGTCCAAGGCTAATACTTATGTGTTTTAGTAAGGCCCAATTGTAAGTGGTCTGAATTTCGGATCCATCTAAAATTCGGATGAGACACTTACAATTAACACAATGCATATGATCCGAAATATATGGCCATGCGAAACTTCAGGTGCACCCGAAGTAACACTTAGAATGTGCAGCAGTTAATGTGTTCATGCACGTGCATACGTCTACAGTGGCAGATGAACAAATATGCCTAAAAAATGCAGATGAGATGATAACAAACAATTGTCTTAACTACACAAACACTTAAAAATGTGATTTACTAACCTAAAAAACTAACAAACCGACGGAAAACCCTTGAAAAAAATCTAAAATCTGAAAACCTAATCTATGCATGTTAAACAGAAAAATAAATGAAGGAAAGTGTTACTTGGTAGTAGATGAGAAGGAATAAGCAAAATCTGTAGAAAAACGAGTGCAAACGATGGATTTTTTAGAGTGTTTTGTGCAAAAATGGCGGTGGCTTTGATAGTTCGAGCATCGGTGTGGGGAAGAAGAATGAAGAAACCCGACTTTATAGTAATGGGTTGGGTCGGATGTGCCTATGATCTGCGCATTTTTTATAATAGAATGGGCTAAACAATTACCTAGTTGGGCCTTTAAGATTTAAGAAAAGTTGGCCTTTTAAAAAAATGTGCTTTACAAAATAACACTAACAAAAAAAATTTGGCCGCAACAAAAAATAAAATGTTTTTGAGTTTTTCATTAAAATTAAAACTAACTAAGCATAAAATAAACCATTAGGAAGATAAAATTTAAAATCTTTTTGAATTTTCATGGACTTTTTGCAAAGAATAAAAAATAGAAAAATTAGATTAAATTAAAATAAAGTAACTGAAGATAAAAATATAGAACAAAAAGATTGAAAACACATATCATCTTTACTCCCCCTCAAATATACAATTACACTTTTAGATTGAACCCTGAACCCTTATAGAATTGAAATTCCGACAAGCCTAGATATGTGTAACGTCCCACTCAAATTGAACATTTCACATAGCAATTGTCAGGTTCATTATCATTAAAGACATACATAGATAAACAAAATCTGAATATAATTTTGTTGCACTTCCTTTGAATTTAAGTATTATATATTTTCTAAATAAAGGAATTTCAAACAATTATTAGAATTGTTTGAAACAGAATTATTTAGAGAATATCTAATATTTAACTAGAAGGATGATTCAACATGCCAATTTGAGATACTAAGAATGGAAAACGAGGTTCGTCTTGAGCTTTAGTAAATATATCAGCAAGTTGAAATTTCAAGCCTACAAAATATAGTTCTATTGTCCATTTTCTACGTGGTTTTTTGTGAAATGATACCTGATGTCTATGTGTTTTGTTCTTGAATGCTGCATGGGATTGCAAGATATGACAATGGCATTTCGGGAATCACAATATATCGAGACTTTGGTGAGTGAAAATCCATAATCACGTAATTGTGTTCTCATCCACAGCACATGAGAGCAACAGCTTGCGGCTGCTACATACTCAGCTTCAGCTGTGTATGTGGATACACAGTTCTGCTCTTTGGAAGACCAACTCACCGGCGTGTCACCCAAAAACTGAAGCCCACCTGATGTGCTTTTTCTTGTCTCCTCTGCAACCTGCAAAATCAACATCTGAAAAGGCGGTAAGATCAAAATTGGTTCCCTTTGGATACCATAGACCAAGATCGGGTGTACCCTTAAGATAACGAAATATGCGTTTGACCGCAGTAAGGTGTGATTCTTTTGGATCAGCCTGAAAACGAGCACAAAGACATGTAGAAGACATTATATCTGGTCTACTTGCCGTAAGGTAGAGTAAGGAACCAATCATCCCTTTGTAAGTTGTGTTAGCGACACTTTTCCCAGCAGGGTCAGTATCCAACTTACAGTTTTAAGCCATGGGAGTTGTGATAGCCGTGCAAGAGTCTAACTTATATTTCTTGAGGATGTCAATAGTATCTTTCGACTGGTTCACTAATATATCATCTTCAAGTTGTTTGACTTGTAATCCGAGGAAAAAAATTCATTTCCCCCATCATACTCATCTCAAACCTGAACTCCATTAGGGATGAAAAGTCCTTACAAAACTTAGGGTCAGTAGATCCAAACATAAAATCATCTACATAAATTTAGACTAGCGTTATATGAGGGCCTTCCCTTTTTGTGAACAGTGTTGTGTCCACCACACCCTTACTAAAACCGAAATAAGTAAGGAAATTAGAGAGACTGTCATACCAAGCTCGAGGTGTTTGTTTCAAACCATAGAGTGCTTTATCTAGCACATAAACATGGTCCGATTTATGTGTATCAATAAAACCTTGTGGTTGTTCAACATACACCTCTTCATTGAGTTCACCATTTAAGAAAACGATCATGACGTCCATTTGGTACACTCTGAAGTCTTTGTGTGCTGCATAGGCAAAAAAGATTTTGGTAGCTTCAATCCGTGCAACGGGAAGCGAAGGTCTCGTCATAATCAATGCCTTCTTGCTGTCGGTAGCCTTTGGCAACTAGTCTTGCCTTGTTCATTACAACAATGTCATTTTCGTCTCGTTTGTTCTTGAAGATCAATTTGGTCCCGATTATCGCTCGACCATTTGGGAACTATCCACCATACTCTTAGCTATTCGAACTGGTTGAGCTCTTCTTGCATTGATACTATCCAGTCAAGGTCTTTCAAGGCTTCATCCACACGAGCAGACTCAATCATACTAAGGAATGATGCAAAGAGATATTCATTAGCAGATGCCCTTTGAGTTTGAACCCCAGTGGAAATATCACCAATCATTTATTTAGTTGGGTGATTATGGGTCCATTTTATCTTGTGTGGCAGGGGTGAACGTGATGGAAGCTCAGTGTTTAGTGTGGGGATGGATGATGTGTTCTGTTTGATGGTTTCAAGTGAGGGCACACTAATTCAGGTTCAGGTTCTGGAGGATATTCTAGAGGGATAATGTTCGATACAATGTGGGACAGTATTATCGGGGTCGATTCAACTGGTGGGATGTCTGTGGATGATGTGGAGGGTAGTGGAGATGGTAGAGGTGTAGGAGTTGGAGTATGAATTGGTGAAGAAATTGGTGGATCCGAAGGTGGTGGATGACCAGTTGAATCTGATGAATATGTATTAAATGCAGAAGATGAACTAGAAGAAAAATTAATACTAGGACCAAAAAATTCTATATAAAATGGATCAAATAAGTAAATTAAATCAAACGAAGTGAAAGAAGTAGATTTAGAAGAGTCTCCAGGCATTTTAGTAATTAATGCGAGGTCCTGATTAGTCAACTTTTGTAGCCATTTCAGCCAATTCATCGAAGGTGATATGCACACTCTCGTTGACTGTCCTGGTGCGAGTGTTAAACGCGTGATAAGCCTTTGAATTGGATGAGTATCCCATAAAGATCGCTTTATCCACTTTTGTAACAACCTAGTCTTGTCTGAACTCAATTATCTGATTTTGAGCCAATAATGTAATTTTATTATATTATTTGATTTGTAATTTAATTAAGTAATGAAAATATTTAATTAAATTATATAAATGTTATAAAATATAAAATATGATTAAATTAAAAAAAAAGATGTAAAATACAAAAGTAGAAGTGGGTTAATTTCACATAAAGATCAAATGAAGTATATAAACTAAAATAATGGTTTTAAATGATCATTAATCACACATTTAAGAAATTGAAATTTCTATCTCTACTCTCTCTCTACCCTACGGCAATCTCACAAAAAATTATCAAGAAATCCATAAATTTTGCATTCAATTGAAGATTGAAGCTAAGGAGAAGTTGTCACAAGCATCAATTAACAAGAAACTACAAAGAATTCAAGGTAATAACTATTTAAAATTCTAATTTAAAGGGGTTTGGTTCGGTTTATATGAAAAACCGAAAGTTTAAGAATTTGAAGATTTAAATGTAGTTGCATGTTTGAGATTTTAATAGATAATGATGAATTTAAGTTAATAAAAGTCATTGTAACAAAAACTGTGGGTTGGATCATTCCAATAAATAAGAAATCGGAATTTTTGATGAAATTATGTTCTTGACAAACCGAATTCGGGTGTTTTATTATCATAGATAAATGACAATTTAAAAACTATAATATCCATAAATTATGATGAAAGATTTATGAATAAGAAACATGATATATATATATATATATTTATATATATATCTTCTAAGAATTTTAAAGAAACAAAGAAAAGAACAAATGAATGATTGATGAGTTATCAGTTATCAGAATCGGATAAAATAAAGATTTTAAGCTAAAAAGCTAATGATATGCTATGATATGATTCTGGACAGGTTCAGATAAATTCTGAACAAAGAGTTAAAGAATTAAAGATTTAAAGATTGAAAAGGCAAAGCCAGAGTCCAAAAAGATTAAAGATAAATCCTGAGACAACTCAGGTGGTGGATATAAATCTGCTTGATAAACACTACAGAACCTGTGAGCTATAGATATTCAGTTTTGCATGCTAGACTTCCGGTTGAGACATATTGTTGATGATAGATTATTTGACATTCATAATTGCTCAGCTGGATTATGACCAGTGCACAGCATGGTTCGGTGATGCCCTGTGGATCATGATAGCTATTTGACTTATCATTTCGCATGACATCGTACTTACAGTTCAGTTCAGATATTGCTATAAAATTATTGCTATCATGAGTTTGATTACTATGCTTTCCTTATTTGATCGCATCTTTGACTTATTGATTCAGCTTAGCATGATTAGCCTTGTTGGTCTATTATTCTAGACCTAGCTATGTCACTAGTTCTATTGAACTTGGTATTGATACTCTGATGTTCCCCCATGACGACCGCTGGTAGCTAGCCCAACATAAGTGGATAACTTCCACTAAAAGCGTGAGCGTGGGCTGAACATCATCCAGTTCTATGAATTCTATGTCTCAATCATGAGTGGCTGTAGTCCAGACATATCACACTTTGACCCATGATCCGCTTGATTAATGCATGTAATCTGAAAATCTATATTCTCACTAAGCTTTGCTTACAGATGTTGCTTATATTTTTACAGGAAAAGACAAAGGAAAGTCACCTGCCGGACCTAGTTCTTAGGTCTTACAAGAATCAAGTTGAAGTTTTCATAGACCACTACTCAACAAACCCTTCGGTAGTGATTGGCAGATGATGAATGTGGTGGTCTGGGTAGATTTAATTTGATTGTATGATGACATGAATTAGATTAGTCTGGTACCCTTTAAAAGTTTAATTTGAAAACTGTAAACTGTATTAAACTTAATCCTAATGTTTGTACTTGTAATATAAAATTCCGTAATATAATTACTCTATCTTAGTTATGATTGATATCGTGTTGCATGATGTGGGACCTAGACTCTGAGGACTGCCCCCGTAAGGGGAGGTCTTCACAGGATGGTATCAGAGCCCATAGTTTGAGTGAATCAAGTATTACATGAGTAATACTTGGTCTCAAACTAAAGCAATACATAAGTATCAATCATTTAGGTGGTTTGAACTGAGATAGGATGTACAGACTGTTAGGATGGGAAAAAGGGTACATAGATCTAAGTTTATAAACTGATAGTTAAATGATTTTAATTTTCAATAAAGATGTCAGGATCAGGTGACATTCCCAACAACATGACCCCTCAGCAAATGTTTGAAATGATGCAACAAATATTAACCCAACATTCTGAACAACAAAATAAGAATATGCAAGAACAGCTTTAGGCTAGAGATGAGGCCGAAGCCAAAAGACGCGCTGACAAAAAGAATAAGAGAAAAGATAAACAAATCCAGAATGATGAATCTAATTCTGATAACTCTACCCCGAATGTCCAAATTGAGCAGCCGAAAGGCTGTAAGTTTAAAGATTTTAAAGTCAGTGGTGCCCTTAACTTCGAGGGTACGATCAACCCAATCCAGGCGATGGATTGGATAAGCCATACTGAAGAAATCTTCAGAATCTCCGATTGTTTGGAGTCAAAGAAAGTAAGTTTTGCATCTGCTATGTTTGTCAGCGCTGCCCGTGCTTGGTGGAAGACTCAGAGAAGTATATACGGAGAAGAGGTTATTCAAACTCTAGAATGGGACCAGTTTCTTGAAATGTTCAGCGCAAAGTATTGTCCAGCTGACCAACAAGACAAAATGGAGGTTCAACTGATGCAATTAACTCAGGGAACCAAGACTGTAGACGAATACGAGCATGAATTCTCGCGGCTCTGTGGCTATTCTTCGTATCATGTAGCTACTGAAGAAAGAAAGATGAACCGATTTCGTGGAGGACTTAACCCGAGATATCGACACCCAATGAGCGCAATAAAGTATAATTCTTATCTCGAAATGGTTGAAGCGACAAGGCAGATTGAGAGGGGATATTTAGAGTACGGTGATCAACTCTATGCTCCATCAACGATCCCGACATGTCCTTCTCCTCCAAAGAAGCAGAGATTCGGCAGATTCTTTAAGCCAAACAAATCTCAATAATCTCAGCAACCCCAGTAGTCTCAACAATACAGTTCACCACAGAAAGTTCAAGCTTACTCGCTTACAAATGAACCACGATTCTGCAAGATGTGCAGAAAATCGCATATGGGATTGTGTAATCCAGACGACGTCACTTGTTATGTGTGTAGCAGAATCGGCCATAGTAGAGAAGAGTGCCCTCAGCGAGGTCTTGGTTGTTCTAAATGCGGAAAGCGTGGACACTTCATGTATCAGTGTCATAGTGGACAACGAGGTCAATCGCAATCATCAACTGGAGGTTCTACAATGAAAAGCTCAGTCGCAACTCCAACTGCAAGGACTCGTGCATTCCAGATAACAGCTGAGGAAGCGAAAGAAACCCTGGATGTGGTTACCGGTACGTTTTTACTAAATTCAATACCTGCGCGTGTGTTATTCGACTCCGGTGCAAGTCGTTCATACATCTCAACTACTTTTGCACAAATATTATCTAAGTTTCCTTTGAAGCTTCCTGTTATACTCGATATAGAGACAGCCAGTAACAATTATGTTATGGCTGATTCCGTATACCGTAACTGCACTCTACTCGTTAATAACATCGTGTTCAATCTTGATCTTATTCCGATTCCGTTAAAAGAGTTCGACGTCATCATCGGCATGGACTGGTTAACAAACAACGAGGCTACGATCGTCTGCAACCGCCGAATCATCTGAATCAAGACTTCATATGGCCGAGTGTTAGAAACCAAAGGCGACAAGCGTAAAGGTGCTCATTATTTTATATTTGTTGAGAAAGCGCGTAAATATCTATCTAAGGGTCATGAATCCTATCTGTGTTATGTCTCGTCTGAATCCGTCTCTGAAGCCAACAAGAAATTTGTATATGATATTCCTATCGTCTGTGAGTTCCCAGACGTATTCCCTAATGATATATCTGGAGTGCCACCAGAATGACAAGTTGAATTCGGCATTGACTTAGTTCCTAGTGCGGCTCCAATCGCTAAAGCTCCCTACAGACTTGCGCCTGCAGAAATGCAGGAAATGTCAAAGCAATTGCAAGATCTGTTAGAGAAGAGATTTATCCGACCTAGTTCATCTCCGTGGGGTGCACCTGTCTTGTTTGTTAATAAGAAAGACGGAACTCTTCGTATGTGCATTGACTATCGGGAGTTGAACAAAGTCACAATCAAGAATAAGTATCCTCTGCCCAGAATCAATGATCTATTTGATCAGCTACAAGGAGTAAGTTATTTCTCTATCATCAGCTGAAAGTTAAAGATGAGGATATTCCAAAGACAACCTTCCGAATGAGATATGGTCATTACGAATTTCTCATGATGCCATTTGGTTTAACGAATGCACCAGCGGCGTTCATGGATCTCATGGATCTCATGAATCGCGTGTGCAGACCAATGCTGGATAAGTCAGTTATCGTATTCATTGACGATATTCTGAATTACTCTAAAACGGAGGCTGATCATATTGTTCATTTGCGTCAACTGCTAGAGTTATTGAGAAAGGAAAGACTCTATGCAAAATTCTCTAAGTGTGAATTCTGTCTCAAACAGGTATAACCTTACATTGTCTTGAGTTATTTCTTAAAGCGTTCTTTGTTTCAAACCAAACTTGAAATTCTACTTTAATTTCTTTATAGATCCAATTCCTTGGCCATGTTGTATCTGGCGAAGGTATTTCAGTCGATCTTTCCAAAGTCGAGGCCGTTCAGAAATGGCAAACGCCTCGCAATGCCTCTGAAATTCGAAGTTTCCTTGGATTGGCCGATTACTGCCGACGATTCATTAAAGACTTCTCGAAGATTGCTGTGCCACTCACGATGCTAACACGAAAGAACACTCCTTTCGTATGGGCCGATAAACAGCAAGACACATTTGAAACTTTGAAGCAGAAACTTATTCAAGCGCCAATCCTAGCCTTACCAGAGGGCAATGATGACTTTGTCGTCTATAGCGATGCATCTGGTACTGGACTAGGTTGTGTCCTCATGCAAAGGGGAAAAGTCATTGCCTATGCTTCAAGGCAATTAAAAGACTATGAGAAAAGTGCACCAACTCATGATCTTGAGTTGGCTGCCATTACCTTTGCATTGAAAATCTGGCGGCATTATCTCTATGGGACTCGGTGTCAGCTCTACACCGACCATAAAAGTCTCAAGCATTTATTTACTCAAAAGGATCTGAACATGAAACAGCGTCGGTCCTTGGAGCTTATCAAGGACTATGATTGCGAGATCCTGTATCATCCCGGCAAAGCCAATGTGGTCGTGGATGCATTGAGTAGAAAAGTCTATCCGGAAAAGTGTTGCTATGCCCTGACTCCTATTGTATTCTCTTCTGATTTTATCGAAGACATTAAATCTGCTCAAGCTGAAGAATTGAAAGAAGAGAATCTCTATTTTGAAAATCTCAAAGGGCAACTTCAATTTCTGTCTATGAATCATTTGGGGCTTCAATGTCTCAAGGGAAACCGAATCTGGATTCCTAAATATGGTTCAATCTGCAACACTCTTCTATCGGAAGCGCATAAGTCCAAGCTATCTATTCATCCTGGCAGCTCAAAGATGTAATTCGATCTGAAAACTGATTATTGGTGGCCAGGAATGAAGAAAGACATCGGTTAGTTCGTTGAAAGCTGCAGAATCTGTCAAATGGTTAAGGCAGAACATCAGAAACCCTTCAGGAATATGCAACCACTACCAGTTCCTGAGTGGAAGTGGGAGCATATAACCATGGACTTCGTCACGAAATTGCTAAAAACCAAGAGACAGCACGACTCCATCTGGGTAGTCGTGGATCGATTAACGAAATCAGCACATTTCATACCGATGAAAGAGATATACTCTCTTGATAGATTGGCACAGATGTACATCACTGAAGTCATCTCTCGTCATGGTGTGCCGAAATCTATCGTCTCTGATCGTGATAGTCGTTTCTGTTGGGTTTCCTATACCCTTGCTAGGTTAAATTAAAACTTTACGGAAAATTAAATAACCTAACTATGCAAGAATATAAAACCTTAAGGATCTAACCAAACAAGCTAAGCAACTAATTATTAAAAATAAAGAGATGAATAAGAAAAACTAACCTTGAGAAAATTCACAATTTTCTCCACGAAGAACGATTGCACGAACAGCCTCTGAATCGAGTAACAAGCGCCTAAAGCAAGATTGCCTCTAGTTGTTCACACCCAATGAACAAAAGAAAAGATAATTATAACTTTTCTAAGCTCAGATCTCAAAGTCCCAAAACCGGTATCCCTTGTGATTGCTAGAAAACTTAGAATTGAATGAGCGAGGAATGAAGCAGGCAGGGGCTGCCTATTTATAGGTTTTAGAAACCTACAAATTTTTTATCCCAAATCCATGTGGGATGGATTGATGGCCGCCCCCCCCTATTAGGGTTTAGGGGTTGCACTGTTGACTATCAACTAATTGCAGTTTAGCCCCTGTACTTCCTCAATTAATTCAATTAGCTTCCGGTTAATTTATTAACTATTAATAAATTAACAAACTAACTCATTAATCAAATATAATCAATTATTTAGTTTCTAATTAATTTATTAAACATAATAAATTAACAAACTAATTAACATTATATATTTAAGTTAATCATCTTCTCTTTACAATTCATTGCATGCACCCAAAAAGGATCCAGCCTGATAACAATATGTTTACAAATAATTGTGACTTGGACACTAATTCCAACAGTCTCCCACTTGGACAAGTTGGCAACTATTTGTCTAAACACATTCTATTACTAGCCTTCCTAGCTACTCCATACAGCTGCCGAACTCTGAATCATATCAGAGCTAATTCTTTAGATAAGGGATCAACTATTCCTTCGTTCTCTGATATCGTATGAAACTAAGACATGGATTATAATCAATCTTTGGTACAAAAATTATGTTTCTGATTTCCGATTAATATGACTATATGAGACTTATTAATTGAACACTTCAATTTTGTCTCGGTCGGGCCCGACACACTAGAGTCAACGTTTAATCATCAGTGGGCCCATAGATATCGCTTTTCCATATAGGCAAAAGGAACGAATAAACTTCGCATACACAGCGCTAGCTAACTAATAACATCGTAACTAGATACATCCGTTATAACTTGCAGTTACGCACAGTGTTTGAATGCACTAAGGTATGACGGACTAGAAACCGCAACTTCAATGTATCTCCGTCTGAAGAATAGAGGATATTATCATCTTGAAAATACTAATCTTTCCAAGTGCGAGTGCCCTATACTTAAATCTCCATTAAGTACCCATGAATGTTGCAGCAATCTCTATGCTATGTCAAACTCTTGACAGTCTACTAACATTCCATGACAGTCTTTATTCAATACTAACTCCCGGTAGTACGAACGACTGAGGTATTTGAATAAATTTAATTACTCTGGGAGTTGGTTCCAAACATGCAAAAGGAAACACAACGATAAATTAATAGAAGATGGCAGCACTTTGCAAATAAATAAATCTCCATTATTTAATCACCAAATCCATTACAATTTCAAATCATTGTTACAATGTTTCAAATTTAAAACTAACTACTAAACTTTACATTATCTCCTAATCCTATGCTAACATCATGACTACAGTGTTTCGGTTGAGAAAGTGGCTTTGTGAATGGATCAGCTGGATTCTCCTCTGATCGCACTCTTTTCACAATCACATGTCCTTCTTCAACCTTGCTACGAACAAAGTGGTACTTCCGATCAATATGCTTGGACTTTCCATGATCCTTGGGTTCTTTAGTCAACGAAACAGCACTTTCATTGTCGCAGAATATTTCGATGGGGTCTTGAACCGTTGGGACAACTCCAAGATCTCCAATGAAAATTTTCAACCAGATGGCTTCCTTTGAGGCTTCTGAGGCCGCAATATATTCTGACTCGCAGGTAGAGTCTGCCACGGTTTCCTGCTTCGAACTCTTCCACGTCACGGCTCCCCCATTCAATAAGAACACCCAACCAGATTGTGATCGACAGTCATCTCTATCCGTTTGGAAACTCGCATCGCAATAACCGGTTACTTAGTTCATCCTGTCCACCGTAAACCAATAACCTGTCTTTAGTATTTCTTAAATACTTAAAAATATTCTTGACCGCCGTCCAATGACCTTCACCAGGGTCTTGCTGATGTCGACTCACCATGCTTAAAGCAAATGAGACATCAGGCCTCGTACATGTCATGGCATACATTATAGATCCTATGCCGAAGCATATGGAACTTGACTCATTCTGTCTCGTTCCTCCTGTGTCTTCGGGCTCATGTCTTTACTAATCTTTATGCCATGAGCAAAGGGAAGGTTCCCCTTCTTAGACTTCTCCATACTGAACCTTTTCAGTATTTTGTCAAAGTACGTATCCTGGCTTAGTCCTATTAGACGTCTCGTTCTATCTCTATAAATCTTTATACCCAGAATAAAAGCTGCATCTCCTAGATCCTTCATAGCGAAACATCTTCCCAACCAATCTTTTACACTCTGTAATGTTGGGATGTTGTTTCCTATAAGTAATATGTCATCGACATATAATACCAGGAAGACTACAGTGCTCCCACTGACCTTGACATATATGCAGGACTCATTTTCACTTCTAGAAAATCCAAACTCTGTGATTTTCTCATGAAAGCAAAGATTCCAGCTTCGAGAAGCTTGCTTAAGTCCATAAATGGACTTCTGAAGCTTACACACTTTCTTAGGATACTTGGTGTCTACAAAACCTTCAGGTTGTGTCATAAACACATCCTCTGTCAATTTCCCGTTAAGGAAAGCGGTTTTGACATCCATCTGCCAGATTTCATAGTCATGAAATGCAGCTATGGCCAGAACTATCCTTATGGATTTAATCTTAGCTACCGGTGAAAAGGTTTCCTCATAGTCAATCCCGTAGGTTTGAGTATAGCCCTTTGTCACCAGCCTAGCTTTGTAAGTGTGTACTTTCCCGTTCATATCCGTTTTCTTCTTGAATATCCACTTACAACACACCGTCTTTAGACCGGGTGTGGGATCAACCAAATTCCAAACTTGGTTGCCATACATGGATTCAATCTCGCTATCCATAGCTTTCTTCCATTTGGCTGCCTCAGGGCCTGTCATCGCTTCCCGGTAGTTAGCTGGTTCATCTAAGTCGACTAGTGTACTATCACTAATCATATCATCCTGTTCAATATGGAAACCATAGTAGAACTCAGGAGGATTTCTAACTCTACCGGATCTGCGCAAAGGTAAGGATATGTCATTGGGTTCAACAGGCATCTCAGCCTCATGTTGATGGTTAGTGTTTGCAGTTGGTTCTTCATCAGTAGTATCTTGAATCTCATCAAGATCGATCTTACTCCCACTGTCCTCTTTAGATATTATCTCCTTCTTGAGGAATACTCCTCTTCGAGATACAAACACTACGTTTTCACGTGGTTTGTAAAATAGATATCCAAATGACTCTTGTGGGTAACCAACGAATAGACACTTTTCAGATCTTTGACTGAGTTTGTCAGAGGTCTCTCATTCAACGAAGACTTCACAACCCCAGATCTTGATGTGAACAAGGGAAGGACGCTTTCCCTTCCACATCTCGTAAGGTGTCTTTGAAACTTTCTTGGTGGGTACTAGATTTAGAATATGTGCCGCAGTTTCTAATGCATAACCCCAGAAAGTTACTGGAAGTGTTGCTCGACTCATTATAGATCGGACCATGTCTAACAAGGTCCTGTTTCTCCTCTCCGCAACTCCGTTGAGTTGTGGTGTTCTAGGAGGTGTTAACTGGGAAACTATTCCACAGCTTCTAAGATGATTGAGAAACTCGATACTAAGGTACTCTCCTCCCCTGTCGGAGCGGAGAACCTTTATCTTTCTGCCCAGTTGATTCTCTACTTCACTTTGATATCTTTTGAATGTCTCAAAAGTGTCGGACTTATGTTTAACTAAATAAACATATCCAAATCTACTATAGTCATCTGTAAAGGTGACATAGTACCGATTTTCCCCTTTTGTAGCACATCGGAATGGCCCACATACATCTGTGTGGACTTCACCTCTTTCACACGTTCCTGTGAATGGTGATTTTGTCATCTTGCCCAGTAAACAGGATTCGCATACATCATCCGATTTTATGTCGAATGATTCCAACACTCCATCCTTTTGGAGTTGGGCGATGGGTTTCTTGTTAATGTGCCCAAGGCGACAGTGCCACAATTTGGACTTATCAATTTCGTTAGAATCAATATTAAATAATAGGTTGTTATCACACTCAACAATTTCATATATGCCGTTATAAGGACAAGCTTTGAATATAAAAACATCATTCAAATAAACCAAAATACTTCCATTATTATCAAAGTTGAAATTGTATTCATCCTTATACAAGGAAAACAAAGAAATGATGTTTCGATTCATATCGAGTGAATAACAGCAGTTATTTAAGCTAATCTCTACTCCTGATCTAATCACGAGCTGGAACCTTCCGACTTTCTTCACAGGCGTGATCTTTCGATTCCCCATGATTAGGTTCAGCTCCCCATGCTTCAAGCTTCTACTTTCCCTTAGTCCCTGCAATACAGAGCAAATGTGAGTACCACATCCTGTATCAAGAACCCATGAATTAGAGATAGAAGTGTTATGGAGTTCGATCATGAACATACCTGAGGTGCTGGCCTTTTCGACTTTGCCGTCTTTAAGGTCCTTCAGATATGATGGGCAGCTTCGCTTCCAGTGCCCTTTGCCATTGCAGTAAAAGCATACTGCTTCCTTCGGATCTTTAGTAGGCACAATACCGGACTCTGTTTTCCCTTGAGACCCTTTCTTGGACTTTCCTTTTGGGGTCTTCCAGGATGATTTCCGTTTCTTTGAGGCCTTACCAACACTAAGCACAGGGGCCACGGGGGTCTCATCTTTCTTGATGCCCTGTTCAGCGGTTCGGAGCAGATTATGCAGTTCCATAATTGACGTCTCCTTCTGATTCATGTTCATCTGATAGGAGAGTACGAACTGATTATAGATGGTGGGCAGTCCAGAAAGAATGATATTGGTGGAGAACTCAGAGTCAAACACCATATTGAGAGCCTCCAGCCGGTCGAAGTACCCCTTCATCTCAAGGACGAAAGTGCAGATAGATGTTCCAGGTTTTGGTTTGCAGGCCACGAGGGTTCTTACCACATCAAGGCGCTCTTTGCTCGTCTTAGCCTCAAACATCTCTCGCAGCTGCTGATTCATCTCAAAGGCCCATGTATTCTCGAAGGTTTTAGCAAGCTCAGGAACCATGGATGACGCCATGATGCAGGACACTTTGTTTACATCATCATAATGTTTCTGGTGTACGTCCATTTCCTCCTGGGTGGGATTCTCAATCAGTGTGGGAATTTGTGCATCGAGAACATACTCCTTGTTCTCGTACCTCAGCGTAAACCTAAGGTTTCTCATCCAGTCCATATAGTTTGGACCGACTTTTTCCCTACCCAGAACGGAAAGGAGTGAGAAGTTGGATGCGTGGTTGGGAGCAGGAGTGGGAGTACCAGTAGAAGTAGACATCTGTGAGATAAAGTTTTAGTTAGTTTGAAGTATTCCTTAAACAATTTACCCAATTTGAATTAAGGCTAGGATCCATATTTTCGATTCGTTTTATGAAAAGGGTCGCCGTAATCACGCCACGAATTTATTTTAGGTGGACAAAGTCTTGTCGATTCCAATCTCTATGAAATTTTCCTAGTTCTTTTGAGATTCATTGAATCTTATCAATGGCATGTTAATCTCGGTTATGCTCAAATACTATCCGTGACTGGGTTGCCGAGGATCACGGACAATATGGTGAATCTAACCATGCAAAACTGTCGTAAGACCCGGCACGGATCAGTCCGGGAATCGCAAGTCCTACATCACCTCCGAATATGTCTCTCATTAGTGTGTCGGTCAATACACACGCTCCACTAACAGTGTATATAGGAGATGTGCATTTTTCATGGATTTGCATACTAATTCACTTTTGATATATCAAAAACGGGATTTTTGTTTTAGTACTTTAGATTATACTTTTAATCTGGACACCATCCTATCAAAAGTCCTCGGTAGCTCCATTGAACGCAAAGCGAAGTGGAGGAGGTAGGTCAGCGCGAAGCTGTTAAAAACCTACTCCTTTAGGGAAGCAGAGCGACCCGCCTTATACCTCGTTTATAGTTTGTTCACTATGGGTGAGCCGATTTATCAATTGACATACGATGTAATTAGATTAAGGGTGTGTTTGTTTTCAATTAAGAGGCTCTGAATTAGGTTTGAAGTCTGAATTTCAGATCTTAACATAATTTGTATTGTTTGTTTAAATTCAGATTTAAGAGGTTACAACCTCTGAATTTCCCTCTGAATTTTAAGAGAATGAGATTAGTCTGAATTAAATTCAGAGCCTCTTAATTTCAGACTTTAAGGCCTCCTCTTAATTTCAGACATGGTTTTCAGACTTCAGACATTTAACATCTTAAAAACAAATACCACCTAAATGATATATATATATATATATATATATATATATATATATATATATATATATATATATATATATATATATATATATATATATATATATATATATACACACACACACATAATAAATAATACATATATAAATTTCTTTTAAATCTTAGGGGTTTAATTTTAAACTATTAAAATTAAAGGGTCTATTTTAAACATTTTAAAATTCAGGGTATATTTTAAACAATTTTAAATATTAGGGTTTAAATTAATATTTATATTTTATATATATATATTTCGGTTTCAATATTTAAATAAAATAAGAAACATTAAATTATTAAATATATATATTAAATCTGAAACCTATATATATAATCATATAAATCCTCAAAATTTAAACCTAGGATAATACAAGTTTATCCTGATAAATTATGATATTCTAAAACCTTTAGGATAAGCACTTAATTTAAATTAAGGTAATTTCTAGATAAATAGGATTTAGGATAAACCTAGAAAATCAAGCTTATCTCTAAGGCATGTTTATCTAAAACCCCAAAAATCAAACCCTTTAAAAATTAAATAATTATCAAAAAAGGAATTTTACTCCAAAAATTTCAAAAAAATAATTTTTAATTAATTTTTCGGATTTATTTAATATTTAAAAACTAATTTTAAGTTTAAACAATTTAAGTTAAAATTAAAACACCATTAAAATTAAATCAAAATTCCGAAAATTAATCAAAACAAATTTCGAAATTTAAGAACAAGATTATCATCACAAAATTAGTGCAAAGCTCGTTAGGTTGACCGCTCTGATACCACTGTTGGGTTTCCTATACCCTTGCTAGGTTAAATTAAAACTTTGCGGAAAATTAAATAACCTAACTATGCAAGAATATAAAACCTTAAGGATCTAACCAAACAAGCTAAGCAACTAATTATTAAAATAAAGAGATGAATAAGAAAAACTAACCTTGAGAAAATTCGTAATTTTCTGCACGAAGAACGATTGCACGAACAGCCTCTGAATCGAGTAACAAGCGTCTAAAGCAAGATTGCCTCTAGTTGTTCACACCCAATGAACAAAAGAAAAGATAATTATAACTTTTCTAAGCTCAGATCTCAGAGTCCCAAAACCGGTATCCCTTTGTGATTGTTAGAGAACTTAGAATTGAATGAGCGAGGAATGAAGCAGGCAGGGGCTGCCTATTTATAGGTTTTAGAAACCTACAAATTATTGATCCCAAATCCATGTGGGATGGATTGGTGCCCCCCCCCCCCCCTATTAGGGTTTAGGGGTTACCCTGTTGACTATCAACTAATTGCAGTTTAGCCCCTGTACTTCCTCAATTAATTCTATTAGCTTCCGGTTAATTTATTAACTATTAATAAATTAACAAACTAACCCATTAATCAAATATAATCAATTATTTAGTTTCTAATTAATTTATTAAACATAATAAATTACCAAACTAATTAACATTATATATTTAAGTTAATCATCTTCTCTTTACAATTCATTGCATGCACCCAAAAATGATCCAGCCTGATAACAATATGTTTACAAATAATTGTGACTTGAACACTAATTCCAACAGTTTCACTTCAAGATTCTGGAAAGCGCTGCAAGACGGGATGGGTACTCGAATCTCTATGAGTTCAGCTTACCATCCTAATGCAGATGGCCAAAGTGAACGTACTATCCTTACGCTCGAAGATATGCTCCGTGCCTGCATTCTTGATCTGGGTGGTAACTGGGATGACCATTTACCTTTGGTCAAATTCTCATACAACAACAGTTATCATTCCACGATTAAGATGGCTCCTTTTGAAGCTTTATACGGACGAAAATGATAAACTCCCACCTGTTGGCGCAAAACAGGTGAATCGCCTTTAGCAGGTCCGCACCTTCTACAGTTGACTCATGAGAAGATTCAACTTGTCAAAAGGAACATTCTTGAAGCTCAAAGCAGGCAGAAGTCATATTACGATAATCGTCACAGATCGATCAGTTTTGCAGTTAACGATTGGGTGATGCTGAAAGTATCTCCAATGAAGAATGTGGTGCGATTCATAAAGAGAAATAAGCTAGCTCCGAGATTTATTGGCCCGTTCAAGATTGTTGAAAGTATAGGAAATCAATCTTGTCATCTTGAACTGCCAACTGACTTAGCTGGAATACATCATGTATTCCATGTTAGTCATCTACGAAAGAACGTAGCTGATGAAAGAGAAGTACAGATACCACATGTTAATCTGCAAATTGATGAGAAGCTTCGAGTGGTTGAAGAGCCGGAATGTATTCTGGACTCGAAGACCAAAAAGCTTCGAAATAAAGAGATACAGATGGTGCTCGTCCAGTGGAAACACCACAAAGGTTCGCATCATTCTTGGGAATCAAGAGATGTCATGAAAGCAACCTATCCAAGTCTGTTCGAACAAAGCTAACTTCGGGGACGAAATTTGTGCGTGGTGGAGCCCATTCTGTAACAACCTAGTCTTGTCTGAACTCAATTATTTGATTTTGAGCCAATAATGTAATTTTATTATATTATTTGATTTGTAATTTAATTAAGTAATGAAAATATTTAATTTAATTATATAAATGTTATAAAATATAAAAGATGACTAAATTAAAAAAAAGATGTAAAATACAGAAGTAGAAGTGGGTTAATTTCACATAAAGATAAAATGAAGTATATAAACTAAATAATGGTTTTAAATGATCATTAATCACACATTTAAGAAATTGAAATTTCTCTCTCTACTCTCTCTCTACCCTACGGCAATCTCACAAAAAATTATCAAGAAATCCATAAATTTTGCATTCAATTGAAGATTGAAGCTAGGAGAAGTTGTCACAAGCATCAATTAACAAGAAACTACAAAGAATTCAAGGTAATAACTCTTTAAAATTCTAATTTATAGGCGTTTGGTTCGGTTTATATGAAAAACCGAAAGTTTAAGAATTTGAAGATTTAAATGTTGTTGCATGTTTGAGATTTTAATAGATAATGATGAATTTAAGTTAATAAAATTCATTGAAACAAAAATTGTGGGTTGGATCATTCCAATAAATAAGAAATCGGAATTTTTGATGAAATTATGTTCTTGACAAAAAGTATACATTTTGGACAATCTTGATCAATTTATGATGTTATTGATAGGGAAAATAGTATAAAATCAACCCAATAATGATAATACAACTTTATATTAAGTTGCATGTTAATGAAAATGAATTTAGAAAGATTTTAGTAAAAATTCGTATGAACACAAGTATGAACACCAAAAACAATTTTCTAGAAAATATGAAGATGTGGGATCCGGATTCGGTTGAGCCCGAATTCGGATGAGATGCTCCATTTCGGATCTCATGTCTCGGACCCAATGTTTCGGATAATGCTAAAATGGAAGTTAGGCTAATTCGGACCCTCCTTGAATTCGGATTTGTCCCAATTCGGATGAGTACTTCGGACCTATGCTTCAGCCGGTCCTAATTCGGATTAGCCATTCGGTCCGAATCTGGGTGCCTGATCCGGATTAGTCCGAATCCGGATGGTCCAAACCAGGGGTCCGAATTCGGGTGTTTTATTATCATAGATAAATGACAATTTAAAAAATATAATATCCATAAATTATGATGAAAGATTTTTCAAATTAAATATATATATATATATATATATATATATATATATATATATATATATATATATATATATATATATATATGTATATATATATATATATGTCTTCTAAGAATTTTAAATAAACAAAGAAAAGAACAAATGAATGATTGATGAGAGACAATTATCAGAATCGGATAAAATAAAGATTTTACGCTAAAAAGCTAATGATATGCTATGATATGATTCTGGACAGGTTCAGATAAATTCTAAACAAAGAGTTAAAGAATTAAAGATTTAAAGATTGAAAAGGCAAAGCCAGAGTCCAGAAAGATTAAAGATAAATCCTGAGATAACTCAGGTGGTGGATATAAATCTGCTTGATAAAGACTACAGAACCTGTGAGCTATAGATATTCAATTTTGCATGCTAGACTTCCGGTTGAGACATATTGTTGATGATAGATTATTTGACATTCATAATTGCTCAGCTGGATTATGACCAGTGCACAGCATGGTTCGGTGATGCCCTGTGGATCATGATAGCTATTTGACTTATCATTTCGCATGACATCGTACTTACAGTTCAGTTCTGATATTGCTATAAAATTATTTCTATCATGACTTTGATTACTATGCTTTGCTTATTTGATCGCATCTTTGACATATTGATTCAGCTTAGCATGATTAGCCTTGTCGGTCTATTATTCTAGACCTAGCTATGTCACCAGTTCTATTGAACTTGGTATTGATACTCCAATGTTCCCCCATGACGACCGCTGGTAGCTAGCCCAGCATAAGTGGATAGCTTCCATTAAAAGCGTGAGCGTGGGCTGAACATCATCCAATTCTATGAATTCTATGTCTCAATCATGAGTGGCTGTAGCGGCAGTCCAGACATATCACGCTTTGACCCATGATCCGCTTGATTAATGCATGTAATATGAAAATCTATATTCTCACTAAGCTTTGCTTACAGATGTTGTTTATATTTTTACAGGAAAAGACAAAGGAAAGTCATCTGCCGGACCTAGTTCTTAGGTTTTACAAGAATCAAGTTGAAGTTTTCATTGACCACTACTCAACAAACCCTTCGGTACCGATAGGCAGATGATGAATGTGGTGGTCTGGGTAGATTTAATATGATTGTATGATGACATGAATTAGATTAGTCTGGTACCCTTTATAAGTTTAATTTGAAAACTGTAAATTGTATTAAACTTAATCCTAATGTTTGTACTTGTAATATAAAAATTCCGCAATATAATTACTCTATTTTAGTGATGATTGATATCGTGTTGCATGATGTGGGACCTAGACTCTGAGGACTGCCCCGTAAGGGGAGGTCTTCACAGCTTTCTCATTGAATTTTCCAATGTTGTCATTGTCGTTAAGCACATATCACCTGCAACCAAAAACTCATAAGTATTTGATATACACAACTTTATTCAGATAGAGTTGATAAGGAGTTTTGTTAAAACGCTTATGGATAATGGAGCGGTTTTGCGTGTAGCAAGCTGTGGACACGGATTCAGCCCACAAGAACGGTGGTAACTTTGAGTAGTTTAGCATGGTGCGAGCAGCTTCCACAAGGGTACAATTTCGTCTTTCAATGATACCATTCTGTTGAGGTTTTCGTGCAGCTGAGAATTGATGGTGAATACCCTTGGATCGCAGAAAACTTTCTACTACCGAGTTATTGAATTCTGTGCCGTTGTTTGGTCGGATTTTTTGTACTGACAGTTGTTGATGGGTCTCAACACTCTTGATGAAATTAATGATTTCTTGAGTCGTCTCATCCTTGGATCGCAAGAAATTAACCCAGGTATATCGTGAGTAGTCGTCAACGATAACCAACACATACTGCTTACCATTTATGCTTTGCGTTCGCATAGGACGACGTAAATCCATATGCAGTAGCTCCAAAACTCTTATCATCGATGGTTTGGGCTTTGGTTTTATGATGATCTCGTATTCTTTCCTTTCTCACATGCTCCACACAGGTTATCTTTTCTTTACCGGAGTTCTGGGAGTCCCTTTACCAGTTGTTTTGATGCCAGCTTGTTCAGATTTTCGAAGTTCAAGTGCGATAGCCTCTGATGCCATAACTATGAGTCCTTTGACGAGACTTTAGATAACAGGAAAATAATATCCTTGACCATCATCTTGAAAACATCTATGGTGTAAACGTTTGAGTGACGGGAACCAGTTAGGATTTCATTTCCGTCACCGCTCTTGACACTGCAATTCGTAGCCCTAAATGTCACTTCTAGCCCTTTGTCACAGAGTTGTCTTATGCTAAATAGATTATGAGACAACCGTTCAACATAGTTAACGTCCTTGATGACTAGATTGTTCAGAAGTAAATCACCATATCCCTTTATCTGAGCGTGATTGTCATTCCCGAATCTAACTGTTCCACATTATTGCTCTACGATGTTGGACAACAACTCTTTTCTCCCCGTCATGTGCTTGGAGCAGCCCATATCCATATACCAAATGGATTTTGCCTGTGATATAAATTGTGTTAAGATGATGAGTTTTTGAATCAAATATCAGGCATTTGAAACAAATCCATTAATCATTAAAATGACATGCAAACCTTGTTCTAAACCGAAGTGTTCAGAAGGCATGTTGAGTTAAGAACGGATCCTGAGTTGTGTGCACAGAAGTCAGACACATCAGTTTATTGTACAAGATTGCACATAAACTAATTCACGAAAGGACGGGTCCTAGTATGAGTTACCTAGAAGCCATTTCTTTGAGGTTCGGGTCTTGATCTGAAGTAACCAAGAACCATCTGCATTAAATCACACTACTTTGGGTACCCATTTTAGGATGGGTCCATTTTTGTTAGGTGTTCCAGATGCATATATCACATTCACAGTTTTGGGAACCCATGTTGCAATTTTGTGTGGTCCAGATGCATATACTTTTGGAATCCATTTGTATTTGGATCCAACTGGCTTTGAAACCTTAGGCGATGAAGTTGCCTTCAACTTGGAAGTTTTTGAAACTAGATTTGTATTTGCTTTTGGAGTAGGCCTAGGGTAAATACATGAATCAATATTTGATGAGGCCAATAATGCACTGTTTTTATTTTTTATTTTATGAATACGTTTTTCTGGGTACGACACATATTTATTCATTTCTGGTACTTGACGTCTAAACCGAGTAGGACATAAAGCAAACATATTAGCAAATGAGTATTTCAAACATGACAACGAATCCGTTACAGTACAATCATTGTTTTCTGAGATTACATTTTCCCTATCTCTAGAAACAAACACACTTGGCATGACAACCTTCTTCATATAAAAACTTGAAAAGACTTGCATAGTCGTTTTGGGAACCCTTCTTACATTATCTGTAGGTACAAAACAAGGAGAGTCAGTACAGTTGGAAATCTTGGATTTAGAGAAGTTTCTGTGGTGAGTGGGTTTCTTTGAAGACTTTGATTTATTCTTAGCCTTATTGGAAACCTTAGCTTTGGAAGATTTCGAACACTAACCTTTGAGAATGTTTAAGGGAACTTCAATCTTCACTTTAACTTTGTCAGTTGATGTATTTAGGACATTGGCAGGAGGAGAGATTTTTGAACCTTGTAAATGAGAACTTAACCTTTCTGAAATTGTGTTGAACTGTTCTTTGTAAATGGTTAATTCTACACAATGTTTAAAAGTTTGCTTTTCCATTTTTTTCTCACTTATGAGAAGAGCTCCTTGATAGGCAAGGGCTTTCTCACGAGCTATCCTAATTCCTCTTTTAAAACTTTGATTTTCTGTTGAAGAACAGTTGTAGGAATATAAGGATGAGTTATTGGTTCAACCGGTTTGGCTTTCATTTCAGTTGCTGAATAGCTAACAAAGAAATCATCCTCAAGAGTAGGTACTCTATAATGAAAACTGTCATTTATCTTTTCATATGTAAAAGAAATTTTCTTGTTTTCGTTTTGATTTCTTTTATCCTCCTCTTGGGTCAGGACTTCTTCCGATGAGTGATGAAAGAAGGCCTGATAAGTGTCCCATATACCTTCTATCAAACAACAATGGTAGAACCGATTGAGCCTTTTTCAAAAACTTAGGATTTTTAAAAATGATTCCTTCTTTGGAATGATAAAACCTAGTTTCTTTTGGTTGATTCAAATGAATAATTTGTTCAGTTTGATCCCGTTTTAGAAATATGTGACACCCTTGCCACAACAACCACCATTTACAAAACACCCAGGATTAAACATAAATCACAATTACATAATGATCTGATATCCTAGTTTAAGTGCGGAAGCATTAAAATACATAAAATAAAGTAGTGCAATAGTGACAAACACCCTACGGTGCTACAAGGTACCATATCTAAGTCTACATACCCAATACAATTATTACAACATCCAGAATATAATACAACATTGTCCCAAAGCATGATTACCGATTAAATAGTACCAATCTTCCGAATCTTCACAAATGACCTAACTAGAAGGTCCGGCGGTAGACTTCCCTTTTCCTGTAAAAATAAAGCAACCGAGGTATAAGCGAATGCTTAGTGAATACACAAATTACGCATTTTATAAGTCTTTGAAGCCTTAAGGGTAACACCGATGGCAAACATCGTATACCCTCTTCGTACACTAAGTACGGACCAGAGCCGCAGCCCCTTCGAGCCCAAAGCTCGGCATAGAAACATACCATCTGGGACAAACGTACGATCGGGGATGACATACTGCCTACCAGAACCTCGGAGGGATCAGCTCCGGGTCATATAGCGCAGTAACATCGGAGTAATTGATGCGACCCACCGGTCCATCACTAGATGCACAACAATCTAACGGACATGCAACAAGTATGAATGTGCATCTAAATCTACGCAAGTTAGTAGAATTCCAAACAATAAATGAAACAACAGGTCTCAGCAGGCAAAGCTAACATAAAACAAATATAAACATGCGAAATCTATTGTACTCACAGTGGATGCGTAAATAAACTTTAACCGATATTATTTCTCTTCGGAATTTCAACCGGATCCTCAATGTACCCCACTGTGGGTTAAACAACACAAGGGACCTGTTAAGTCAGTTGCAACAATATTTCGAGTCAAAAACCGTTTGAATCCACAAAACCAAGTTTTATAAGTTTTGCAATATTTTTCCCCCATTTCGGGTCCATGTCTAAATTCGACCCATAACTAAGTTTGAACCCATCTCATGTTCACACCTTATCCCTCGAATAACTTTTGTTATTTATGTGTTGTCTATGTGTTTCATTCAAAATATTCGAGTTTAGAGAGTGGGTTTTCAATTTTAGGCATTAAACTCGAATTTATGGGGTTAAATTCGAATTTCCCTTCGACTTTAATGCTAAACTCGAACTCCATATGGTAAACTCGAACCATATTCGAATTTAGGGACCTAAATTCGAATTTAGGGACTTAAATTCAAATTCCTTGGTGTTAGATTCGAATATATACTCGAATTTAGCTCAAAATCGAGTTTGTTCTTGCATTTCGACTATGTTCTTGGTATTTTCGAGTTTGTTCATATCTACAACTTAAATCTTTCATTTCTAAGCCTAAAATCATGAATATGTCAAGTATCAAGCCTAGATTCGATTATATTATGCATACTCGATCATATTCTAGCTAAAACTCAAGCAAAATCAGCTTTATTCACGCAATAAATGATAAACTCGAATTTATGCTTTCAAAAATCCGAAATAACAAACTTAAAAGGGTCGATTCTTACCTCAATTCGTACGGAATCAAGAATCCAACCGTAGATTGTTTTAGTACTCCTCGAGATCTTTCCGATGACGTATAAATCTCGATAATCGGCCGGTCGGTTTGAGAGTTAATCTAGAGAGAAGTAGAGAGAGTTTTTCTAGAGAGAGAAACTAGAGAGAGAGTGTGCAATATGAAAAATGAATGGCTTTTTGGCCTTTTTATTCAACTTTCATCATTTTTACACATTTCACCCCTCAACTTAACCGGTTCCATAAAATACTGATTTATTCTTAAATTTATCATTACTAACTTTTATTATTCATAATACTCCATAATAATAATTATCAATTCTCAAACTTCGTAACTTCTTAAAATAGCAACAAACTTTTAAATATCCCAAATACATAATAATTGCTCATAATTCAACTTAGTTATAAATTGTCCGCCTAAATAACTCCGAATTACAGTAATTGAATTCGAGGATGTTACAAAATATATCATCAAGGGTTTTGATCCGTGAGTACAAACCTATTCTTTCTTTTTTAATTTATTTAAACTTTCTCTTGTTCTCAAAAATTTCCACATTTATAGAGTCTAATCATTTTGTAAGAACACATAGTTCTGACTTCAAGGAACTCTTTTCCTCAGTAATTGTATCAATATAATTCTTAAGTGAAGTGTTCCTATCCTCAGCCATAACCTTTTTCACGTAAAAACGTTTTGAGTAGATTATGCTTGTTTAACCAGTTTTTTTCAAATGTGTCAGATGTTTCTTTTAGGGATTGAGCCAATTGTTCCGCTTTGACACACTTTTCTTTTTTAGCATTATATTTTGCTTCTAACTCAAGTATTTGTGTGTGCCATTTACATTCATTCTATACAAATTTAGCATTTAAAAACTTATGAAAGTAAAAGGAATGTACCTCATTTGCCTCAGAATCTAATGTGGAGCATTCTGAATCCCCGAATTTGGTCATCAGACGGGCTGTAGATTCTTCAATGTTCTCCCCCTCTACAGACTTGTCTGATTCGGTGTCAGAAGGAGTAGTACAATCCGCGAACCCAATTCTCTCCACCATATAGCAAATTCTGCCCATGTCTCTCTCATCATCAGACTCTTCATCTACCCAGTAGTCTTCCTGGGCTATTAGGGCCATAGCATCAGCCCGTTTCTTCAAGACGGCGACCTTTCGAGCAAAGTGACCGGGCTTCCCACATTTGTAGCAACCACAGTCGTCAGATGATCTGGGCTCATCATTTCTTGGATGGTCATCTCTTCTTTTTGGCCTCATGTCATCTCGGCAGGAGTCCCATCTATCCTCATGTCGGTGAGTCTCCCGACTTTCATTGTCTCTCATATCGTCACGCCTTTCATAGCGGCGATCATCTCGATAGTCCCTCCGGTCATCTCTCCTTTCTCTTCGGTCATCATAATGTTTGTCATCTCATTCGTCTCTCCTCCAGTCCTCTCTTCTCCTATCATCCCTTTCCTCTCGCCTTTCATCTCTCTTGTCATCAGAATACCTTCGAGGGCCAGTGTCATATCAGAGCTGATTGTTGGTCTTATTCTGATAGAATCTATTTTGTTGAAGACGATTCGATAAGAAGGCTATTTGGTCATGAATATATGTCTCTTCAGCATCCAGAGGCTCGAGTATCTGGGGTATGGCATATGGGTAGTGATAGGAGGAACCAGCTTGGATGTAGTAGGGTATGGGATATGGGTTTGGTTGTGGCTTAGAATTGTGTGTTTTGTTTGTAAGTAAAGCCATGGAATCTGTGGGTTTTGCAGTTTGGTTCACAGTCAGCAACAACGAAGCCAGAGTGTTAGCCATCTATTTGTGAGCATCTACGTCTCCCTGATATTTCTTGAGTTCTTTGAACAACACTCTTATGGAGACGTCAGTGATTTTCAGAGCTCTTTTAGTTGCTCTACTAGCAAGTGCCCATTCAGGAGCCAGAGAAGATAAGAACAAGATATTAATGTCATCTCAGTCCTTGTGAATGTGGAGCTTGTTCAATTCATTTAGAATAGTGCAGAATCTGGTGAAAGTGCTTTGAAGGGATTCTCCATCTTTTGCCCGGAACTCATACAATTTAGCTTTTGTTTCTTCAATCTTGGCTTCGTCATTTAGATCGGCCCAAAGCATTTGCATCTCAAGTTCATCCCACATTTCTTTTGCTGACATTTTACTGTCAACACTGACGAGTATTTCAGTGGGAAGGGCATGATATAGGAGATATTTGTTGGTACATCCTGTGTGACGATAGCAGTCTAAGTGATCCTACATTGTGATTTTAGCAAGTGTTTTGTTATATATGTTTATATATGGTTGATATTTATTAGTGTTTGTATGTTCGAACTTGATGTAACACATTACAAGAAGTTCAAACATAAAGTACAAAGATAAGTTCAATCATAAGGTAATAACATAAGTTTCAACACTTAGTTGTTTATGTGAAATGCTAGATTCTTCATCTTTTGCCCGGAACTCATACAATTTAGCTTTTGTTTCTTCAATCTTGGCTTCGTCATTTAGATCGGCCCAAAGCATTTGCATCTCAAGTTCATCCCACATTTCTTTTGCTGACATTTTACTGTCAACACTGACGAGTATTTCAGTGGGAAGGGCATGATATAGGAGATATTTGTTGGTACATCCTGTGTGACGATAGCAGTCTAAGTGATCCTACATTGTGATTTTAGCAAGTGTTTTGTTATATATGTTTATATATGGTTGATATTTATTAGTGTTTGTATGTTCGAACTTGATGTAACACATTACAAGAAGTTCAAACATAAAGTACAAAGATAAGTTCAATCATAAGGTAATAACATAAGTTTCAACACTTAGTTGTTTATGTGAAATGCTAGATTCGAATCATACAAGGCTTGGCATTCGAATCTGTGATAGATTCGAATGTAGCCACAGATTCGAATATGACCAGATTCGAGAGTGTCTTTGTGGACAGACTCGAATGGGCCATGGGCCAGATTCGAGTTTGGCCCAAACAGACTCGAATCAGGGTCTATAATTAGGGATAGACTCGAATCATTAGCAGACTTTTGGCAGAATTCGTGAGGAATTAAGCTTAAAGCGATCTCGAGTTTATCATCAGCTTTAGGTCAGTTTCGGAGAGAATCAGTTCGTAGGATCGTTCGTGTGTCGTTCGTTCAGCCTCTGATAGTCTCCGTGTTTCGTAGTTGAGAGTTTTCCGTCTAACCGTCAACGAGTGCGGAATCCTCGTTAACGGTTAGACGGAAAATTCTCAACTACGAAACACGGAGACTATCAGAGGCTGAACGAACGACACACAAACGATCCTACGAACTGATTGTCTCCGAAACTGACCTAAAGCTGATGATAAACTCGAGATCGCTTTAAGCTTAATTCCTCACGAATTCTGCCAAAAGTCTGCTAATGATTCGAGTCTATCCCTAATTATAGACCCTGATTCGAGTCTGTTTGGGCCAAACTCGAATCTGGCCCATGGCCCATTCGAGTCTGTCCACAAAGACACTCTCGAATCTGGTCATATTCGAATCTGTGGCTACATTCGAATCTATCACAGATTCGAATTCCAAGCCTTGTATGATTCGAATATAGCATTTCACATAAACAACTAAGTGTTGAAACTTATGTTATTACCTTATGATTGAACTTATCTTTGTACTTTATGTTTGAACTTCTTGTAATGCGTTACATCAAGTTCGAACATACAAACACTAATAAATATCAATCATATATAAACATATATAACAAAACACTTGCTAAAATCACAATGTAGGATCACTTAGACTGCTATCGTCACACAGGATGTACCAACAGACTCCCTCTTGACGATAGCTTCTAATAATTCACACATTTGACTTAAGAACTTTGTTTATTTATTGATTCAAAATACTTCCAGCATACAACCCTTTTTCAACACATACTTTGACTACGTTTTCATACTTCCTAGCTTCACTATCCATATGTGTATCACTGGAAATCTTACAAGCATACAAAATATGAAGATCATCTTTAGAGAGGTTTACCAGATGAAGAGGGTCGTAGACTCTAAGAATGATGTTTTCTTCAAAATCTTCCATGACCGCTTCCCCAGTCTCCGTGTCAGCGTACCACCAATGCAGATTCTTCAATATATTCTGTGGCATGGGCTTGAGTGGCACCTTCCTAAGACATCTGACTGGTTTGTAATGAATTCTCATCCAAGGTCGGCCGGTTAGAGGATCTATCCTTGAAGGATCTTCTACTCTTTTTCCCACTCTTGGATTCAGGCGTACGAACTTTCTGGATCTTCCCTCTTTTCTTATGATTTTTTCAATTAAGTCTGCGTAGGGATCATTCCCAATATTAATCAAATCTTTCCAAGCTAACACTTTGATCTCGATCTTTGGTAGTGAATTGAAAGCTTTTAGAGTTCGCCTTAAGTACTGAAGCCCGTCTTTTCTCTTGATTATAAAAAGTTGCAGTTCTTGATCGAAAAACCAGCTTAATATGCTTCCAGATAACTTTCCAGTCTTCGGCACTCTCATTGTCTTCTTAAGCTCTAAATCTTTATGTTCAGCCCTGAACCATAACCTTCGTTTCTCTTCATTTGATAGCTCTCTAGCAGGTTCTTCTGTTGATGGCTGAGCATTCAACGCCGCATTCACCACATCTACGTTAACAATATTATCCCCATCTATCATGTAAGTATCCGTGATAGGATTCTGTTGTACAACTATCTCGTCGGCTTCATCATCTTCATCAGCAACTACTTCGTCATCCGACTGCCAGTCAACTATTTCTTCTGGCACAATCTCACCTTCTTCCAGCTCTTCGTCTTCATAATCAAAACCTAGATCCATCGGATCATCATCAAGATCCATCAGAGCGTCGATCATCTCACTGATTTCAAAATCTGTAGGTTGCTTTGATGAACTTGCTTCTCCCATTTCTCCTTCAACTTGACTGGGCTCCCCCTGAACTTGTGTAGCCTGAGCAGCAGAAAAATCTACTGGCTCATTCTCATTTGGTGCATCGGGATCATTGCCTTCGTCATCTTCATCTCTACGCTGCTCCTCTGGATCCCTACAACTTTTCTCCCCCTGAGCTTTTAGATTTTTCATTAGCTGCTCAAGGAGGGACCGCATCGATTGGATTTCTACTGATTGATCTGCAATAAAGGACTTTAACTCTGTGTTCTCTTCCCTGACATTCTCCACAATCTTTTTTAACTCGGCATTATCTTTATCAAGATTTGCATTATGCGCCTGTATTTCGCCGATCGCCTTTGTTAGGCCTAAGATCTGGACATGCTGGAAGTCAACGCGTCCCTTAAGCTGCACAAACCGTTGGTTGTCAGCGTAGGTGGTCGAGGTAGATGGAATTGATTGTATAGGAGTTGGGCGAATGGGTGATGGAATATATGGTTCATGTTGAGGTGGTGGTGGTGGTGGTGGAGCGGTGGCTTGAGGTTCTGGAGTTTGAGTTTGAGGTTGTTGTGCATCGGATGCTGAGGATGACCCTTGCATAAACCTGTGACGCTTGGCCCTTTGCCGAGTCACTAAGGGAGCAACTTCCTCCTCTAAAAAATCCGATTCATCTGATTCTCATGCTATTCTCCTCCTCGAGACTTCTTCATTAACTACTAACCTAGATCCATACGTTCCGATTTGAATATTAGGTTCTGTAGCCACTGATTCAGGAGCCTCAACTTCAAATTCTTCCATTTCCTCAGAATCTGTTGCAGATGATGACACAACATTAGCAGCCTGCTCTGGCTCATACTCTTCAACATCGCGCAACACATCTTCCTCTCCTTCTGGTGGACTAAGTAGTTCACCAACTAATGCTGCAGTGACATCTTCGTTCGCATGAGGACCTGCCTCCCAGATTTCATTAAGTGTTTGGCACAGTTGCTCAGCTTCAGTTGGAACATTTGATGGCCCGGCTTCTTGAACTTCTGGCTGCTGACTTGTCGAAGGCCTAGACGCCTGAGTTTGTCTTGCTGGAGCTCGTTGCTTCCTGCGCGGTTGCGGTTGCGGTTGTTGCTGTTGAGGTGGTTGTTGTTGTGGTTGTCTTGGTTGAAATTCAACTCCCCCTGCCCAGTTGGCAACAACCGGGGCTTCAAAATTTCTATCCAATATTGCTCCAAACAATGGACGCTCAACAGGTACAGCCAACCTTCCTCTGTGCGAGGAACAGTCAGCGAAGATCCTTTTGTCCATAACAGCAACGCCTTGAATGTCATTTGATGGCGGCAGATTTGGCAAGAAGTGCCTGATAAGCATCATTATAAACCGCGGATATAGCAAGAACTGCTGATTTTCTGGAGCTGTTATCTGGTGAACAAATTCTGAGAAAAACATCTCCGAGAAGCTGTACGGTCGATTATACACCATTGCCACAATCCCTGACTGGATCTTTGCAACTATATCGTCAAAACCCGCTTTCTTTGGCGCAAAGCATACCATAAAGACATGCGCCAAAAACCTCCATTGTCCTATTAATCCACTCTTCATATATGATACCTTCGTCACATCAAGACTGTATCCCATCCTCTGGAAGGCCGCTTGCCTTATACTTAGAGGAAACTCTATCGGACCAGCTTCTTCTTCCGGTGTGCCCAGCTGCAATACTTGTCGCAGCATATCTGCCGAGAATACCAACGGCTGTCCAGCAATACGAGTGCGTAGAACTGTCGGTGTGACCGAGCAGTCTACCTGCAAATGGTCATAGAATTGACGAATATACGGTAATATTAGCTGAACATTATGGGACAGTGCAAATCCTATCCTAGATTCCACGAGAAAATCAAGCATCTGTCTGAATCCCTGCGCCTCAGGGAGATCATGATCCGGATGAAGCACCATATTGTGCTTAGGCACGAACGCTCGTACAGCCATTTCTGCACAATAAACAAAACTATTAGATACATTAAAGATCAATAAACTTGTTTAAATTCAAATCTGTTATATTTTGAACTTGATTAAGTACAAAATCCAACACAATTAAATTTCTACAAGTTTAATAAAATTTAAATTAAATAATGTAAATAAAAGAACAGATTCGAATGTAACAGATTCGAATAGGTTCCACTTTCGAGTTTGATGACAGATTCGAATCAATTGTCCTCTCGAATCTAATGACAGATTCGAGGAAAGGCATGAACAGATTCGAACCGCCGTTTTTATTCAAAGACCAAATCTCTTGATTTTAACCTTTTTGGACTTAGAAAATTACATTCATTAGTCCTACTAGTTACTAATCACAGATATATGCCTTTAATTTGATTGTTTATCGGCCCAAACTTGGTAATTTTGTAAAAACCCTATTTCGACCCTTAAACCTTCAAAATCGATGATTTAGCTGAAAATAGTGTATAAAACTACATGAAACTTGTACAATCAAGTTGATTATACCTAGAAACAATAGTAGAATCGAACACACTAGCTTTAAACTTGACGGATTGTCGTTTATGAGAGATACGATAGATTCGAGAATAGATTCGAAATCGCCTTGTTAGATTCGAGTGTATAGATTCGAAAACAGTAAGTCTTAAATGTCTTCACTGTTGACCTATATATACCACCGACCCTCGATTCTAAGGATAGACTCGAATCTACTGACAGATTCGAATCCTTTTCTAATTCGAGTCTGTCCTAAACTCGAAACCACCAAACACTTAGAAAAATTTCGAAAATATTTGAAATAACTTCAACTTTTTCAACCTTTTTCTACGGTATTGTGTAACAAGATAAACTATGCCAACTCTTTTACCCTAAGCACAAGATATTTCACGCAATGTTTATTTTATCCAACTTTGAATGCACCCTCAGTAATTTTTTGACCTTTTACCTAAGTAAAAATTAAACTAAAAATAAAATAAAATGAAATATCCTAAAATAAACTAAGGTAAAATACAGTAAAATAAAATTTTGACCGAAAAATTAATCTAGACTTATGCTATACTTAAAAAAATTTACAAGCAAAGCGAAATACTAAACAAAATCTTTTTGATGAGGATAGTCTAAGACAGGTTCAATCAGATAGCGATGTCTGATACTCACTTTCAGTACTTAAACTTTCACACTTAGGAATTTTTTGATTCCTTTGATTATTTGTCGTGACATACCTATTTAGCCGATTGTTGGTATTTTACCCCTTTAAACATTCTACATTTCGGAATATCTCTTGGCATTTTTATTTATCATGAAATTATCTTACGTGACTCAGACATAGACATACTTTTATGATCAAGGCACACAGACTAAGATTCTAACTTGTTGGTATTTGCAAACTTTCTTTAAAAGACAAACATCGGACACAGGTCTGTATTTTCATACAACAAAGTGTCTTAGTTTGACTTAAGGTTTATTCTTAAAGTTAGCAAGACAGCGGTGACAGGTCTGTACTGACGTACAACAGAGCGACATATCTGCTAACCCGAATCTAAACAGAGACAACAGGTCTGTACTTACGTACAACAGAGTTGCATGTTTTCGACTCTCAGTTACATATGATATTTCTATTCTTTCCATTTTTAGATGTATTTGATGTTGCTATACATCCCTAGAAAGTTTGCATACCTCATTTAGACTCAAAGTTTGTATGTCTTGTACATAAAAATTAAGACCGATTGGTCGTACATCTAAGTTAGTGACACGCTTGACTTTTTCTAGAATATTTTATTAGCCTTGAGATTCCCTTTATGTATTATGCCTACCAACACATCAAACTAAATAAAGTATAACACTTAGAATTTAGTTGCATTATGTGTGAAAGCCTAAACACTTAGAGTTTGTAACGACTGTGCTAATTTTCGTCACTTTGAACCTATACATCTAAGACTTAACTCTATTTTCTGATATTCTCTTTTTTTTTGTATTTTTATGATTTTTCTCTTTTTTTTCTTTTGTTTTTCATAAGAAATAGCAATAAACTAAGATAACCTACTAACTTACTAAAAATAGAATCTTACTAAAAATAGAAACTTACTAAAAATAGAAACTTTCCTAAATTAGCAGACTACTATAAAGAAAGAAATACGACTATAAAAGAAAAGAAAGTACTACTACTAAGGTCAATTTACTCTGGGTTGCGCATTCCATTCAGTTGAATTAAATACTCAAACCGTGACTTATCAAATGCTTTGGTAAATAAATCTGCATTATTATCTTCTGTTGCCACTTTTACCAACTTAATTAGGTTCTTTTCAGCACAATCACGAATAAAATGATGCCTTATGTCTATGTGCTTTGTTTTACTGTGTTTGACTGGATTATTAGTTATAGCAATTGTTGATTGATTGTCTATCCTAATTGGAGTTTGAGTGTAAGCCAAACCGTAATCCCGCAATTGTTGTTGTATCCACAGAACCTGTGAGCAGCAACTACCAGCAGCAACATACTCGGCCTCGCACGTTGACACGGGTACCGATGTTTGTTTCTTGCATTGCCAGGATACCAATCTCCCTCCTAGGAACTGACAACCTCCAGTCGTTGATTTGCGCGTCAAGCTGCATCCTCCGTAGTCAGAATCTGTGAACGCCTCCAACTCTAGATCTCCCTCCGCGTGATACCAAAGTCCCAGCTTCGGTTTCGACTTGAGGTATCATAGAATCCGCTTCACAGCTTTCATATGCATCTCCTTTGGATTTGCTTGAAACCTAGCACAAATACACACAGCAAACATAATGTCAGGTCTTGAAGCAGTTAAATACATAAGTGATCCAATCATGGCCCGATATAAAGTCGGATCCACATCGGTATCACTTTCAGTACCCGGTCCGAGATTATGATTCACTTGAATCGGCGTGCTGAAGTGGGCAGTTAACTTTGTTCCTTCCATCCCAAAACGCTCCAATATGTCATAGACATACTTAGTCTGATGGATAAACATCCCTTCCTTCTTCTGGTCAACTTGTAACCCCAAAAAGAAATTTAACTCCCCCATAGCACTCATCTCGAACTTAGACTTCATTACCTTCTCGAAATCTTTGCACATCTGTTCGTCTGATGATCCAAAGATGATATCATCGACGTACACTTGTACCAAGATAAAGTGTTCTCCCTTCCTCTTAACAAACAGAGTACTATCTATCCTACCCCTTTCAAAACCGTTTTCTAACAGATGGTTGGATAGAGTCTCATACCACGCCCTAGGTGCCTGATGTAATCCGTAAAGAGCCTTATCTAAGCGATATACTCTATCAGGATATATTGGATCTGTAAATCCGGGCGGTTGTTCTACATACACCAACTCCTTCACTTTCCCATACAGGAAAGCACTCTTAACATCTAATTGATATACCTTAAAGCCTTTGAAGGAGGCAAATGCTAGAAACAATCTAATGGCTTCCAACCTTGCTACTGGTACAAAAACCTCGTTGTAATCGATTCCCTCCTCTTGGTTGAAACCCTTTACAACTAATCTAGCCTTGTTGCGCGTGACTATACCCTGATCGTCCCTTTTGCACTTAAAAACCCATTTGGTTCCTATGGCAATTTCCCCTCGAAGTAATGGAACTAACTCCCACACTTCTAGTTTCCTAAATTGTGAAAGTTCTTCCTGCATCGCTTCAACCCAGGAGTTATCCTTAAGTGCCATTTGCACATTCTTAGGCTCTACTTGCGATATGAAACATGAATAGAGACATGTGTGATATGCCTCGGAGTCGTTTATCATCGACAACAACACTGTGTTGTTATTTACACTACTCCTAGTCCTCACACCCTCGTTAGGATTTCCTATGATGCTTTCTAATGGATGGTTCTTGTTAATCCTAGAGGTCTCTATCTCATCAACAGTCAGATTATCTCCTAAGTTAGATCCTATATCACCTAATGGGGGAACAGGCTCAGCTTCTACATTTTCCTCCTCATGGACGTTTTCCTCAGAGTTGGAACTTGATGCTTGAGTCTGATTCTCAGTGGTAGGTGCTCCTTGATCAGCAACTTCTGGAGATCTATCTACTGTCGCAGTAGGCTCGGATGTAGATTCAAACGTGGTCCTCAGAAAGATATGGCCATCGTCGTTCAGATGCAACGTCGCCATGTCCTTTTCGATTGTACCTGCATTATCATCCAAAGGAATGTTAAATGACTCAAATAACTTATCATAGTCAAATATCCATTCCGGACCAGTTTGGGGTTCATGTGTATAACTTGTGACTTCAATATTATACACAATCTCCACAGTACCATTTGTTTTGTTAAACACCCGTTTGTTTGGTGAGTTCGGTACATAACCTAGGAGAAATCCTTCGTCAGCCTTTTCACCAAACTTCGGTTGATGTTTTGTCCTTAAAAGAGTGCATGGTACACCAAACGGTTCGAATCGAATTAAGTTAGGGGGCCGTTTATTCAAAATTTCATAGCATGTTTTGTTCAAAGATTTGACTGTAAGGACTCGGTTTAAAATATGGCATGCGGTATTCACTGCCTCCCCCCAAAACATGGTAGGAAGCTTTGAATCCGAAAGCATAGTCCTTGCAGCCTCAATCAATGTTCTATTTTTACGTTCGGCCACCCCATTCTGTTGAGGTTCATATGGTGTACTGAATTGATGCACTATGCCCTTTGATAGGCAATATACACCAATTACAGTGTTTTTGAATTCAGTCCCATTATCACTACGTATTATTTTAACCCTTGTTTCGTAGGAGTTTTCCACTTGGTCTAAGAACCCGATGAGCTTGGTAGCCGTCTCGTCCTTCGTACCTAAAAAGAAAACCCAAGAAAACCGTGAGTAATCGTCAGTGATAACTAAGCAGTACCAACTACCTCCGATACTCCTTTTGTTGATTGGGCCGAAAAGGTCCATATGCAACAAATCGAATGTTGAGGTTATGGAGTTCTGCTTCTTGGACTTATGTGCCTTCTTATGTTGCTTGCCCTTCATGCACGGTAGACACTTGTCCTCGAACTGAAAGCTTTTCATAGGAAAACCCTGCACCAGTCCATTCTTCGTTATGTAGTTCATCTTTCTTAGGTGCAGGTGAGCCATGCGTCTGTGCCACAGTACCGATTCCGTCTCTGAAGCTTTGGATAAAAGACAGATTGGCCCCATCGAAGTCTCCGGCTTGTTCATATCCAGCATGTACAAGTCATTCTTCCTTGGCGCCCGCATCAAAACCCATTCTTCAGGAATCTTGAATCCCGGCTTTAGCACTAACGCCTCAGTGTTAGTAAATAACACTGAGTTCTTCTTATAACAGATTTGAGATACACTAATGAGATTGTGAACCAGTTTATCAACGTGATAAACTTGGTCCAATTTGATTGTCCCATTAGTGACCACTCCGGTACCCGTGATATTTCCACCCTTGTTACCCGCGAATGATACGAATCCCCTATTTCCTCCCTTGAAGTCTGTGAGTAAACTTCTTTCCCCCGTCATGTGCCTGGAGTAACCACTGTCGATGAACCACTTGTTGTTTGGACCTGTAGTTATCTCCTGCACATGAAAGAAAAGAGGTTAGTTATCACGGGGAACCCAAGCCATAACTGACTTGGTAATACCATTCTCGTCCACATACGTGAACTC